>CM038145.1:442156593-442520528 GCA_021437245.1 Aegilops speltoides | reverse complement strand
AACTAGAACCAGCCTCAAGTTTCCCGAGGTGGCGCCGCAAGTGGTTCTAGTTTGGACCAACACTTAGAGAAGCATTGGCCCGGGGGCTAAAATAAAGATGACCCTTGGGATGCGCGACTCCCAAGGGAAAAATAGGTGGTGGTGAGGCAAATGGTAAAAGTCAATGTTGGGCCTTGCTTTGGACAAGTTTTATTCAAAGCGAACTGTCGTGGGGGTCCCATAAATCACCCGACCGCGTTAGGGACGCAAAATCCGGGAACATAACACCGTATGACGGAAACTAGGCGGCAAGAGTGGAACAAAACACTGCATAAGGCCGAGCCTTCCACCCTTTACCAAGTATATAGATGCATTAATAATATAAGAGATATTGTGTTATCCCAACATAAACCCTGTCCACCATGGAGAAATCTTCAACTTCACCTGCAACTAGCAACGCTATAAGAGGGGCTGAGCAAAGCGGAAACATAGCCAAACAACGGTTTGCATAGGAATGGTGTCAAAGGTTAGAGGTTCATGGCAATATGGGATGGCTGGACAAACAGGTAATAGGTAGCGCAGCATAGCGAAAGAATGAGGCAACTAGCATAGCAAATGATAGTAATGAGATCCAGGGTAGCGGTCATCTTGCCTGAGATCCCGCTAGGAAGAAGAACGAGTCCATGAAGAAGACAAACGGACGTAGTCGAACGAATCCTCACAACTCCGAACGAAACCGGTTAACGAGAGAAGCAAACCGGAAAGAAGCAAACAACATGGTAAACAACCATCACATAAGCATGGCATGATGCACAACCAAGTATGATGCATGTCCGGTTTAAATATGCATGGCAAGGCAAAGTGCACAAACAACCCTACAAATTAAGTGGAGCTCAATATGCAACGAGTTGCATATTGACAAAACACCACGTCAATTATTTAGTTCTCTCTCGGTTAGGTATCCAACAATATTAAATGTTAATTAGCATGGCAAGGGGTGAAGCATAATGAAACTACCTAACTAGGCAAGTTTAAATGAGGCCGGAAGAACAAACAACGATTCCGGAAAATCCTCATAAGCATATTATGAATTTGGTACTGTTCTGCCCTAAAACATATTTTATAGTTGTTAAACAGGAAAGTTAAGTGCACCATGTTAATCTAGGCATTTTTCCACCCCATATACATATAAAGTTTATTAAATTCTGAGCTACGGATATTTAGTTATGAATTAAATCATTTTAACATGGCATTTGAGCAAATTTAATCAAACAACATTTTTAACATTTTTAACATGGATGAAAATGGCATATTATGAAACTAGATGAAAAACTAAGCATTTTACATGTTTAAATCATTTTAATCCGATGCACGATTAATGAGTTATTAAATGCATGAATATGAGGGTCTAAACTGTAAAACTGGCAATCTCCGGAAAAATAACTAAATTCATAGAACTGGGAAAAACATGGCACGGGCGATCCGGCAAGCCCAACAGCAGAAGGAGAAAAAAACGAGAGGGGCGCGCGGTGTGGTTCACCCAAAGGCCTCGCCCAGAAGAGGAAGCAGTGCCGGCTCGCGCGCTGGCCGGCGCTGGATCGGGCTCTCGCTCGCGCCCACGGCGGGTGAGGGAGCGAGAGGCGGCTTCTCGATCCGATCGGGATCGAGAAGGACGGCGGCGGCGCGCCGGTGTTCGCCAGCACGCGACGGCGGGCGAAGCGGAGGAGGCGGAGGGGCCGGAAACGCGCCGGACGGCGGAGGAGCCGACGGCGAGGAGGCCGGGATGGCTGTGAACGGAGCGCTGGGCGCGAAAGGCCGCGGGCGCAGGAGCGGCGATGTAAGCGACGGCGGCGATGGAGCTCCGGCGGCGGCGATGGAGTTCGACGCGGGGACAGAGACAGCGGGCGGCGCGAGGAGGAGGAGGGGGACGAAGCGGCGGCGGGCGCCGGACGGTGGACGCTGCCGGGCGCGGGCGCCGGCGAAGCTAGGGCGGCGGATCCGCGGGCCGAGGCGGATCGGCGGGCGGGCGCGAGGCGGCGGAGGGAGCCGGGCCGAGCGGGCAGCTGGGGGCGGCGGCGGGCCTCGCGCGGGCTCGCTGGCTGGCTCGGGCGGGCCATGGCGGGCGGGCGCTGGGCGCGGTGAGGTGGCGACCGCTGGTTGGTCCGGGCGGCGGCGCGATGACGGTCGGCCCCGGATTGGTCCGGCGACGGTTGCCGGACATGTCCGCGGGTTGGACATGTCCCGCCATGGAGGAAGCGGGCTAGGGTTTTGGGGGATTAGACCGCGAATTTGGAATGGGGGTGTATAAATAGGCATAGAGGAGCTAGAGAGTCCAAATGAGGAGCGGTTTTGCCACGCGATCGTGATCGAATGACCGAGAGCATGGAGTGGAGTTTGCTGGGCTTTGGGCCACTTTTGAAGGTGTTGGGCTGCAACAAAGAGGGCTTTACGGTTATCTTGCTAACTGCTGAGTACCAAATGAGCTCCAAATGACACGTAAACTTGACAGCGGTTCATCGGTGGTATACCAAGGTCGCTTGGCAAACCTCGTCCATTCCGAGAAAGTTTAATACCCACTCACTAAAAAGAGAGAAGAGGGGACGCCGGATGACATAGGAGCACCGGATTGCAAAACGGACAACGGGAAAAGGCTTTGATGCATGAGACGAACTCAGATGCAAAATGAAATGCACATGATGACATGATAAAATGCAAATGATGACACGGCAAATGCAACACGCAAGCAAATGACATGGCAACAACGACGAATGGCTGGCAGACACCTGGCGCAACAGATCCGGGGCGTCACAACACTCCACCACTACGAGAGGATCTCGTCCCGAGATCTAGGAAGGCACCGGAGAGAAGCGAAAGAGGAAGAGGAGAGGTAAAACTAAGTTGCTTCTTTGACGAACGAGTGAAACCATGAACCTTGAGAGGTTGAGCAATTTAAAAGAAAGAGTACAATAGAGATGAACGAGATTGCAAACTATCCGTTAGAAAAGAGGAACAAGGAGTATTACGAGAACTTGAAGGTTGAAAGACATGGAAATAAGAGCTTCACGAATGAAAAGAATATGACCACACAATTCGACATGTTGAGTGAAAAGAGCAAAACATAATGCCCTCGGAAGAAAGAATAGAAGATAAATCATTGGAATAAAAGAATGGAGAAGAAAATGCCAACTTCTACCACAATTGAATTTGGAAAGCATCCTTGCAAGAAGGTTATAACGGAGTTGTTGGAAAACCAAGAACGAAAAGAATAAGTTTGTAGTGGGCTTATGGAAACATCTCAACATTATGAGGTGACAACCGGCCACTAACGGAAACAATTGCTTGCTTTGAGATCAACGAAGAGATGAAAACTTCTTCACCAAGAGGATAAAGAGCAAGCTTGGGTCATGCATAATCACCACAAATAGCAACATCCCTTAAGGAAAGGCTTTAGGTAAAATCTGACACAAGATAACTCCAACGAAGAAGTTGATGGATTTAATATACCTCATTCTTGACAACAAGTGACTCATGAAACATGAAGGAAATTTTCAAGAGTGACATAACACCATCTCAAAAGGTAAGATAGAAGGAATTGCACTTTGGAATGCAAGATGAAGAATACTTGAACTCCTCAGGAAAAACATGTGTTGAGCACCATGTTTATTTTAGAGTATAGCTTGGCGGATCATAACTTCGAGAGAAATCATGAAGAACAATTGAAGAATGAAAGGAATCCTTGACGAACCGTCATTTAGTGCCTCCATGAAGAACTCCGGTAATAAAAGGATGATAAAAAGAAAGAGAAGTTGAAAACACAAGGTGAAGCCTTGCGATGATTTAGATGGATCTCCGTGATAATTAGAGCTTGGAACTCCGGGAAAAGAAAAGATGAAACAACTGAAACCGAGAATGACTTCATCATGAACAATCTCCGGAAGAAAAGAATTAATCACTTGGATGAAATAATAATAAGAATTACGTTATGCTTATCCTTCACCAATTAAATTGATGACAATCAACGCATTTGGCATACTACTTATTCTCGTAGAAAGGATTAAAAGAGATATATCAAAACTTGAGAAGGTCTTCAACGAACCACCGGTAGGATTAGAACAACAAATGAATTGATATGATGAACAAGGAAGAGAGATCTTGAAAGAACCACCGTAAGAATTGAAAATGAACGTAAAATTCACCGGGAAGAATTGGAAAACGAATGAAGATACTAGAGGGGATTTAGATACAAATGAACGAATAGATCACGAGCTGATAAGAAAATACTTGAATGATGCACCGGTATGATTTGGAGAACGAGAGCTGAAAGCTTGAATGAATAATACTGAGAAGATGGGCTTCAAAGAATGAAACTGAAAAGACTCCTAAAATGCTCCGGATGGGTGAAAAAGATTCTCACAATCGAAAACAATTATGAGAGGATGGCAACAAGCTAGCACCATGAATCTTGAAGAGAATAGAGCAAGATTAAAGAGAAACTCTACTTCGGTCTTCAAATGATGAGAATGACAACGAGAAGCACCACCAAGAATTATTGAGGCACACCGGAAGAATCAAAACGAAGAGGTTGAGCCAACTATGAAAAGAATTTGAAAGATCTTGGAGAAAAGCATTTGACTGATGATAACTCATTCTTACGTCAAACTTGGAGAAGAATTTAGGCTAGCTCTGGGAAAATAGAAGAGTCAGGTAAGATCCTGGGAAAAGACCTGTGGGTTAGGGCCCACTCACAAGAAAACACCGTTGAAAAGATTTAAAAGAGATGTTGCACCGGTTGAATTAAATGACTTGAATGAGATACCAATCTCGAAAGAGCTTGAACGAATGCAGAGTGGAAACACGAATCTTCGAGATATATTGAGCATTCCGGAATAACAAATAGCAAGAAGTAGAGTGATAATGAGGTGCACCGGTATGAGAAGTCATTGAAATGAGGAAAAAGGTATGATCAACAAAACTTGACTTGAATCCACCGGAGAAGAGAAATGAATGAGGAATGACGAACTAGTAGAACATCTTCTTGAGAACCACCGGGTAAGAACATTGACGGAAAAGAATGGAGAAAACTTCACATGAATAAATGGATGCTTGATTAAGAAATCTGTGTCCTTGAAGAAAAAGGGTGGGAGGGCGGGAAAAAAACAAAGGCAACTTGGAGACACATGAAACAAACACCGTTGAGAAGAAATGATAATTGGTCTTGCGGATGGGGAGAATGATCGTATCCACTTGAAGAGAAGCACGCCGGTAGGAAAATAATTAACATGACAACCTCAATGATCAAGAAGGATTGATATTCACATCGGAGTATGAGAACACCATTTAGGAAAGGTATGGATTCAACATTTGACTTCGAAGCAACTCGAATACCACAAATAACACAAAACAAAGGATTGGCTTGCAGAATAAGCCGGAACAAACATATGATAGAGATTTCGTCCAAGTTTTCGTGGTGGGGCCTACACGGCTCAATCGACAAAGACCATCATGTACAAGGCAGGCACATGACATACGAAGCGCCCCGAGTCGGCATAGCCAAGGACTCTTTAAGACACAACGAGACCATCAGAAACCAACCGTGAATAGGCGGACCACTAGACGTCGAACCCCAATTTCATATCATACATCCGCCGGAAAGATATCCTAAGAGCTACTTGAATTCCCACCTATGAAACTCCCGAAACTTTTCGGTTATGCAACTGGTGTTGGGGATACAGGGAGCAATATATATCTCACCCAAACTAACAATCCCTACATCCAATTGTATCCATCCGTCAACACATAACCAAGAAACCTTCGAAATCGTCTACCTCAACCTTCAAAAGCATCCGTTATACAAGTCATGGCAATACTCCGCACTCACCTCAAGATGGGTTAGCGGGTTATCTCACCAACAACTGCATAAAAGAGATTTTCGATGTCGGCGCATTAAACTCGTGTATTCCGAATCGCAACGATAAAATTATGACGACAACACCTCGAGCTCAACTCCCCGGACACCGCCACAACCCCTAAATGTCGAGGCACCAAGACAATGTTGTCATCATAAAACCATCGAACGATTCTAAGATACCCGCGTGATCCTAAAAAAAAATTAGTGAAATTTAAGAAGAGAAGAGTCAAACTCTACGTCAGGATACCTCACCAGAAGGGCGAAGGGACTGGGGAGTAAAAAGAATTCCTAACTCTCCGATATATATAGTCCTAAATGACTCAAAATATTTTTCTAGACACAACTCGGCCGCTAAAAACGATCAAGCAGTGGGGCTCCTAAGGTCGGGGAAGGCTCTGATACCAACTTGTAACGCCCTCGATGCGGCTATATCTCCCACGTGTCGAAGCATGACTTAGAGGCATAACCGCATTGAAGGCAATGTCGCAAGTGAGGTAATCTTCACACAACCCAAGTAATACATAAGGGAAAAAGATACATAGTTGGCTTACAATCGCCACTTCACACAATTACATGAATAAAGCAATACATCATCCAGATACAATCAAGATCCGACTACGGAACCAAAATAAAAGAAGAACCCCAAATGCGACAAAAGTCCCCGATCGACCCCAACTGGACTCCACTACTGATCAACTTAGAACGAAACAACACAAAGGGCGAGATCTTCATCGAGCTCCTCCTTGAGCATTGGTTGTGTCACCTGCTCGGTAACATAGGCACCGCAAACTGGTTTTGAAGTATCCGTGAGTCACGAGGACTCAGCAATCCCATTACCATGGGTATCAAGACTAGCAAAGCTTAATGGGTAAGGAAGGGGTAAAGTGGTGAGGTTGCAGCAGCGGCTAAGCAAGTATGGTGGCTAACCAACGCAAATGAGAGCGAGAAGAGAAACAAGCGGAACGGTCGTGAACTAGCAATGATCAAGAGGTGATCCCAACACCTACTTACGCCAAACATAACACGTAAACCGTGTTCACTTCCCGGACCACGAGAAGAGACCATCACGGCTACACACTCGGTTGATGCGCTTTAATTCGGATCAAGTGTCAAGTTGTCTACAACCGACATTAACAAATTCCCATCTGCCACATAACCGCGGGCACGGCTCTCGAAAGTTTATACCTGCAGGGTGTCCCAACTTAGCCCATGACAAGCTCTCGCGATCATCGAAGGAATAGACCTTCACCCAGACGCCCGATCGACTCGTATCCTGACATCAAGACATTTCGACAATGGTAAAACAAGACCAGAAGACCTCCCGCGTGCCGACATCCCGATAGTAGCTGCACAGATCTCGCCTCGTGCCACGACCGGATGAGCATGCGCACAACTAGAACCAGCCCTCAAGTTTCCCGAGGTGGCGCTGCAAGTGGTTTCTAGTTTGGACCAACACTTAGAGAAGCATTGGCCCGGGGGGGGGGCTAAAATAAAGATGACCCTTGGGATGCGCGACTCCCAAGGGAAAAATAGGTGGTGGTGAGGCAAATGGTAAAAGTCAATGTTGGGCCTTGCTGGACAAGTTTTATTCAAAGCGAACTGTCAGGGGGGTCCCATAAATCACCCGACCGCGTTAGGGACGCAAAATCCGGGAACATAACACCGATATGACGGAAACTAGGGCGGCAAGAGTGGAACAAAACACCAGGCATAAGGCCGAGCCTTCCACCCTTTACCAAGTATATAGATGCATTAATAATATAAGAGATATTGTGTTATCCCAACATAAACCCTGTCCACCATGGAGAAATCTTCAACTTCACCTGCAACTAGCAACGCTATAAGAGGGGCTGAGCAAAGCGGAAACATAGCCAAACAACGGTTTGCATAGGAATGGTGTCAAAGGTTAGAGGTTCATGGCAATATGGGATGGCTGGACAAACAGTAATAGGTAGCGCAAAGATAGCGAAAGAATGAGGCAACTAGCATAGCAAATGATAGTAATGAGATCCGTGGTAGCGGTCATCTTGCCTCGAGATCCCGCTAGGAAGAAGAACGAGTCCATGAAGAAGACAAACGGACGAGTCGAACGAATCCTCACAACTCCGAACGAAACCGGTTAACGAGAGAAGCAAACCGAAAGAAGCAAACAACATGGTAAACAACCATCACATAAGCATGGCATGATGCACAACCAAGTATGATGCATGTCCGTTTAAATATGCATGGCAAGGCAAAGTGCACAAACAACCCTACAAATTAGTGGAGCTCAATATGCAACGAAGTTGCATATTGACAAAACACCACGCCAATTATTTAGTTCTCTCGTTAGGTATCCAACAATATTAAATGTTAATTAGCATGGCAAGGGGTGAAGCATAATGAAACTACCTAACTAGGCAAGTTTAAATGAGGCCGGAAGAACAAACAACGATTCCGGAAAATCCTCATAAGCATATTATGAATTTGGTACTGTTCTGCCCTAAAACATATTTTATAGTTGTTAAACAGGAAAGTTAAGTGCACTATGTTAATCTAGGCATTTTTCCACCCCATATACATATAAAGTTTATTAAATTCTGAGCTACGGATATTTAGTTATGAATTAAATCATTTTAACATGGCATTTGAGCAAATTTAATCAAACAACATTTTTAACATTTTTAACATGGATGAAAATGGCATATTATGAAACTAGATGAAAAACTAAGCATTTTACATGTTTAAATCATTTTAATCCGATGCACGATTAATGAGTTATTAAATGCATGAATATGAGGGTCTAAACTGTAAAACTGGCAATCTCCGTAAAGATAACTAAATTCATAGAACTGGGAAAAACATGGCACGGCCGTGACCGGCAAGCCCAACAGCAGAAGGAGAAAAAAACGAGAGGGCGCCGCGGGTGTGGTTTCACCCAAAGGGCCTCGCCCAGAAGAGGAAGCCGGCCGGGGCTCGGCGCTGGCCGGCGCTGGATCGGGCCTCGGCGCTCGCGCCCACGGCGGTGAGGGAGCGAGAGGCGCGGCTCCCGATCCGATCGGGATCGAGAAGGACGGCGGGGCAAGGCCGGTGCTCCGGCGAGCACGCGACGGGCGGGCGAAGCGGAGGAGGCGAGGGGCCGGAACGCGCCGACGGCGGAGGAGCTGACGGGCGAGGAGGCCGGGATGGTTGTGAACGGAGCGCTGGGCGCGAAAGGCCGCGGGCGCTGGAGCGGCGATGCAAGCGACGGCGGCGATGGAGCTCCGACGGGGGATGAGGAGACAGCGGCGGGCGGCGAGAGGAGAGGCGGGACGAAGGGCGGCGGGCGCCAGACGGCAGGGACGCTGCCGGGCGCGCGCCGGCGAAGCTAGGGCGGCGGATCCGGCGGCCGGAGGCGGATCGGGCGGCGGGCGCGAGGCGGCGGAGGGAGCCGGGCTGGAGCTGGCCGGCCGGGCGGCGATGAGGGCTCGCGCGGGCTCGCTGGCGGGCTCAAGGCCTGGGCGGGCGGGCGCTGGGCGCGGTGAGGTGGCGACCGCGGTTGGTCCGGGCGGCGGCGCGATGACGGTCGGCCCGGATTGGTCCGGCGACGTGGTTGCTGGACATGTCCGCGGGTTGGACATGTCCGCAATGGCGGGAGCGGGCTAGGGTTTTGGGGGATTAGACCGCGAATTTGGAATGGGGTGTATAAATAGGCATAGAGGGAGCTAGAGAGTCCAAATGAGGAGCGGTTTTGCCACGCGATCGTGATCGAACGCATCGAGAGCATGGAGGGAGTTTGCTGGGCTTTGGGCCACTTTGGAAGGTGTTGGGCTGCAACAAAAGAGGGCTTTACTTGTTACCTTGCTAACTGCTGAGTACCAAACGAGCTCCAAATGACACGAAACTTGACAGGCGGTCTATCGGTGGTATACCAAGGCCGCTTGGCAAACCTCGGTCCATTCCGAGAAAGTTTAATACCCACTCACGAAAAGAGAGAAGAGGGGGACGCCGGATGACATGGGAGCACCGGATTGCAAAACGGACAACGGGGAAAAGGCTCGGATGCATGAGACGAACTCGTATGCAAAATGAAATGCACATGATGACATGATAAAATGCAAATGATGACACGGCAAATGCAACACGCAAGCAAATGACATGGCAACAACGACGAATGGCTGGCAGACACCTGGCGCAACGGATCCGGGGCGTCACACCTCTTCACCGTTCGCGGCCCGCTCGGGAACGAAGACGCTGGTGTCGGTGTAGTCGGCGATCGCCGCCGCGCGCTCGATGAGGGCGCCTTCCACAGCCGCCAGCTTCGGGCCTCGATCAAACGCGCTAACCGTCCAGTCCAGCCTCGATACCAAGCCTTGACAATTCCAAGGCCCGGCAAGGCCCACCGGGCCGAGGAACCCTTCCAAGCCTCAAGACGGCCGGCCGCGACCTCCAGCCAGTGGGCAGTTCGACTGGTGGTGCGCAGGGCCGGCACCCCTGGCCACAGGGCGGAGATTGCCTAGGCCCCAGATCGTTGAAGACAGCGCAGCAACCGATGAGCCGGCCGCATACGGGTCTCGATGCTCAGCAGCTGTTCATCGATGGTCGGCTGGGCATTGGCGGCGATCTCTCGCCATTCGCCTCCGCTGCCTCGCGATCAGCCTTGATGGCTTGATTGACCGCTATGTAATGGCCAGGAAGAAGTCTGCCAAAACAGTAAAGAAGCAGAGAGAAAGTCGCAAGCCGGCCTAACTTGCAATGGCAGCTTAAGGAAAGAAAGAAAAGAAACTCACCATCGACAATGTCCTTGATCTCGTGGAAGCCGGAAGTCAAGATCGCCCCCTGCCGGGTCCATGAGGAGCGCCCATCTCGAACTCGCCAGAGGGCGGTCTCCTTTTTTCGCGCTCGCCCTGGCCGCCAGCAGCTCCTTCGCTCCGCCAACCGCCGCCAAAGAAGTCGCGCTTTGGCGAAGCTTGCCGCACTCCTCCTCCTTGGCGCTGAAGGGCCGGCCGATTTCGCCCACTGTTCTCAAGAGTGGCATTAGCCTCAAAACAAAGAGAAAGGCGCAGTCGCCAAGAGCAAAGATCGCTGAAGATCCGCCCGACCGCCAGCAGCCGCCCAATCTCGGGATTACAGCCTGGTGGCGCCAGCGCTTCGCTGAAAAGAAGAAGAACTTACTCCGCTCTTCGACAAGTCGGCAGTCCGCCTCCAGCCGCTGACGCTGCAGCTTGTAGGCGGTGACTGGAGGTTGTGGTACTCCGCAATAAAAATCGATTTAAAACAAAATGAGGAACTCGTGAGATTGAGTTCGCCGCCAAGCAGCAGCCGCCCAAACTCGGGATTACACTCCAGTGGGAGCGCGCGCGCCTCACGAGAAGAATGAGAAAAGGCAAAGTCAAAAAGAAAAACGACGGATAGACGCCGCGACGCCAGATGCGCCTGGTGCAGCCTCAATGGCTTCTCCTTCAGCTTCGCAGCTTCCGCACATGCAGGAGCGCCCGGTTCAGCGGACCGTCGCCGCCTTCTCGCACCCATCTAGTAGGCGCAGCACTTGATGCCTCGGCTCGAATGGCCGAAGCTGGCGCGCCGCTTCAAGGGGCGCAGCGCCGAGACCGCTTTCGAAGACGGGCGGCGCTACCGGGCGAGGCGATTTGAAGAAGCAGCTCGCCATCGCTTCGCCCTCACCGGGCGGCATCAAGGGCCCGCTGCTGCTTGCTATGCGGCGGAGGCGGCGGTGGCGGCGAGGTTGTGCCCGACGCAGAGGCCTCGCCTCCGTCCCTCTCCACGATGGAGTGCTCCCCGCCAACTTCTCCAGTCTGCCCCGTGAACTCCGGGGCGGCGGCGCGGAGCTCAGCGGGACGACTAGCAACGCCGATTGGCGGCGCGCGGCCTCCTCGGCCTGCTGTTTGGTCGCGGCGGCGGCTTCAGCCTTCGCCAGCTTCTTCTGGGCAGAGGCCGCCGCCTTCTCGGCCTCCGCCTTCTCCAAGCGGTCGGCCTCTTCCTCGTCGCACTTCTCCCGCGTGTTGCGCTCCGTCGCCTCCCGGAGGTCGGCGGCGGGGTCAATCCGCCGGGTGTTGGCGGACGTCTCGGCCGACCCCATGACAGAGGGGACGGCGACCCTCTCAAGAGAAAGAGGGGCCCTGAAGCAGGAAACAGAATGAAGAAGACTCGCAAAGAATTCGTCAAAGAAAGCAAGACAAAGGCGGCGAAGGCTTACGCAGAGACTAGCGGCGGCTTCTTCACTTCCTTGTGGAAGCGGTTGGCCTTCGCGACCGCCTCCTCCCGCTTGGTCGCGGAGGCCGCCCCCTTGAACTTTTTCAGCCGACCACCGAGCGAACTCGGCGCGGCCCAGCGTTTCCTCGCACCGACTTGACCGGCCAAGCCGGCAGAAGAGCTCGTGCCTGGATGGCCGGCTTTGGGTTGGTGCAGCGGGATGACTTCCCCTTCGGCGTCGTCTTCTGGCCAGTCGGCGAAGGTCGCCGAGGGCCGGGGGCTGCCTTCCGCTCCCCCTCCTCCGCCTTCGGCATCGGCCTCAATTGCCGCAGCCCCCAAGTCGGGGTCCTCGACATCACTCTGTGCTCGATCTGGAGCGTAGTCGCGGGGCTGTCCAGTGGTGCCGGCTGCGGGCGGGATAAGAGGGTTCTGACTCGAAGAAAGGCAAGAAGATCAGAAGTCGGATTCGGCTGCAAAGGAAAACAGAAAGCAAAAATATACGACTTACCGCAGGAGGGGGGTTGGCACGCGAGTACGGCTCTTTGCCGAACTGCCAATCTTCCGCGAGCTCGCAGTTCGCGATTTGATTCACCATATTCGCCACCTCCGCGTGGGGCATATCCCAGGTGCACATCCGACTCGGGTCTCGGCGGCCGCTCATCTGACTAATCAGATGAGGTCGGCTTTGGAGAGGGAGGACTCGGCGCGCCACGAAGGCGGCCAGCAAGTCGGCCTCAACCAGGCCTTCCGACTGCGTCAGCACCCGAAGTCGCGCGAGGGCGGCGGCGCCGGCAGGAGTCTGCGTCTGGGCCCGGTGGGACCAACTGGGAAGCCTCCCAGCCAGCGCGCCGGCCTCATAGGGTGGCAGGTTGACCCAGTCGCCCTCCTCGGCGACGTTCTTCACGTAGAAGTACGAGCGCTGCCACATCTTCACCTATTTGATCAGTGCGATGGAGGGGAATGGATTGTCGGCGGTCGACCTGCGCATTGCGATGAAGGCGTCGCATTGAGCCGGCACGCCGGCGACGTGCGTGCGAGCTTGATTGAAAGAGCTCTCCCACAGCTCGATGGTGGGAGAACGCCGAGGAAACCTCGCACAGGTGGCGGCGGCGCCAGCAGCACCACCGTGTTGGGGGTGAGGTGGTGCGGCCGAGTCCGTTGAACTCCAAGAAGGAGCGGAGGAAGCCGCTCGCCGGCAGGCCCATGCCGCGCATAAGGTGCGAGCGGAATATAACTCGCTCGCCCTCCTGCGGCGCCGGCCTTATTTCACCCGCCGGTGGGGCGCTGGCTCGCACCAGAGCCGGCGCGTCTTGCGAAGGTACTCGATGGAGTCATAATCCACTTCGGAGCCGTCCCAAACGCCGGAACGCATGGCAGGAGCCGCGGCGGCGGAGGAAGAGCTCATCGCTACGGAACGGTGCGGCGTGGTGCGGCGACGGCTGGAGGAAGAAAAAGCAGGAGGAGGCGGGGGAGCAGGGAGGAATGGGCGCGTGTGTTTCCCGTCCAGCCCCGCTTACTTGTAGGCTCGCGGCTGAGAAGCCGGCGGGGCGGCGGATGAATCGCGCAGGGACCCCACGCTTCACGATTTACTTCCACGGTTATCGCGCGCAGAACGACGGGAAACCCAACCGCCCGCACGGCCGCGATGGATCCGTTCGCGCGCCGAGGCGCGGTAGTGGCGATTCCCGCCTGACGACCAGTCCCGTCATGCGCATGGGCAGGCAGACTGCCCTTGCCACGTGGTACCGCGCGACGGGGCCGAGGCGGGCAACCACGGGAAGCGTATCAGGCACGCCGCCTGATTCCCACCGTGACATACGAAACCCCCCAAGGGGCAAGACGGTTTGAGCATGCCGGCTCTCGACGAATCTGACTCCAGCCAATCGGCTCGGAGGAAGGCGGCCGCAAAAGCTCTCTTCTCCCCATCTAAGGAATGAAACTGCTGAGGCGCGTGACGTATCAACCTCGGAGCCTCACCAGCTTCGGGGACTACTGTCGGAGTAATGGGCCACGGGTAGGCTAACCCGAGTCCCAGAACCTTTCAAGACATTGGGGTAGACTACGCCCCTCAAGTACCTATGGCGACTCCAAGATAAGCCGAGTCCCAGAAGGCGACTCAAGATAAGCCGAGTCCCGTAGGCGACTCGAGAAGAGCCGAGTCCCGAGGCGACTCTCCCGGCCGAGTCCCGAGGCGACCAAGAAGTTAACTATGGGGAGTCGGCCCCGACTCCCCAACCATCCGTGATTAAAGACGAGCATGGCCACAAGGCGCCAGACCACGGGATCTCCGCCAGCAGCATCTGCTGCCATGTCAGCCTCGACATCACCTGGCGGGCCTCAGACCACGACGCCTTGTCTGTACGGCCCAGAGACGGCGGGGCCTACCAGTCAGCGAGAGTGTTGAAGACGGCGGGCGCGCCGAGAGTTGGACCCGTTGGGAGTCGGCCCCCCGAAGCCGCCCGACCCCTCCTACGGGCCCCAGGCGCCATTAACCAGATGCGACCGGGGAATGGCCACAGTGATAGCCCGCAGGCGGCGGCACTGTTGCCATAACCCCATGACCGAGCTCGCGTCATTAGAAGCACGGCCACAGTAATCCGCCGCCGCAAGACCAAGAAGCGGGCGGACGCTGGCCGACGCCTCGCACTGTGCCACGGCGGGATCCACAAGTCGGCGGGCCCCAGGAGTCGGCGAAGAAGACGACGCCTGAGAGACAGACGGCTGGGACCCGCACCCAGCCGGTTTTACCATTGTAACCCTGGGGGGTATGCCTATATAAACCACCCAGGGCACCCATGCAAAGGGTTCGCATCCAGTAGCATTAGACAGAACACGAAGGAGGGAGAGAGCTAGCCTTGCCTTCTCCGTCTTCCAGAAACAGCTCTAGGAGCACCCTTGTACTCACTTTGCCTTAGTGATCATGCGGAGACCCCGCAGAGCAGCGAGAGGGGTGTTATCTCCTGAGAGCCCCAAGCCGGGTAAGATCCGCCGCATGCATGTCTCCGCCTCATCCCATTTCCAGGCACCGGCGATGTTCTACTCGCCCCCACCATGATAAGACATCCTTTGGCATATGTCGCACCCAACCCCCAACATAGACCGAAAGCGGAAGCGTTAGAACAACGCGGTTGATGTAGTCGTACGTCTTCACGATTCGACCGATCCAAGTACCGAACGTACAACACCTCCGAAGTTTAGCACACGCTCAGCTGATGACGCATCCCGGACACCGATCCAAAGCAGGGTGTCGGGATGAGTTCCATCAACATGGCGTGGCAGGACGATGATGATGTTCTACCAATGCAGGCTTCGCCTAAGCACCGCAACGATATGACCAAGGTGTAATATGGTGGAGGGGGAACCGCACACTGCTAAGGAACAATCACGAAGATCAACTTGTGTAAACATGGGAGCCCCCTCCTCCAGATATAAAGGGGAAGGAGGAGGGGCCGCCAAGGGGTGGTGCGCCCTAGAGGGGAAACCTACTCCAGTAGGTTTGCCCTCCCTTCCTAGTCCAAAAAGGAGGGGAAGGAAGGAGTGGGAGAGGGAAGGCAAGGGGGCCGCCCCTTCCTTGTCCTATTCAGACTCAAGGGGGGCGCGCCTCTGCCCTGACCGCCCTCTCTCTCTCCACTAGGGCCCATCAAGGCCCATTAGTTCCTCGGGGTTCCAGTAACCCCTGCATTCGATATATATCCGATAACCCCGAACTATTCCGTGTCCGAATATAGTCGCCCAATATATCAATCTTTATGTCTCGACCATTTCGAGACTCCTCGTCATGTCCGTGATCACATCCGGACTCAACAACCTTCAAGACATCAAAACTATAAACTCATAATATAACCGCCATCGTAACGTTAATGGGTGCGGACCCTACGGGTTCGAGAACTATGTAGACATGACCTAGAACTGCTTCCGTCAATAACCAATAGCGGAACCTGGATGCTCATATTGATCCTACATATTCTACTTAAGATCTTTATCGGTCAAACTGCATAACAACATACGTTGTTCCCTTTTTCATCGGTATGTTACTTGCCCGAGATTCGATCGTCGGTATCCAATACCTAGTTCAATCTCGCTACGCAAGTCTCTTTACTCATTACGTAATGCATCATTCCGTAACTAACTCATTAGCTACATTGCTTGCAAGGCTTATAGTGATGTGCATTACCAAGAGGGCCTGTAGATACCTCTCGACAATCGGAGTGACAAAACCTAATCTCAAATACGCCAACTCAACATGTACCTTTGGAGACACCTGTAGAGCTCCTTTATAATCACCCAGTTATGTTGTGATGTTTGGTAGCACACAAAGTGTTCCTCCGGTAAACGGGAGTTGCATAATCTCATAGTCATAGGAACTTTGTATAAGTCATGAAGAAAGCAATAACAACATACTAAATGATCAAGTGCTAAGCTAACGGAATGGTCAAGTCAATCACATCATTCTCCTAATGATGTGATCCCGTTAATCAAATGACAACACATGTCTATGGCTAGGAAACATAGCCATCTTTGATTAATGAGCTAGTCAAGTAGAGGCATACTAGTGACATTAAGTTTTTCTATGTATTCACACATGTATTATGTTTCCAGTTAATACAATTATAGCATGAATAATAAACATTTATCATGATATGAGGAAATAAATAATAACTTTATTATTGCCTCTAGGGCATATTTCCTTCACTTAATACACTAGATGCATGTTGGATCGCGGTCGATGTGTGGATTAATAGTAGTAGATGTAGACAGGAGTCGGTCTACCAATCTTGGACTGATACCTATATACATGATCATTGCCTTGGATATCGTCGTACTTATTTGGTCTTCTGTCAATTGCTCAACAGTAATTTGTTTACCCACCGTATGCTATTTTCTCGAGAGAAGCCTCTAGTGAAATCTACGGTCCCTGGGTCTATTTCATATCATATTAAAACCCAAAAATACCTTGCTGCATTTTTTCTTTCTTTATTTTATTTTGTGTTTTTGCAAGATCTGTTTATCAAATCTCATACAATTTAATCAACCTCAATACCGAGGAGGGATTGACAATCCCTCTTACGCATTGGGTTGCAAGTTCTTGTTATTTATGTGCAGGTGTTGTTTACAAGTGTTGCTTGGTTCTCCTACTGGATTGATAACCTTGGTTTCATAACTGAAGGAAATATTAACCGTTGTTGTGCTGCATCATCCTCTCCTCTTCGAGGAAATACCAACGCAAATACAACCAATCAGTCTCCAACGTATTTATAATTTCTGATTGTTTCATGCTATTATATTGTCAAGCATATTAGCACGCATAGCAGCCGGGAAACACTTCTCCTCAAGTAGCATAGCGTCGTCCCGCCGGTACTGTTCTCGTGCTACTTCATCGTAGGCAAGTACTCGAGGTGACCCATATATGAGTTCCGTGGGGATCACTGCTTCTACCCATAGAATAGGGTGAAGGGAGTTTGGCCGAGAGCTCGATTTGGTGTCGTACCCACCAGTAGATCGTCGATCCATCACCTGCCATATTTCCGCATCTTATCAAATGTTCTTGCGTTGAGTCCTCGTAGCACCTTAGTGTTCGCCCTATCAGCTTGTCTGTTGCTTCTGGGATGGGCAACAGAGGCAAATGAGACCTTGCCTCCAAGGGCATGAATGTATTGCATGAAGCCGCGGCTCGTGAATTGGGTGTCGTTGTTAGTAATGACTCTGGCGGGTACTCCGAAGGGGAACATTAATCCTTTCAAGAACTTGATAGCTGACTGTGCGGTCACCTTTCATGGGCTCCACTTCTGACCATTTGTAAACTCGGCGATTGCAATGTACAAGAATTCAAAGCCCCCGCTAGAATAGGGGAAGGGGCCCAAGATGCAGAGTCCCTAGACCAAAAAGGGCCATGAAAAGGGGATCATCTGGAGAGCTTGGGCAGGCCGATGGATTTTCTTGGAATGGTTGCTTGTTGATATGCTTGAGTATTGATGTCCTCATGTCAATTATAGACTATTGCTTTGAATCGTCTAAAAGTCCAAATGTCAATGCAACAAAAGAAAAGAATATGTGATGAACATGTTACGCAGCATTCCACATCAAAATTCTGTTTTTATCATTTACCTACTCGAGGATGAGTAGGAATTAAGCTTGGGGCTGCTGATATGTGTCCATTGTATCAATAACTTTTTATTGTTCCATGTTGTTATATTATCAATCTTGGATGTTTTATATTCATTTATTAGCAACCTTATATCATTCTCTGGGACTAACCTATTGACATAATGCCCAGCACGAGTTGCTGTTTTTGCTTGTTTTTACTTCACCGAAAATCAATACCAAACAAAGTCCAAATGCAACAAAAGTTTTTGGAGAATTGTTTATGCCCAGAAGGCACCCAAGAGGCCCAAGAAGTGCACCAGAGGGGCCCTGTGGGGCCTACTAGGCACTAGGGCACGCTAGTGCCCCGAGGCGCGCCCTGATTGGTAGTGGGGCCCACAGCACCCCCTCCACCGACCTCTGCCGCTATAAATACTCTAAAATCCCAAAACCCTAGGGGAGTCGACGAAACAAAATTCCAGCCACCGCAAGATCCAAAACCACGAGATCCAATCTAGAGGCCTTTTCCGGCACTCGGAAGGGTCAACGATCACGGAGGGGTTCATCATCACTCTTGCCCCTTTGATGATGCGAAAGAAGTTTACCACAGACCTACAGGTCCGTAGGTAGTAGCTAGATGGCTTCTTCTCTCTTTTTGATCTTCAATACAATGTTCTCCTCGATGTTCTTGGAGATCTATTTGATGTAATGACTTTTTGCCGTGTGTTTGTTGGGATCCGAATAATCGTGAGTTTAGGATCAGATCTATCCATGAATATTATTTGAGTCTTTGCTGAACTCTTTTATGCATGATTATTAGAGCCTTGCATTTCTTCTCCGAAACTTTGGTTTGGTTTGGCCAACTAGATTGATTTTTCTTGCAATGGGAAGAGGTGCTTTGTAATGGGTTCGATCTTGCGGTGCTCAATCTCAGTGACAGAAAGAGACATGACACGCATGTATCATTCCATTAAGATAAAAATATGGGGTCTATTCCTACTTGAATAGATCTTGTCTATATAATGTCATCATTCTTATGTCATTACTCCGTTTTCCATGAACTTAATACACTAGATGCATGCTGGATAGCGGTCGATGTGTGGAGTAATAGTAGTAGATGCAAGTAGGAGTCGGTCTACTAATCTTGGACGTGATGCCTATATACATGCTCATTGCCTTGGATAGCGTCGTAATTATTTGCTCTTCTGTCAATTGCCCAATAGTAATTTGTTTACCCACCGTATGCTATTTTCTCTCGAGAAGCCTTTGGTGAAATCTACGGTCCCCCGGTCTATTTCCTATCATATTAAAACCCAAAAATACCTTGTTGCACTCTTTCTTTATTTATTTTATTTTGTGTTTTTGCAAGATCTATTTATCAAATCTCATACAATTTAATCTAACTCAATACCGAGGAGGGATTGACAACCCATCTTACGCGTCGGGTTGCAAGTTCTTGTTATTTGTGTGTAGGTGTTGTTTACATAGTGTTTCTTGGTTCTCCTACTGGATTGATAACCTTGGTTTCATAACTGAGGGAAATACTTACCATTGTTGTGCTGCATCATGATCTCCTGTTTGGGGAAATACCAACGCAGATACAAGCAATCAGTCTCCAATGTATCTATAATTTTTGATTGTTTCATGCTATTATATTATCAATATTGTATGCTTTTTATACCATTTTAAACCATTTTTGGGAACTAACCGATTAACTCAGTGCCAAGTGCCAGTTGTCGTTTTTCTGCTTGTTTTTTGGTTTTACAGAAAATCCATATCAAACGGAGTCCAAACACGATGAAACTTTTTGATGATTTTTTCTGGACCAAAAAAGACTTATGAAGCTTCAGGAGGTGTCCAGATGACAAAGAGGAGGCGGTAAGGGAGGGGGTGTGCCGCATGGGGTAGGCATGCCCTGTCCCCTTGCGGACCCCCTGTTGCTCCGATGAACCTAATTCCCACGCTATAAATTCACATTAATCCCAAAACCCTCAGGAGAGGCCCCGAAAACTTTTTCTTCCGACGCTGCAAGCCTCTGTTCTTCCGCAATCCCATTTGGAGGCCTTTTCCGATACTCTGCTGAAGGGAGAATCGATCAAGGAGGACTTCTACATCAACCTTGCTACCTCTCCAATGATGCATGAGTAGTTCCCCACAGGACCTATGGGTCCATAGCAGTAGCTAGATGGCTCTCTCTTTGTGATTTTCAATACAATGTTCTCTTCGGAGATCGATTCGATGTAATCTTTTCTGGCACGTTTGTTGGGATCCAATAAATTGTGGGTTTATGATCAAATTATTTATTAAAGTGATTGAGTCCTTTCTGAACTTTATTATGTGCGATTGTTATAGCTATGTGAACCTTTCTCACCTATGAGTTTTCTTTGGCCAAGTTGATGAGTAGATCTTCACTGGAAGAGGTGCATACAATACTACAGGATGCTGCTAGCGCGACACTACGATCAGAGACCCTTTGGCGAAACAATGTATGATGCATTAATCGCAAATGGGGATGTAAAAAAACCGTCTAAAAATATGCAAAACATTTGTGATGGCGGAGACATCAAACACGGTTCAGATTTTAGTTACGTGTGTGTGATGCGGGGCATACGGTTGATCCATACGAATTATTTGCGATTAGACAGAACAACAAAAACAGGCAGCCATATCAATGCGTGTGCGATATACGACATACAGTTCGCTCCGATGAACTGTTTGCTATTAGTGAATGCAACAGAAACGGTCAGCCGGATCAAGGTGTGTGTGATATACGACATACGGTTCACTTGGACAAATTGTTTTTGATTAGGGAACACAACAGAAACGTTTCAACTTAACAAGATGTGTGTGATATGCGGCAAACAGTTCACATAGATGAACTGTTTGCGATGAGCCAGAAAAAAACAAACGATTCATTCAAACAAGATGTGTGTGATAAGCGGCAAACAACCCACTCAGATGAACTGTTTGCGATGAGAAAATATAACACACACGATTAATAGAGTTAATTCTTGCTCGATTCTGTGTGTACTAAAAACTTTGAAAATGCATACTAGTTGCTTGCGATGGCTAGGAGTATCGCACACGATGCGTGTGCGAGTACTCATGTGTGATGGTTAGCAAGTTACACATATGTTTCCTTATGTTAACACGTGTGTGATAAATAACACGTGGCACCGCATACGATATTTGGGTTGTGTGTGAGCTTCTTCCCGTGCTCCAGCGAATGCTTCCCGCGCTCCACATGGGTGAATTGTAAAGTCCACGCCTCTTCCCAAATCGGTTTGCCGCCACCAGCTAATGGCTTTGCTGCATATAACCCAGGCGGCAACGCACCATCACAACACTATGCGTAGATCTAGTCCTCACCCATCTACTATTAGTTATTCCAAGCATGCCAGGCAACGACCAAAGCTTCAACGTTGACCCTTGCCTGCGTTACATCTTCGACGAGTAGAACAAGCCGGAGCAGGTCGGGGAGCAAGAGCTTCATCAGCCGGTGTAGTCACCATGGCCCATCGGCAGCGATATCGGCGTGACAGTCCTTGGGTGCACAATCGGCATATTGTGGAGGAGGTGTGATGAGCAGTTTGCCATCTATCATGCAAAAGATCTAGAGCTACTCGGTGGCATGATCGACGACCCACCCGAAGAGCCGCAGTCACTAGTGCTCATTGAGAGCCTAATGCCCCGCAAGGAATGGGCAGAGACCACTGTGATTCAGTCAAGACACAGCCAGCTTGCGGCTTCATCATTGCCCGCGGTAGCCGTGTCAACCTTGATCCCGATGATGTGGTGGCCAGGCTCGAGCGCATCCTTGGCGGAGTTGATGTCCCCGACGAAGTAGAACATCACCAATGTGAAATCCTGAGGATGTAGGTGATGGACGGAATTTGCTACCAGGCGAGAGACATGGAAATGGAGCGGTTCCGCGGAGATATCATGCACGCGATTGCACGCTGTCAAGCTTTTCTGGAAGAGGCCCAGCAACCCCAAGAGCCTCCCAGCACCAGCAACTCCGTAGGCGGAGGCGGGTCGGGACACTTGGAATGAACGGCCGCAAGGGTGCTATGCTGATCACGGAGTCCAAGAAGACCGTCGTCGGAAGGCCTCTAACTCAGCCTTTTAGCCTATATTTTATTATAATTGTATGCATATGTAGGTCGTGAGTGTTTTGAGCGTTACCACATGTGGCATTTTAAATTATCCTGAATATGTAAGACAATTATTAATCGTTGCCATTGTAAATTTGCCTCAACGACGAGCAGAGAGCGCGCAGGGATGCCAAAGCTGAGCTCGCTGTGGCCGCCTCAATGGCGAGCAAAATGCATGGACGGATGCAAGCCGAGTGCGCCGCAGCCGCCTCAACAACGAGAAACCACATGGTCAACCTTCTAGCACCCCATGGGAGGCGCGACGGCGCATCCATCGGACACGATGGTGATATCTTGACCATCTGTGCTTGTGGGCAGACACATACACGTACAGCTGAGAATGCGGGACCATGTTCCAGGCTTCCGATGCATGGCATACAGTTGATCCATAAGAATTGATTGCGATGAGCTAGAACAAAAGAAATGGGCTTTCTAGGCCCAGAACCATCAATAAATTTTGACCTTGTTTCTCGTCACATTGCAGATTATAACGTAATAAGTAATTGCAAGTCTGTTCACACCCATCAAACTAATATGTGTTCACACTTAGCACCGGGCTATAAAAACTACCCACTCAAAAATTACTTCACAATTCCTCTCCTCATCACCCCCAAAACTGGTCTTTCCTGTCAAGTCATTGCTCCATGACCGGTAGGAGCATTTTTGGGTGGACATATAACCAGGCAGCAAAGAACAAGGCCGCGGAAGCACTAGAGAGGTCCCGCCGCCAAGCGGCAGCTGCAGCAGAGATGTCCCGGCGTGCCACGGAGCCCTCAAACGAGCTCTCATGGTCACGTGAGGCTCTCATAAGCGCACTCGCCGCGTCGGTGATCGTGACGAGCTGGCGTTGCTGAAGTCTTTGGACGGGGACGATGACATTCTCGCTGGCCACATTAAGCACCAGGAGTTGGTCGACGACTTGATGAAGCTGCTTGAGATCAACGATGCCTCTGTTGAGAAGGCGACTGGCCTCATCGAGCAACTGATGGGTGACAATGTGAAGCTCCTCAAGGCACTCGCCGAGAAGGACGAGGAGGCCGCCGGCTAGATGATGCTGCATGAGCAGAGCAGTGCCTCAGGGATGATGCTGACAGCGGTCGTCGAGGAACTGATGGGTGACTTGAGGAAGCTCCGGATCGAGCGCGAGCAGGAGGTGGAGGAATCCGTGGCTGCTTTCAAGCAAAGTCGTGAGGAATTGAAGAAGGAGCTAGAGTATGTCGTTGTCCGGCGATCCATTGAGGAGTAGAGACAGTAGCGACCCAGATCGTTGTATGCGATTTCCTTCTTCTCTTGCCCCCATGTCTTCCGGGCTTTGCCGCATGTGGCATTTTAAATTATCCAAAATATGTAAGACAATTATTATCCACGCCATTGTAAGTTTGTCATCGTATTATCCGTTGCCATTTTATTTGTCATCATATTATCCGTTGCCCTATGTGGAATTTTAAATTAGGTCGAAATACAAGTTGAAAACATGAACAAAGAAAATGCTAACGTTGAGCGGGGCCATGGGATCACAAGCAAACACCCTCCATCCAGGTGCTTTAATTAACTGCGTGTTAAACAGTGGCTCGGCCACCATTAATGGAGAAGTTGTGAGCGAGGCGGGCGGCTGGTGGATGGAGGTCAAATAGCTCGTTTCCCAGTGAGAATGGGCGGCCTTGCTTCTCGCACATGTCATGTCGAGCCTGCGAGGTGGACAGGATGCACACATCCTGTTGAGCCTGCACGACGGCCTGCTCGCACGCGCCCCGTCGAGCCTGCAAGACAAACTTCTCACGCTCGTCCCATCTAATCAAACAGCTGCACGCACGCCACCGAGTATGGTTAAAGTTTGGCACAAAATACAAAGATGATCGATGAACGAGGATGGAGGTAGTACTATCCCATAAGAAAAGAGGGACGCATGGGCGCACTTAAATGGTTATGGGAACACACGGTTCATATAATACAACTGTTTACGATATTAACATGTCAGTTATTTGTTTCAAAAGGACTTCGTTGGCTATTAATGTATGCGCCTTGTCTCAAACTGGACGATTTTTTTACCACGACATATATGTGCTATGTCATGAAACCATTCCAAGTTTCATGTTTTTTGGGTGAGTTTTCGATTTACTGGGATTTAAAAACTGAGGTTCCTAATGTTTCAGGACGACGAGAAGTTTGTAATTCATTCCCATTCCTTCAATGAGACCTAAACATGCAACCAATGACACATGTATGATTTTTCACCCATTTTGCTTCATTGGAGCATGTGCTTGTAGTTCAAATTTGAATTATAAACTACATTAAATGCCTAGAAAACTCAATTAATATATAAAATGTCCAAACAAACCCTGAACAGTTTCAAATTTTAGCACGACACTCCAGTTATTCTATGTTGCCTGTAGAAAACAAAGTTCAAGGCGAGAAGAGGGAGGGATTATCGTTCCGCCCACAAGAGGGGCATGTTTCCCTAACGTAACCATGAGGGTTGCGAGAAGCTTCGGTTTGCAAGAGGCTTGTAATATAGCTTGGCCCAAATTGGACAGTTATTTTACCATGACATATATGTGCCACGTAGTGACACCATGCCAAGTTTCATGATTTCCTGGTGAGGTTTGGATTTACAGAGATTTACAAACTGAGATTCACAATGTTTGTGGCCAAGCCAGGACGTCGAGACGGTTGAATTCATTCTCATTCCTTCCATGGGACCTAAACATGCACCCCAAGGACACATGTACATTTTTTCTAGCCATTTTGGTGCACTGGAGCATGTATTTCTAGTTCGGATTTTAATTATGGACATTAAATGCCTAGAAAACTCAATTAATGAATAAAAAAGGTAAAACAAACCCAGAGTAATTTCAAAGTTCAGCACGAATCTCCAGTTGTTCCATGTTGCGTGTAGAAGGAAATACAAGGCTAGAAGAGGGGGCGATTATTGTTTCGCCCACAAGGGGACACTTTTCCCTATCAAAACCACGAGGGTTCTTATGACAGGCTCCGATTTGTAAGAGGTTTGTAATAAAGCTTGGCCCAAAATGGACAATGTTTTTACCACGACATATATGTGCCATGACATGACACCATGCCACCTTTCATGACATTCTGGTGAGTTTTTGATTTATGGGGATTTAAAAACCGAGATTCCAAATGTTTTAGGATGAGTCAGGATGCCGGTATAGTTGTAATTCATTCCCATTCCTAGCATGGAACCTAATTATGCACCCAAGGACACGTGTATAATTTTTTAGCCATTTTGGTGAACTGGAGCATGTATTTGTAGTTCAGATTTGAATTATGGACATTAAATGCCTAGGAAACTCAATTAGTGCATAAAAAGGCTAAATGAACCCTGGATAACTTTAAATTTCAGCACAGATATCCTGTCGTTCCATGTTGCCCGTAGAAGAAAATACAAGGCGAAAAGAGGCAGTGATTATCGTTTCACCCACAAGGGGGACACGTTTCCCTATTGACACCACGAGACTTCTTTAAGAGAAGCTCCAGTTTGTAAGAGGCTTGTAATAAAGCTTGACCCAAATTGGACAATGTTTGTACCACTACATATATGTGCCATGACATGCCACCATGCCAACTTTTCATGACTTTATGGTGAGTTTTGTATTTATGGTAACTTAAAAACCGAGATTCCAATGTTTGAGGACGCGCCAGGACGCCGGTACGGTTGTAATTCATTCCGATTCCTCGCATGGGACCTATACATGCACCCAAGGACACATGTATAATTTTTCTAGCCATTTTGGTGAAGTGTAGCATGTATTTGTAGTTCACATTTAAATTATGGATTAAATGCCTAGGGAATTCAATTAGTGTATAAAAAGGCCAAACGAACCCTCAATAAGTTTAATTTCTGCGCAGATATCTTGTCATTCCATGTTGCCCTTAGAAGAAAATACAAGGTGAAATGAGGCGGTGATTATCATTTCCCTATCGGAACTATGAGGCTTCTTTGAGAGAAGCTTCGGTTTGTAAGAGGTTTGTAATAAATCTTGGCCCAAATTGGACAGTATTTTTACCACGACATATATTGCCATAACGTGACACCATGCCAACTTTCATGACTTTCTGGTGAGTTTTGGATTTATGGGGATGTAAAAAACGAGATTCCAAATGTTTGAGGACGAGCCAGGACACTGGTGAAGGAAATATGCCCTAGAGGCAATAATAAAGTTATTATTTATTTCCTCATATCATGATAAATGTTTATTATTCATGCTAGAATTGTATTAACCGGAAACATAATACATGTGTGAATACATAGACAAACTTTACGTCACTAGTATGCCTCTACTTGACTAGCTCATTAATCAAAGATGGTTGTGTTTCCTAACCATAGACATGTGTTGTCATTTGATTAACGGGATCACATCATTAGAAGAATGATGTGATTGACTTGACCCATTCCGTTAGCTTAGCACTTGATCGTTTAGTATGTTGCTATTGCTTTCTTCATGACTTACACAAAGTTCCTACAACTATGAGATTATGCAACTCCCGTTTACCGGAGGAACACTTTGTGTGCTACCAAACATCACAACGTAACTGGGTGATTATAAAGGAGCTCTACAGGTGTCTCCTAAGGTACATGTTGAGTTGGCGTATTTCGAGATTAGGATTTGTCACTCCGATTGTCGGAGAGGTATCTCTGGCCCCTCTCGGTAATGCACATCATTATAAGCCTTGCAAGCAATGTGGCCAATGAGTTTGTTACGGGATGATGCATTACGTAACGAGTAAAGAGACTTGCCGGTAACGAGATCGAATCTCGGGCAAGTAACATACCGATGACAAAGGGAACAACGTATGTTGTTATGCGGTTTGACCGATAAAGATCTTCGTAGAATATGTAGGAGCCAATATGAGCATCCAGGATCCGCTGTTGGTTATTGACCGAAAATAGTTCTAGGTCATGTCTACAGAGTTCTCGAACCCGTAGGGTCCACACGCTTAACGTTACGATGACAGTTATATTATGAGTTTATAGTTTTTGATGTACCGAAGGTTGTTCGGAGTCCCGGATATGATCACAGACATGACGAGGAGTCACGAAATGGTCGAGACTTAAGGATTGATATATTGGAAGCCTATATTTGGATATCGGAATCGTTCCGGGTGAAATCGGGATTTTACCGGAGTACCGGGGGGTTACCGGAACCCCCCCCGGGGGTTATTGGGCCTACATGGGCCCTAAGGGAGAAGAGGAGGGCTGGCTAGGGCAGGGCGCGTGCCCCCTCCCCCTAGTCCGAATAGGACAAGGATGGGGGGGGCGCCCCCCTTTCCTCTTTCCCCCTTCCCCCTTCCTTCTCCAACAAGGCAAGAGGGGGGAGTCCTACTCCCGGTGGGAGTAGGACTCCTCCAGGCGCACCCCTAGGGGCCGGCCGCACCTCCCCCCTCCCTCCTTTATATACGGGGGCAGGGGGGCACCCCATGACACACAAGTTGATCTTCATGATGTTCCTTAGCCGTGTGCGGTGCCCCCCTCCACCATATTCCACCTCGGTCATATCGTAGCGGTGCTTAGGCGAAGCCCTGCGTCGGTAGAACATCATCACTGTCACCACGCCGTCGTGCTGACGGAACTCATCCCCGACACCTTGCTGGATCGGAGTCCGGGGATCATCATCAAGCTGAACGTGTCCTGAACTCGGAGGTGCCGTACGTTCGGTACTTGGACCAATCGGATCGTGAAGATGTACGACTACATCAACCGCGTTATTCTAACGCTTCCGCTTTTGGTCTACGAGGGTATGTGGACAACACTCTCCCCTCTCGTTGCTATGCATCACCATGATCCTTGCGTGTGCGTAGGATTTTTTTGAAATTACTACGTTCCCCAACAGTGGCATCCGAGCCAGGTTTTATGCATAGATGTCATATGCACGAGTAGAACACAAGTGAGTTGTGGGCGATACAATTCATACTGCTTACCAGCATGTCATACTTTGGTTCAGCGGTATTGTGAGATGAAGCGGCCCGGACCGACATTAGCGTACGCTTATGCGAGATTGGTTTCACCGTTATGAGCACTCGTGCTTAAAGGTGACTGGCGGGTGTCTGTCTCTCTCACTTTAGTTGAACCAAGTGTGGCTACGCTCGGTCCTTGTGAAGGTTAAAACAACACTAACCCGATGAACTATCGTTGTGGTTTTGATGCATAGGTAAGAACGGTTCTTGCTCAGCCCGTAGCAGCCACGTAAAATTTGCAACAACAAAGTAGAGGACGTCTAACTTGTTTTTGCAGGGCATGTTGTGATGTGATATGGTCAAGACGTGATGCTATATTTTATTGTATGAGATGATCATGTTTTTAACCGGTTATCGGCAATCGGCAGGAGCCATATGGTTGTCGCTTATTGTATGAAATGCAATGTTCAGTAATTGCTTTACTTTATCACTAAGTGGTAGCGATAGTCGAGAAGCAATAGATGGCGAAATGACAACGATGCTATGATGGAGATCAAGGTGTCGCGCGGTGACGATGGTGATCACGACGGTGCTTCGAGATGGAGATCACAAGCACAAGATGATGATGGCCATATCATATCACTTATATTGATTGCATGTGATGTTTATCCTTTATGCATCTTATCTTGCTTTGATTAACGGTAGCATTTTAAGATGATCTCTCACTAAATTATCAAGAAGTGTTCTCCCTGAGTATGCACCGTTGCGAAAGTTCTTCGTGCTGAGACACCACGTGATGATCGGGTGTGATAGGCTCTACATTCAAATACAATGGGTGCAAAACAGTTGCACATGCGGAATACTTAGGTTAAACTTGACGAGCCTAGCATATACAGATATGGCCTCGGAACACGGAGACCGAAAGGTCGAACGTGAATCATATAGTAGATATGATCAACATAGTGATGTTCACCATTGAAACTACTCCATCTCACGTGATGATCGGACATGGTTTAGTTGATTTGGATCACGTGATCACTTAGATGACTAGAGAGATGTCTGTCTAAGTGGGAGTTCTTAAGTAATATGATTAATTGAACTTAAATTTATCATGAACTTAGTACCTGATAGTATTTTGCTTGTCTATGTTTGTTGTAGATAGATGGCTCGTGTTGTTGTTCCGTTGAATTTTAATGCGTTCCTTGAGAAATCTAAGTTGAAAGATGATGGTAGCAATTACACGGACTGGGTCCATAACCTGAGGATTATCCTCATTGCTGCATAGAAGAATTACGTCCTGGAAGCACCTCTGGGTGCCAGGCCTGCTGCAGATGCAACTGACGATGTTAAGAATGTCTGGCAGAGCAAAGCTGATGACTACTTGATAGTTCAGTGTGTCATGCTTTACGGCTTGGAACCGGGTCTTCAACGACGTTTTGAACGTCATGGAGCATATGAGATGTTCCAGGAGTTGAAGTTAATATTTCGAGCAAATGCCCGGATTGAGAGATATGAAGTCTCCAATAAGTTCTATAGCTGTAAGATGGAGGAGAATAGTTCTATCGGTGAACACATACTCAAAATGTCTGGGTATAATAATCACTTGATTCAACTGGGAGTTAATCTTCCTTATAATAGTGTCATTGACAGAATTCTTCAATCACTGCCACCAAGCTACAAGAGCTTCATGATGAACTATAATATGCAAGGGATGGACAAGACTATTCCCGAGCTCTTTGCAAAGCTAAAGGCTGCGGAGGTAGAAATCAAGAAGAAGCATCAAGTGTTGATGGTCAATAAGACCACCATTTTCAAGAAAAAAGGCAAAGGGAAGAAGAAGGGGAACTTCAATAAGAACAACAAACAAGTTGCTTCTCAAGAGAACAAACCCAATTCTGGACCTAAGCCTGAGACTGAGTGCTTCTACTGCAAGCAGACTGGACACTGGAAGCGGAACTGCCCCAAGTATTTGGCGGATAAGAAGGATAGGAAACTGAACAAAGGTATATGTGATATACATGTTATTGATGTGTACCTTACTAATGCTCGTAGTAGTACCGGGTATTTGATATGGTTCATTGCTAATATTTGCAACTCAAACAGGACTACGGATTAAGCAAAGATTGGCTAAGGACGAGGTGACGATGCGCGTGGGAAATGGTTCCAAAGTCGATGTGATCGCGGTCGGCACGCTACCTCTACATCTACCATCGGGATTAGTTTTAGACCTAAATAATTGTTATTTGGTGCCGTGTTGAGCATGAACATTATATCCGGATCTTGTTTGATGCGAGACGGTTATTCATTTAAATCGAGAATAATGGTTGTTCTATTTATATGAGTAATAACTTTTATGGTCATGCACCCTTGAAGAGTGGTCTATTTTTATTGAATATCGATAGTAGTGATACACATATTCATAATGTTGAAGCCAAAAGATGCAGAGTTGATAATGATAGTGCAACTTATTTGTGGTAATCGCCGCTTAGGTCATATCGGTGTAAAGCGCATGAAGAAATTCCATACTGATGGACTTCTGGAATCACTTGGTACTTGCAAACCGTGCCTCATGGGCAAGATGACTAAAACACCGTTCTCCAGAACTATGGAGCGAGCAACTGATTTATTGGAAATCATACATACTGATGTATGTGGTCCAATGAATATTGAAGCTCGCGGCGGGTATCGTTATTTTCTCACCTTCACAGACGATTTGAGCAGATATGAGTATATCTACTTAATGAAACACAAGTCTGAAACATTTGAAAAGTTCAAAGAATTTCAGAGTGAAGTGGAAAATCATCGTAACAAGAAAATAAAATTTCTACGATATGATCGTGGAGGAGAATATTTGAGTTACGAGTTTGGTTTACATTTGAAGCAATGCGGAATAGTTTCGCAACTCACGCCACCCGGAACACCACAACGAAATGGTGTGTCCGAACGTCGTAATCATACATTACTAGATATGGTGCGATCTATGATGTCTCTTACTGATTTACCGCTATCGTTTTGGGGTTATGCTTTAGAGACGGCCGATTCACGTTAAATAGGGCACCATCAAAATCCGTTGACACGATGCCTTATGAACTGTGGTTTGGCAAGAAACCAAAGTTGTCGTTTCTTAAAGTTTGGGCCTGCGATGCTTATGTGAACAAACTTCAACCAGATAAGCTCGAACCCAAATCGGAGAATTGTGCGTTCATAGGATACCCAAAAGAGACTATTGGGTACACCTTCTATCACAGATCTGAAGGCAAGATTTTCGTTGCTAAATTCGGATCCTTTCTAGAGAAGGAGTTTCTCTCGAAAGAAGTGAGTGGGAGGAAAGTAGAACTTGATGAGGTAACTGTATCTGCTCCCTTGTTGGAAAGTAGTTCATCACAAGAACCGATTCATGTGACAACTACACCAATCAGTGAGGAAGCTAATGATATTGATCATGAAACTTCAGATCAAGTTACTACTGAACCTCGTAGGTCTACCAGAGTAAGATCCGCACCAGAGTGGTACGGTAATCCTATTCTAGAAGTCATGTTACTTGACCATGGCGAACCTACGAACTATGAGGAAGCGATGATGAGCCCAGATTCCGCAAAATGGCTTGAGGCCATGAAATCTGAGATGGGATCCATGTATGAGAACAAAGTATGGACTTTGGTTGAATTGCCCGATGATCGGCAAGCCATCAAAAATAAATGGATCTTCAAGAAGAAGACTGACGCTGATGGTAATGTAACTGTCTACAAAGCTCGACTTGTTGCGAAAGGTTTTTGACAAGTTCAAGGGGTTGACTATGATGAGACTTTCTCACCCCTAGCGATGCTTAAGTCTGTCCGAATCATGTTAGCAATTGCCGCATTTTATGATTATGAAATTTGGCAAATGGATGTCAAAACTGCATTCCTGAATGGATTTCTGGAAGAAGAGTTGTATATGATGCAACCGGAAGGTTTTGTCGATCCAAAAGGTGCTAACAAAGTGTGCAAGCTCCAATGTTCCATTTATGGACTGGTGCAAGCATCTCGAGTTGGAATAAACGCTTTGATAGTGTGATCAAAGATATGGTTTTATATGCACTTTTGGAGAAGCCCAGATTTACAAGAAAGTGAGTGGGAGCTCAGAGCATTTCGATATTATATGTAGATGACATATTATTAATTGGAAATGATATAGAATTTCTGGATAGCATAAAGGGATACTTGAATAAAAGATTTTCAATGAAAGACCTCGAGAAGCTGCTTACATATTGGGCATCAAGATCTATAGAGATAGATCAAGACGCTTAATTGACTTTCACAAAGCACATACCTTGATAAAGTTTTGAAAGAGTTCAAATGGATCGTGCAAAGAAAGGGTTCTTGCCTCAGACATAAGGTGTGAAGTTGAGTCAGACTCAATGCCCGACCACAGCAGAAGATAGAGAGAAAATGAAAGATGTTCCCTATGCTTCAGCAATAGGCTCTATCATGTATGCAATGCTGTGTACCAGACCTAATGTATGCTTAGCAATAAGCTTGGCAGGTAGGTACCAAAGTAATCCAGGAGTGGATCACTGGATAGCGGTCAAGAATATCCTGAAATACCTGAAAAGGACTAAGGATATGTTTCTCGTTTATGGAGGTGACAAAGAGCTAGTCGTAAATGGTTACGTCGATGCAAGCTTTGACACTGATCCGGACGATTCTAAATCGCAAACCTGATATGTGTTACTTCAATAAATGGTTTATGAATGTTTGTTACCGTGTGCAACAAGATCCAGTTGGTGGAGCTGTAAGTTGGTGCAGTTCTAAACAAAGCGTCATGGCGGGATCGAGATGCGAAGCGGAGTACATAGCTGCTTCAGAAGCAGCAAATGAAGGAGTCTGGATGAAGGACTTCATTTCCGATCTAGGTGTCATACCTAGTGCATCGGGACCAATGAAGATCTTCTGTGACAATACTGGTGCAATTGCCTTGGCAAAGGAATCCAGATTTCACAAGAGGACCAAGCACATCAAGAGGCGCTTCAATTCCATCCGGGACCAAGTCCAGGTGGGAGACATAGAGATTTGCAAGATACATACGGATCTGAATGTTGCATCCGCTGACTAAGCCTCTTCCACGAGCAAAACATGATCAGCACCAAGACTCCATGGGTATTAGAATCATTACTGTGTAATCTAGATTATTGACTCTAGTGCAAGTGGGAGACTGAAGGAAATATGCCCTACAGGCAATAATAAAGTTATTATTTATTTCCTCATATCATGATAAATGTTTATTATTCATGCTAGAATTGTATTAACCGGAAACATAATACATGTGTGAGTACATAGACAAACTTAACGTCACTAGTATGCCTCTACTTGGCTAACTCATTAATCAAAGATGGTTGTGTTTCCTAACCATAGACATGTGTTGTCATTTGATTAACTGGATCACATCATTAGAAGAATGCTGTGATTGACTTGACCCATTCCGTTAGCTTAGCACTTGATCGTTTAGTATGTTGTTATTGCTTTCTTCATGACTTATACAAAGTTCCTACAACTATGAGATTACGCAACTCCCGTTTACCGGAGGAACACTTTGTGTTCTACCAAACATCACAACGTAACTGGGTGATTATAAAGGAGCTCTACAGGTGTCTCCAAAGGTACATGTTAAGTTGGCGTATTTCGAGATTAGGATTTGTCACTCCGATTGTCGGAGAGGTATCTCTGGGCCCTCTCGGTAATGCACATCATTATAAGACTTGCAAGCAATGTGGCCAATGAGTTGGTTACGGGATGATGCATTACGTAACGAGAAAAGAAACTTGCCGGTAACGAGATTGAACTAGGTATTGGATACCGACGATCGAATCTCGGGCAAGTAACATACCGATGAAAAAGGGAACAACATATGTTGTTATGCGGTTTGACCGATAAAGATCTTCGTAGAATATGTAGGAGCCAATATGAGCATCCAGGTTCCGCTATTGGCTATTGACCGGAAACAGTTCTAGGTCACGTCTACATAGTTCTCGAACCCGTAGGGTCCGCACGCTTAACGTTACAATGACAGTTATATTATGAGTTTATAGTTTTTGATGTACTGAAGGTTTTTCGGAGTCCCAGATGTGATCACGGACATGACGAGGAGTCTCGAAATGGTCGAGACATAAAGATTGATATATTGGAAGCCTGTATTTGGATATCGGAATCGTTCCGGGTGAAATCGGGATTTTACCGGAGTACCGGGGGGTTACCAAAAACCCCCGGGGGTTATTGGGCCTACATGGGCCCTAAGGGAGAAGAGGAGGGCTGGCCAGGCAGGCCGCAGGCGCCTCCCCTAGTCCGAATAGGACAAGGAAGGGGGGCGCTCTTTCCCCTTTCCCCTTCCCTTCCTTCTCCAACAAGGCAAGATGGGGAGTCCTACTCCCGGTGGGAGTAGGACTCTCCAGCGCACCCTAGGGCCGGCCGCACCTCCCCTCTCTCCTTTATATATGGGGGCAGGGGAACCCAATGACACACAAGTTGATCTTCGTGATCGCCTTAGCCGCAGCGGTGCCCCTCCACCATATTCTACCTCACCATATCATAGCGGTGCTTAGGCGAAGCCTGCGTCGGTAGAACATCATCACCGCTACCACGCCGTCAGATCGACGGAACTCATCCCCGACACCCTGCTGGATCGGAGTCCGGGGATCGTCATCGAGTTGAACGTGTGCTGAACTCGGAGGTGCCGTACGTTCGGTACTTGGATCGGTCGGATCGTGAAGACATACGACTACATCAACCGCGTTGTTCTAACGCTTCCGCTTTCGGTCTACGAGGGTACATGGACAACACTCTCCCCTCTCGTTGCTATGCATCACCATGATCCTTGCGTGTGCGTAGGAATTTTTTTGAAATTACTACGTTCCCCAACAACTGGTACAGTTGTAATTCATTCCGATTCTTGGCATGGGACCTAAACATGCACCCAAGGACACATGTATAATTTTTCTAGCCATTTTGGTACACTGGAGCATATATTTGTAGTTTAGATTTGAATTATGGACATTAAATGCCTCGGAAACTCAATTAGTGTATAAAAAGGCCAAACAAACCCTAAACGAGTTTAAATTTCAGCACGGATATCCTGTCGTTCCATGTTGCCCATAGAAGAAAATACAAGGCGAAAAGAGGCAGTGATTATAGTTTCACCCACAAGGGGGACACGTTTCCCTATCGGAACCACGAGGCTTCTTTGAGAGAACCTCCGGTTTGTAAGAGGTTTGTTATAAAGCTTGGCCCAAATTGTATAATAACTTTACCACAACATATATGTGCCATGACGTGACACCATGCCAACTTTCATCACTTTCTGGTGAGTTTTGGATTTATGGGGATTTAAAAACCGAGTTTCCAAATGTTTGAGGACGAGCCAGGACGTCGGTACGGTTGTAATTCATTCCGATTCCTGGCATGGGACCTAAACATGCACCCAAGGACACATGTATAATTTTTTTACCCATTTTGGTGAACTGGAGCATGTATTTGTAGTTCAGATTTGAATTATGGACATTAAATGCCTAGGAAACTCAATTATTGTATAAAAAGGCCAAACGAACCCTGAATAAATGTAAATTTTAGCACGGATATTCTGTCATTCCATGTTGCCCGTAGAAGAAAATAGAAGGTGTCATGGACTTAACACGACAGATGCCCTTGTGAAAGGACTTAGGTGTGGAGCCATCGCAACGTAGCTTAGCTTAAAGGGGTTGAACGGGACAAATGACACAAGGTTTACCTAGGTTCAGCCCCTCTTAATGAGGTAAAAGCCTACTCCTGCTCTTGTTTCGTATTGCTTGGGTATCAATTACAAGGGAGCGATCACACTTGACCTAGCAATCAATTAGTTGTTTTATTGAGTTAACCCGCCGTCGGGTCTCACCTTTATATACACAGGTTGAGGCCCCGGGGCTTACAAGAGTCTGAGCCGGATCACACAACATGACCAGCTCAGTTTCTAAATCATCCTGCCTAACCAGGCAAGCCATCATCGAGCGACTCACACTTCTAGGTCTTGGGCCGTCTCTAAGCCCACCTCTTAAGCCGACGTCTTCTTGTTTCGTCTTCTTGGGATTTCTTCATATTAAATCGCCAATAGTGTAACCCAGCCCCTCCTGGGCGGGTCACACCTCGGGGTTATATCCCCAACATTAGGCCCCAGATTGATTTGAACCTCTTCATGTCAATCTTCACTGCTTCAGTTGGCAAATTGTCTTCCAAAGCTTAACATCGAATAAACCACTGTAACCCACCATGACGTCATGCAAACTGAATTATTGTAACCCGCCATGACATCACGCGTATCAAATCTACAAAAAAACTGTGACATCACAACGGTCTGAGAATCAAGGCGCCTCCAGCGTTTAGATAATCATGACATCTCCTCGATTCCCGCACCTGCCATTTCATTGCTTCACTTTTTCCTTATAAATAGGCCCGAGGGGGTTACATTTCACTTTTACTCCCCTTTCGCTTCCACTTCTTCTTCCTCCTCGCGACCTCCGCTGAGGGAGTCCTGGACTAAGGGGTCCTCGGGCGTTCGGGCTATGTGATATGGGCTGCACTTATGGGCCGTGAAGATATGAGATTAAAGACCTTTCCCCGTGTCTGGACGGGACTCTCCTTTGCGTGGATGGCAAGCTTCGCGTTCGGATCATGCATCTTCCTTTCTCTGTAAACCGACCCTGTACAGCCCTAAATCCCTCCGATGTCTATATAAACTGGAGGGTTTAGTCCATAGGGCAAGAACAATCATACATGCTAGACATCTAGGGTTTAGCCATTACGATCTCGAGGTAGATCAACTCTTGTAACCCCTATACTCATGAAAGTCAATAAGGCAGGAAGTAGGGTATTACCTCCATTAAGAGGGCCTGAACCTGGGTAAACATCATGTCCCCTGCCTCCTTGTTACCTTCGATCCTTAGATGTATAGTTCGGGACCCCCTACCCGAGATCTGCCAGTTTTGACACCGACATTGGTGATTTCATTGAGAGTTCCACTATGTCATCACCAGAAGGCTCGATGGCTCCATCAACCATCTACAACAATACCGCTCTGAGGGAGACTTTTCTCCCTGGCCAAACCTTCGTATTCGGCGGCTTCGCACTGCGCGCCAATTCGATTGGCCATCTGGAGCAGATCAACAGCTACGCCCCTGGTCATCAGATCAGTTTTGGAAACCTAAACTATGTCGCCGATATCCGAGGGGACTTGATCTTCCAAGGGTTCGCGGCCTCGACCATAGCTTCGGCCTTAGATCCGGAACATATCACCAAGTCCGAAGACGGGAGTTCAGAGCCCGCTGAACTCTCCGCAGCCATAGAGCTCAACACCGGAGATATGGAGGGGATCGTTTCTCCGGCAGGCCTGGAGTCACTCCAGACTTCCTTCACCAATATACAGCCGGACTCACCCCCGAACATCAGCTCCAAACTCTCGAGGTCTGTGTTATGCGAGCTCGGCCAGGGAACTTCCATCCCTCCCAACTCCACGGACTCTCGCTTTCCCGTCCAAACCTCGCTCTTGAATGAGGCTCTGGACTTAATACGATCTCTCGCCATTGCAGAAAAATCACTGTCAAACTACACCCAGCCCATAATAGGGTCTGAGAGCGGGGAATTTCATGTCCCACCCACCACCCACTTCATAGCCACTATCGAGGATTTAACCAACACACTCGATTATGATTCCAAAGACATCGACAGAATGTACAACAATACCGGAGATGAGAAGAGCTAGAACCCGACTTCACCGGACACTGGATGGCCACTTCCTTGTATGACGTCTACATGGTAGACACACCCAAAGAGGATGAGAGCAACGATGGGAAAGATCTAGAGGACAAGCCTGCTGAAGCACCTCCGAAGCATCGACGTCAGCGACGCCGATCAAAATCGCGTCGCGAAAAAGACAACATTATTGGCACCGGAGACAATAATACCCTAGAGAACACCAAAGACCAAGTATCCCCTGTCGAGCCAACATCCGAACAGGATGATTGGGAAGAGGGGTCCTATCGGGAATGAGGGCTCGGAGGATAGTAATTACTTATCGATCTCCGAAGAGGATGAGAGCCTCGGCGATGAAGATTTCATCGTGCCAGAGGAACCCCTCGAACAAGAGCACTTTAAGTGCCTGCTAATAGCCACTGCAAGAAGCCTAAAAAAGAAGCGACAACAACTTCAAGCTGACCAGGACTTACTCAATGACAGATGGACTGATGTCCTCGCAGCCGAAGAACACGGCCTCGAGCGCCCAACTAAGAGTTACCCAAAGCGCAGGTTGCTCTCCCAATTTGACGATGAGGTCCTAGAACCTATGCCAACAACGCATAACGCGGCTGACGGGCCTGACCGACCACCTCATGGCCGGGACAGAGTGGCAACCCGAGCCGAACACTGATACATCTCCAACGTATCTACTTTTCCAAACACTTTTGCCCTTGTTTTGGACTGTAACTTGCATGATTTGAATGAAACTAACCCTGACTGACGCTGTTTTCAGCAGAACTGCCATGATGTTGTTTATTGAGCAGAAAACAAAAGTTCTCGGAATGACCTGAAAATCCACGGAGATAACTTTTGGAAAATATAAAAAATACTGGCGAAAGAATTAAGGCCAGGGGCCTACACCCTGTCCACGAGGGTGGGGGGCGCCCCCCTCCTCCTGGGCACGCCCCTGTCTTGTGGGCCCCCTGATGCTCCACCGACCTCAACTCCAACTCTAAATATTTCGTTTCACAGAGAAAAAAATTAGAGAGAAAGTTTCATCGCGTTTTACGATACGGAGCCGCTGCCAAGCCCTAATCTCTCCCGGGAGGGCTGATCTGGAGTCTGTTCGGGGCTCCAGAGAGGGGGATTTGTCGCCGTTGTCATCATCAAACATCCTCCATCACCAATTTCATGATGCTCACCGTGCGTGAGTAATTCCATCATAGGCTTACTGGACGGTGATGGGTTGGATGAGATTTACCATGTAATCAAGTTAGTTTTGTTAGGGCTTGATCCCTAGTATCCACTATGTTCTGAGATTGATGTTGCTATGACTTTGCTATGCTTAATGCTTGTCACTAGGGCCCGAGTGCCATGATTTCAGATCTGAACCTATTATGTTTTCATGAATATATGTGAGTTCTTGATCCTATCTTGCAAGTCTATAGTCACCTATTATGTGTTATGATCCGACAACCCCGAAGTGACAATAATCGGGATACTTCTCGGTGATGACCGTAGTTTGAGGAGTTCATGTATTCACTATGTGTTAATGCTTTGGTCTGGTTCTCTATTAAAAGGAGGCCTTAATATCCCTTAGTTTCCACTAGGACCCCGCTGCCACGGGAGGGTAGGACAAAAAATGTCATGCAAGTTCTTTTCCATAAGCACGTATGACTATATTCGGAATACATGCCTACATTACATTGATGAACTGGAGCTAGTTCTGTGTCACCCTATGTTATAACTATTACATGAGGAATCACATCTGACATAATTATCCATCATTGATCCAATGCCTACGAGCTTTTCACACATTGTGCTTCGCTTATTTACTTTTTCGTTGCAACTGTTACAACTACTACAAAACTGCTATCTTTACTTTTGCCACTGTTACCACCACTTTTCTACTAAGTACTTTGCTACAGATACTAAGTTATCCAGGTGTGGTTTAATTGACAACTTAACTGCTAATACTTAAGAATATTCTTTGGCTCCCCTTGTGTCGAATCAATAAATTTGGGTTGAATACTCTACCCTCATAAGCTGTTGTGATCCCCTACACTTGTGGGTTATCAAGACTAATTTCTAGCGTCGTTGCCGGGGAGCATAGCTCTATTCTTTGAGTCACTTGGGATTAATATCTGCTGATCACTATGAGGATTTTGAAAGATGAAAGAACTAATATTTTTCCCTCAACTACGAGGGGAGGTAAGGAACTACCATCTAGCTCTGCACTAGATTCTCCTTCTGTTTTGAGTAAGCTTGCGACACCTAAACCTGCTACTGCTATGAATTCTGATATGTCGCATGTTATTAATGATGCCACTTCTACTATGCATGATACTTATGATGAACTACTTCTGTGGGTGATACTACTTTGCCATTAGGTGAATTTCTTGATGAACAACTTGCTAGGGTTAGAGAGAATGAAATTATTAATGATGAAATTATTGATGATAGTGATGATGAAGGTTCTCCCCCTGATTATGAATTGCCTGTTGTTCCTAAGGGTTATGTTATGGATGAAGAAGCTGCTAGAGCTATTTTGCTTGCAAAGATAGATATGATCTTATGATGTTATTAGCTAAATGGAAGCAACAATCCCATAATGCTAGAATGAAACCTGACCCTGCTTTTGCTACTTCACCTATCTGTGTTACTAATAAGGATTATGAATTCTTTGTTGATCCTGAGATAATTACTTTGGCTGAATCTGATCCTTTTTATGCCTATGAATCTGAAACTGTTGTGTCACATCTTACCAAGTTAAATGATATAGCCACCCTGTTTACTAATGATGAGAAATCCCGCTATTATTTTATCCTTAAGATATTTCCATTCTCATTAATGGGTGATGCTAAAACTTGGTTTAATTCTCTTGATCCTGGTTGTGTGCGTAGTCCCCAGGATATGACTTATTACTTCTCTGCTAAATATTTCCCTACTCATAAGAAACAAGCTGCCTTGCGGGAAATATATAATTTTGTGCAAATCAAAGAAGAGAGTCTCCCACAAGCTTGGGGGAGGCTTCTCCGATTACTTAATGCTTTGCCTGATCATCCTCTTAAGAAAAATGTAATACTTGATATCTTTTATAATGGACAAACCGATGCTTCCAAGGACTACTTGGATAGTTGTGCTGGTTGTGTTTTCAGGGAAAGAACAGTCGACCAAGCTGAATTGCTATTGAATAATATGTTGACTAATAAAAATAATTGGACTCTTCCTGAGCCAATTCCCGAGCCAATTCCCAAGCCAATTGAGCCAACTCCTGAGCCTATTCCTAAACCAACTCCGAAGAAGAGGGGTGTTCTATTTCTCAGTGCTGAAGATATGCAAGAGGCAAAGAAATCAATGAAAGAAAAATGTATTAAAGCTGAAGATGTTAATAATTTACCTCCTATTGAAGAAATACATGGTCTTAATATACCGCCTGTTGAAGAAACACATTGTCTTGATAACCCGACACAGGTAGTAAAGGTAAATTCTATTTACAGATATGATAAATTTGAAATCCCATCTACTAAATTTCATAGCCCATGCTTAGATGAATTTGATAACTTTATGGCTAGGCAAGAAAGTTTTAATGCTTATGTTGGTAGAGAATTAAAGAATAATGCTTTCGAGATAGGACGCTTGAGTGATTATATGGCTAGAGTTAAAGGGTGAACTTAAACTCATTAGCAAATATGCTTCTATTTTTACTACTCAAGCTGAGCAAGTACTTAAAGCTCAAAGTGATTTGCTTGATGAATTAAATAATAAACATGACTTTGCTATTAGAGTGGCTACTAGAACTGGTAGAATGACTCAGGAACCTTTGTATCCTGAAGGCCACCCTAAGAGAATCGAGCAGGATTATCAAAGAAATGATTTAGAGGCACCTAGTTATTCTAAAAATAAGAAAAAGAAAAATGATAGGACTTTGCATGCTTCTAGTGAACCTGTTATAGACACACCTAAGAATCCCAATGATATTTTTATTTCTGATGCTGAAACACAATCAGGTGATGAACATGAACCTGGTGATAATGTTAATGATAATGTTCATGTTGATGCTCAACCTAGCAATAATAATGATGTAGAGATTGAACCTGCTGTTGATCTTGATAACCCACAATCAACGAATCAACGTTATGATAAAAGAGATTTTGTTGCTAGGAAGCACGGTAAAGAAAGGGAACCATGGGTTTAGAAACCCGTGCCCTTTTCGCCTAAACCATCCAAGACAAAGGATGATGAGGATTTTGAGCGCTTTGCTGAAATGATTAGGCCCATCTTTTTATGTATGCGCTTAACTGATATGCTTAAATTAAATCCTTATGCTAAATACATGAAGGATATCATTACAAATAAAAGAAAGATACTGGAAGCTGAAATTTCCACCATGCTTGCTAATTACACTTTTAAAGGTGGAATACCAAAGAAACTTGGAGATCCAGGGGTACCGACTATACCATGCTCCATTAAAAGAAATTATGTTAAAACTCCTTTATGTGATCTTGGAGCCGGTGTTAGTGTTATGCCTCTCTCTTTATATCGTGGACTTGAATTCAATAAGTTGACACCTACTGAAATATCTTTGCAAATGGCTGATAAATCAACTGCTATACCTGTCGGTATTCGTGAGGATGTGCCTGTTGTGGTTGCAAATGTCACTATCTTAACGGACTTTGTTATTCTTGATATTCCCGAGGACGATAGTATGTCGATTATCCTTGGTAGACCCTTTTTGAATACTGCAGGGGCTGTTATTGATTGCAACAAACGCAATGTCACTTTTCATGTTAATGGTAATGAGCGTACGGTACACTTTCCGAGGAAACAACCTCAAGTTCATAGCATCATTTCTATTGAAAAAGTTCCAACTATCATTATTGGAGGTGTTGAATTTCCTCTTCCTACTGTCAAGAAAAAGTATGATATTCTTATTGTTGGGGATGTTCATATCCCCGTTGAGGTAACCTAGTGTTATTCAAAATTTCTCCGGTTCCATGTTATTCGGAATGAGTTGTTAACGAGACTTGATCAACCTTGTTAGTGGATTCATTTTGATGATCATGAGATGGATGAAACTAGAAGGCACAACCTTCTGTACCCTCTTTTTACTTTCTGTTATTTAGAATAAATAAAGCAAAAATAGTATTATCTGTCTGTTTTCTGAATTATCTGTGCAATAAAAAAAATCCCGAAAATAAAAGTGCTCCAAATGCACTGCAAATTTAGTATGATTTTTTATGGAATATTTGAGAATTTTAGGCACTGAAAACACTGCAAGGGAGGCAAGCACCTGGCCACGAGGGTGGAGGGCGCGCCCACACCCCCTGGGCGCGCCCCTTGTCTCATGGGCCCACGGTGGCCCCCTCCACTTATTCCTGCACCCACACACTCCATCTTCTTCCCAAAGAATCCCCATCCAGCTCAAGCACGAGTTCTAGATCATTTTGCTGCGATTTTCGATCTCCTTGCTCAAAGCTTCATTCACAAAACTGCTTTGGGAGATTGTTGCTTGGTATGTGACTCCTCCATTGGTCCAATTAGTTTTTGTTCTGGTGCTTTATTCATTGCAAATTTTTGCTGCATAGGTGACCCTGTTCTTGAGCTTGCATGTCAAATTTATGAGGTCCCAATAATTCTAATGCATGATATAGGCTCTAGGCACTTGTAGGAGTAGTTGCTACCAATCTTGTTTAGTTTGATTCACTTTTATTTTGAAGTTACTAAAAATTTCAGAATTTTTTTAGAAAAAGAAATATGTCTAGGAGAATGTACCAAGGTGGCTCCTCAACAAACAGAGGACCTAGGCGTGCTATGCGTGAGCAAGACGATGAACCACCAAGGGACGCAGAAGTGCGGACTTGCGAGTGGCCATCAGAAGAATTTATGGTCAATGCAGGCATTAAGGATGAATTTGACACTTATGTGCGTAACGCTGATCTTGAGGACTTCATACAAGATAAGTGTCCTCAGTACTACCAATTGACTGATTCATCCGTGAGAAGGTTTAAATATACATCTTTGCGTAATTCTCAGAATGTCATGTTTGATATTTATGATCAATCTTATACCATGGACCTAGAAGATTTTACTACTTCTTGCAAACTCCCGTAGTGGGGCAATGTTCATGAACCTCACAGATTTGAATATAAAGACTTTCTTGCTAGTATTACTGTGGGAGAATCTAGGGACATAGCACAAGCTACCATAGGGAGCATTCACTTTCCTGCTATACATCATTTTGCTCTCTTCATTGGTAAATGCATTAACGGTAAAGATGAAGCATGTCACATGTGTGTCCCTGATCTTTGTGTCCTCAAGAGTGTTGTATTAGGTAATAAAGATTATAACTTGGGGGCAATAGTTGCACGTAGGATGCATAATAATGGCATATTTGGAGATTTATTTGGAGGGATTTATGCAACTCGTGTTGCTAATTATCTTGGTATATCCCCACGTGAGGAGGATATTGAGTTGCCTCCTGCTTATTTAGATTATGACGCGATGGTCAAACATCGTTTTCTTTTGAGGAATGAACAATTCCTCCAGTATCGACTAATCTTTGACAGACATAGTGTTGTCCATGTTACTCTCCCTGCTCCATTCCTTTTTGATTGCCAGGCAAAACGAAGATATGTTGTTACCAGGGAGGAGGCAGCCGAACACGAGGGGAGAGTGGAGGCAGCCCGCCAACATGCCGTAGCTCAGGATGCATTGGCTGCTGCATCTCAGTATGACCCCAGTTACAACTTCGGATATCAGCCAAGCTATCCTTGGCATTAGAACAACTTAGGCCAAAAGCCTAAGCCTGGGGGAGTACGTGTTTGTCACCGACTTTACATTCATGTTCACACGCTATTCTAGTCGTCGGTGCTCACACTCTTTCATTGTATTATCCATGCTAGTTTAATTTCTTTTTCTAGCTTTCTTCTTGTGTGTTTGATAAACCTTAAGAAAAACCAAAAAATTAGTTAGTTTAATTTCCATGCTTGTAGTAGTAATTAAAATGAAAACCCAAAAAGATTTCTCGTTCTTCTTTTACTTGTTGGGAGCTTTGCCGTGTAAATAGTTTAATTTCTTTCTTTCCTTTGGGGGTTAAGAGTAGAAGACCATAATGAAAATGTTCAGTGGCTCTCATATGCATGATTGTTGATTTAACTTAGAGCCCATATTACTTTGTCTTCTCTCTTGAATTGAATGCTTGCAGATTCCAGCTTAGTCCAATGCACGTGCACTATTATTATTATACACACCGTTCGGTCATGCAAGTGAAAGGCAATAATGACGATATATGATGGACTGATTGAGAGGAGAGAAGCTGGTATTAACTTGACCTCTTTTGTGTTTGTAAATATGATGAGTTCATCGTTCCTGATTCGGCCGATTATGAGTAAACATGTTTGCAATGACATTTAGAGATTATAGTTGCTTATGCCATGCTTAATTAGCTATGAGTTTACCTTCCGTGCCAACATGCTATTAAAATGATTATGATGTGGTATGATGGGATGGTATCCTCCTTTGAATGATTCGAGTGACTCGACTGGCACATATTCACGCATGTAGTTGAAACAAATCAACATAACCTTCACGATATTTATGTTCATGGTGGATTATATCCTACTCATGCTTGTACTTGGTGTAATTTAATTTTAATGCATGTTCATGACTGTTGTCGCTCTCTCAGTTGGTCGCTTCCCAGTCTTTTGCTAGCCTTCACCTGTACTAAGAAGGAATACTGCTTGTGCATCCAAACTCCATAAACCCCAAAGTTATTCCATATGAGTCCACCATACCTTCCTATATGCGGTATCTACCTGCCGTTCCAAGTAAATTTATATGTGCCAAACTCCAAACCTTCAAATGAAATTCTGTTTTGTATGCTCGAGTAGCTCATGTTTCAACTAGGGTTGTCTGTATCTTCCATGCTAGGTGGGTTATTCTCAAGAGGAGTGGACTCCGCTCCTCATTCACGAGAAAATGGCTGGTAACCGGGATGCCCAGTCCCATGATCAAAAAGATCAAAGCAAATCAAAATAATTAAACAAAACTCCCCAAGGGCTATTGTTAGTTGGAGGCGCTCATTGTTTCGAGCAAGCCACTGATCGATGCTTGTTGGTGGTGGGGGAGTATAAACTTTTACCATTCTATTTAGAAACCGCCTATAATGTATGTAGCATGGAAGATATTGCATCTCATAGTTGTTGTGTTGATAGTGAAAGTATGCCGCTCAAATGTGATTCATCTCTATTTTAAAAGGGATAATTAGATTTATGCCCCTAGTTGTGTCCCACTCATCTGTTTTACCCCTAATTCCCAAAAGTCACTGGTTCTGTCCAAGTCACTTTGCTCCTCTTATGCTTTTGCCCTTTGACCATTTGACCGTCAGTTTGAAAACTTCATAACTAATTCATACTAAATCAGAAAAATGCAAATAAGATACCAAAATGTTCAGAAAAACACCACCTATATGCCAGTGTCATTTGCATTCATGAAAAAAGTGTTGGAAAGTGCACATCCGAGTTTTAGCTCTTATGCTACCACCATGAATAGTAAAATCAAAAAAAGTTCAAAAAAATCAAAAAAAATCGGTGGCAAAGGATGACAAATGTTTAAAGTGCCTGCCAAGTTTCATCAGGGAATAACATTCATGGGTGATACGGCAAAAAAAACAATCAACACTCCAAAATAGATTATTTTTTGCCACGACTTCCACGAATATCATTCCCTAATGAAACTTGGCAAGCACTTATAACATTTGTCATTCTTTGCCACCATATTTTTTTATTTTTTATTTTTTGAATTTTTTAGAGTTTACTATTCATGGTGGTATCAAAAGAGCTAAAACTTAGATGTGCACTTTCCAACACTTTTTTCATGAATGCAAATGACACTGGTATATAGGTGATGTTTTTCTGAACATTTTGGTATCTTATTTGCATTTTTCTGATTTAGTATGAATTAGTATGAAGTTTTCAAACTGACGGTCAAACGGTCAAAGGGCAAAAGCATAAGAGGAGCAAAGTGACTTGGACAGAACCGGTGACTTTTGGGAATTAGGGGTAAAACAGACGAGTGGGACACAACTAGGGGCATAAATCTAATTATCCCATTTTAAAATCGAACTCTGGCACCTCTACAAATCCCTGCTTCCCTCTGTGAAGGGCCTATCTATATATTTTTATGTTGAGTCATCACCTTCTTATTAAAAAGCACCCGCTGGAGAGCACATTGTCATTTGCATTCATTGCTATTAGTTTATATTGGGTATGACTTGACTGGATCTCTTTTACCATGAATTACAATGTTTAGTCAGTCCTTGATCTTTAAAGGTGCTCTGCATTTATGTTTTGCAGTCTCAGAAAGGGCTAGAGAGATACCATTTTGTTATATCATATCATGATTGTTTTGAGAAAGTGTTGTCATCCGAGTTTTATTATTATTGCTCGCTAGTTGATTATGCCATTGATATGAGTAAATATGAGACCTAAGTGTTATTGTGAATATGGTTAGTTCATAATCTTTGATGAAAACTTGAATGATGGCTTTACATATTTACAACAACAAGAGCAAACAGAGTTTGTAAAAGTTTTTCTTTATCACTTTCAGTTTATCAACTGAATTTCTTGAGGACAAGCAAAGGTTTAAGCTTGGGGGAGTTGATACGTCTCCAACGTATCTACTTTTCCAAACACTTTTGCCCTTGTTTTGGACTCTAACATGCATGATTTGAATGAAACTAACCCGGACTGACGCTGTTTTCAGCAGAACTGCCATTGTGTTGTTTATTGTGCAGAAAACAAAAGTTCTCGGAATGACCTGAAAATCCACGGAGATAACTTTTGGAAAATATAAAAAATACTGACGAAAGAATTAAGGCCAGGGGGCCCACACCCTGTCCACAAGGGTGGGGCCGTGCCCCCTCCCCCAGGGCGCGCCCCCTGTCTCGTGGGCCCCCTGATGCTCCACCGACCTCAATCAGAATCAGATATATTCCGCTTCACGGAGAAAAACCGAGAGAAAGTTTCATCGCATTTTACGACACGGAGCCGCCAAGCCCTAATCTCTCGGGAGGGCTGATCTCGAGTCTGCTGGGGCCGGAGAGGGGATTCATCACCGTCGCCATCATCAACCATCCTCCATCACCAATTTCATGATGCTCACCGCCGTGCGTGAGTAATTCCATCGTAGGCTTGCTGGACGGTGATGGGTTGGATGAGATTTACCATGTAATCAAGTTAGTTTTGTTAGGGTTTGATCCCTAGTATCCACTATGTTCTGAGATTGATGTTGCTATGACTTTGCTATGCTTAATGCTTGTCACTAGGGCCCGAGTGCCACGATTTCAGATCTGAACCTATTATGTTTTCCTGAATATATGTGAGTTCTTGATCCTATCTTGCAAGTCTATAGTCACCTATTATGTGTTATGATCCGACAACCCCGAAGTGACTATAATTGGGATACTTCTCGGTGATGACCGTAGTTTGAGGAGTTCATGTATTCACTATGTGTTAATGCTTTAGTCGGGTTCTCTATTAAAAGGAGGCCTTAATATCCCTTAGTTTCCACTAGGACCCCGCTGCCACGGAAGGGTAGGACAAAAGATGTCATGCAAGTTCTTTTCCATAAGCACGTATGACTATATTCGGAATACATGCCTACATTACATTGATGAACTGGAGCTAGTTCTGTGTCACCCTATGTTATCAAACACCAGCCTGCACCAGCTCGCCCTAGTGGCAGAGAGACAATGGCTGCAGGGTACACGTATGACCTGTGACAAGACCTGGACAATAGAGCCGGACATACCAGATCAATTTTTGGATCAAGGGGGCATGCACCAGCGCGAGGAGACGGCCATCAGGCCTGGCACAACCTCACCCGGGCCGAAAACCACATACGGACCCCATCTAAACTGCGTCGTGACATCGCTCGATACAGTGGATCCGCACACCCCCTATGCTTCACCGATGAGGTAATTGAGCACCAGTTCTCAAAAGGCTTTAAACCCATGAACATTGAACCATACGACGGCACAACAGATCTCATAGTATGGATTGAAGACTTCCTTCTCCACATCCACATGGCCCGTGATGATGACTTACATGCCATCAAGTACCTCCACCTAAAACTTAAGGGACTAGCACGACATTGGCTGAACAGCCTCCCAGAAAACTCTATTGCTAGCTAGGAAGACTTGGAGGACGCCTTCAGAGACAACTTCCAAGGTACCTATGTTCGGGCCCCGGACATCAATGACCTTAGTCACATAATCCAGCAACCCGGCGAATCAGTCTGAAAGCTCTGGACCAGGTTCTTAATTAAAAAGAACGAGATTGCGGATTGTCCGGACAATGAAGCCCTCGCTGCTTTGAAGCACAGCGTCCGAGATGAGTGGCTCGCCCGACATCTCGGCCAAGAGAAGTCGAAGTCCATGGCAGCCCTCACCGCACTTATGACCCACTTTTGCGTGGGAGAAGATAGCTGGCTAGCTCGTAGAAGCAATAGCACCAGCGACCCAGGCACCTCTGAAGCCAGGGACGGGCAAATGTCAAGGCACGACATGACAAGCACAAGCGTCGAAATAATAACAAAGACACAGCGGTCAACACCGGATTCAGTGGCTCCAAATCCAGCCAATGGAAGAAGCCATTCAAAGGAAACAAAGATGGTCCATCCAGTTTGGACAGAATACTTGATCGGCCTTGCCAGATTCATGGCACCCCCGATAAGCCTGCCAATCACACCAACAGAAATTGTTGGGTCTTTAAACAGGCCGGCAAGCTCAATGCCGAACACAAGGGGAAAAGGCCGCCCAACGAGGACGACAAAGAAGAGCTTCGCCCACCAAACACAGGGGGCAGAAGAAATTTACCCCCGAGGTCAAAGCAGTGAATATGATCTATGTCATCCACATCCCAAACGGGAGCGCAAGCGCGCATTAAGGACGTCTACGCCGTAGAGCCGGTTGCCCCAAAATTCAACCCATGGCCGACTTGTCCGATCACCTTCTATCGAAAGGACCACCCAACCAGTATCCATCATGGAGGTTCGGCAGCTTTGGTCCTCGACCCCATTATCGACGGATTCCACCTCACGAGAGTCCTCATGGACGGTGGCAGTAGCCTTAACCTGCTTTACCAGGACACCGTCCGAAAAATGGGTATTGATCCATCAAGAATCAAGCCCACTAAAACTACCTTTAAAGGAGTAATACCTGGCGTAGAGGCCCGTTGCTTGGGCTCAATAACATTGGAAGTTGTCTTCGGCTCACCCGATAACTTTCGCAGACTTGATCTTCAATATCGTACCCTTCCGAAGTGGCTATCACGCACTGCTCGAACGGACCGCTTTCACTCGATTCAACGCGGTCCCGCACTATGCTTATTTAAAGCTCAAGGTGCACGGTCCACGCCGCGTCCTAACAGTCAATGGAACACACGGAACGCTCCCTCCGCACGGAGGAGCATACTGCGGTTCTCCCAGCCGAAGTATAGAGCGCCCCCCTCAAGCCGCACACCTCATTGGCCATCAAGCCACCAGACTTTGTTAAAAGAGTCCGGTCAGTCCCGCAAGATGACGGCTCGGTACTACTGGAGCTGGACTAGCAGTTTCGCCTCCGTCGATCGCCGTGCAAACCCGCGGAGTTTGCACCGTGCATGCATCACTACACACTCAAAATACCTTGGGCGTCAACGGAGGCGCAATACGGATAGGTCTATAGTATGGTTCGGCCTTGTATGACCTTCTACCTTTCTTTGATTACTTTCCCTCTCCTACCACAGGTGCATTCGAACCTATATATCCTACGGACTTACAAGGACTCTCTTCGAGCCCGATTTCGTGCGGGTAACCGAAGACCATTCCCTTTAAGGAACCCCTCTCTAAGGCGAAAAGTGGCGCAGACATGCGGCAGGATATCCAAAGGACACTTCAGACCAAACCTTATTTAAAGGACGTGTACTGAGCTTTTCTCCTTATTATTAGACCCCTGACATGTAAAATGACTTTGGTGCTTATGGTACCCTCTGTAAGATCATGTTTTGACGTATCAACCAGATTCTAGTAGGGACAAATTTTTTCGGTATCAACTTTCTTCATAAAATTGTACTTCGTCTCCCCAGTTGTCTCACTCATGTACCTCGACAACCATTGCCAGGGGCTCTATACGGCCACATATGTGCCGCTAAACAAAAGCCCGAAAAGCTTTGTAGCAGACTTCAGCGTCTCGAACTTGGCATTATGTGCATCGGCTCCGAATCATGTCTTTGGTCAATAGTTGGGTTGCCCGGCTCCTGTGTTTGCTACCTTACGTTTCATTTGTTCAGCTAGGGTAGTAAAGGGAGAACTACTGTGATTGTGTTTCTGGTTCGTCCGGTCAAGCACCTCAGTAGAGAAAGCCAAAACCTGACTGTCATGATGCGGCGAGAGCTGGTCAGCCACTCGGCGACTTACTAAATCTTTAACGATTTTTCCGTATTAAACGAAGGACGGTTTTTTCCAATCATATACTTAATGCATTCGCATCCGGATAACCGCATACATACCAGGGGCTATTTTATAGCCCCGTCGTCAAACTCCAATGGCTAAGTGAGAGTGGTAAAGCCGTATAGTCCGATTGCCTGGTTCGCCGCACTGACACCTCCGTTACGGACCAAGACGTTGGGTCAAGAGTGCTCAGGTGCCATTCCGAACACCCCCGTAGCATCTACATGGGGGCCGAAGCCGACGACTAGAAAACTCTCAGGAATACAAAAACGGCCGCACAGGAGGAAAAAACTTTCAGACAATGGCACAAATATATCACAAAGTATTAATATATAACAAACACGTTCAAGTCGTTCGGATACATTCATTCGAATATAATGTCCTGTGAGCATTGACCCTCTATCAAGCGAGCACCCTCCAAAACTTTGTCTGAATAGCGCTCTGGCATGCGGTGGTCCTTGCCTTCGGGAGGACCCGCAACCGCGACAACGGCAGCCTTCATCTTCGCCCAGTGCACCTTGACGTGGGCGTAGGCCATCCGTGCACCTTCTATGCACACTGACCGCTTGATTGCATCAATTCGGGGCATGGCATCAATGAGTCGCCGCACCAGGCCAAAATGACTGCTCGAAACGGGTTCGGCTGGCCACAGCCGGACTATGACCTCCTTCATGGCTTCTTCGGACATCCTATGCAGTTCGGCCCACTGCGCCATTTCGTCGTTCAGCAGCGCCGAGCACTCATGCGCTGCGAACTGCGACCAGAACAGCTTCTCTGTTGCATGCCCCTCCTGGGCTCGGTAGAATTGCGCAGCATTGGCAGCGCTCTTCAGAAGATCCACAAAGGTGCTTGGAGTCCATAGTCGATTAAGTAAGGCATACCTTTGATCGCCGAACTTAGACTGTAAAAGAAAGGGCTTACTAGCCGATATCTGTCCGGCATGTCGGATCTCCTCATGAGCCGCTCAGGATTCGGACCTCGCCTCTTGGGCTTCTTGAAGGGCCTTGGCGAGTTCGGCCGCCTTAGCTTTACTTCCTCCTCGAGGAGCTCGCACTTGCAAGAAGCGTCCTTGAGCTCTTTCTCTACTTTGGACACCCGCTCCTCGAACTGGCGCCGGGAGACCTGTTTGGCCTTCAAATCAGCAGCCCCTTTCTCAGCGGCCGCATCGCTCACCCTTGCCTGCTCCTTCACGCGGGCAAGGTCACTCCTAAGGGTCTCGACCTCAACAGTGCCAGATGAAATTATGCATATAGAAACGCGTAAGCTTCAACTTCGCATTTGCAAACCAATTCAATTATATAAGGAGTACTTGAAACATACCCTATGCCTCGTCGAGCCGCTTGTTAATCCGGATATTGTCCTCGTCGACTAGCTGCAGTTTCTGCTTCAGTTCGGAAACTTCGGTGGCCTGACCGGTCGCCGCTAACAGTGAAGCCTGTTTTTTATCAAAAAGATAAGTATGTTATTTCCTGCGGATATCTATAGACCCTCTGTTCAACCTCCTTCATTGGCCAAACAGAGTCTCAGGGGCTACTACCTATATACAGGCAAAAAAATTTATATGGAAAGCAGCTAAAGACATTACATCACATACCTCGAAGCCTGTTAGTAGGCTCGTGAAGGCTTCATTTAGTCCGCTCTTAGCGGACTGAACCTTCTCAACCACCGTACCCATCAAGGTACGGTGCTCCTCCAAGACGGACGCACTTTGCAGAGCATCCATCAGCATGTTCGGCGCCTCTGCATTAATAGAGGTTGCTGCTGGAATAGGCATCCCCCCTCTCGTGGAGGGGGCTGCTGATTCGGTTCTGGAGCCGTTGGTGTCTCCCGAACAGTATCCGTCCGGGGTTCGGATAATTTAGAACCCCCGTCGCCGGTCTCCATGAGGGTTGCGCCCCCCACGTTCTCGGCAGCCAAGGCGTTATCCTCTGGCGCCGTCTTGGTCCCTCCCGCACTTCTTTGGAGCCCGGAGAAATCCTTTGGGACAACACCTCGGTGTCATCCGCCCTAGTAGGCGTGGAAGCTTGTGGAGGCATTTCGCTCTCCATCTTCTTCGGAGAAAGATCCCCAGATGATGATGATTCTTGAGGGATGTCACAGGCCGGACTGAAACACGAAATTTGATATTATTCTTATAATCTATAAAAAGATTATATGTATGTAAGGCATCTTAAGGTACTTACTATTCAGCAAGGGGCTTGGCCCGGGGCGGTGCTTGGGGACAGCTTCGGTGCCCGAATCCGAATCATCCGAGAGGGATATCTTTCCCCTCTTGGACGCCCTCTCCTCCGGATCTATGGAGGCCGCCCTCTTTTTCCCTTTGGGAGGAGGGTTCTCTTCTTCCTCTTCCCCCTCCTCCTCGTCCTCGTCTTCGTCTTCCTCGTGAGAGGAAGGAGCCTCGGTTCCTCTGGACACGGCGCCCGAAGTTTATTCGTGATGGAGGCCACCTTCGGCCTCCTTGCACTTCTTCTTCTTGTCCTTCTTTGCCGGCACCTGGTAGGGCACCAGGACCAGCATCTGCATTAATAGAGGCTCGGCGGGGGTTTCGAGGAGCGGGGCCAGGCACTTAATCCACTCTACCTTCTTTATCCAGTCCTATTCAGGAGATGGAATTTTCAGAACCCCTCCCTAAGATTGACAAGCTAAGTAATGTTCAGAAATATGATACTTACTGGGGATGACGGATTGTTGCAATCGAGGCCAGTGTCGTCAGACGTCCTTGGCCACGTCTTATGTTTCTTGAAGAGCAGCTTCCAGATCCCTTTGTGCGTTGCGCCAAAGAATGGCTGCAAAGTCCGTGGCCCCTCCGGATTGAACTCCCACATTTTGAGAGGCCGTTGTTGGCAGGGAGAGCTCGGCGTATGAGCATCACCTGAATCACATCAGCAAGGGTGATGTCTGTCGGGGCGGTGTCTGTGCGGCCATGAGCACCTATGGGGCACGGGGGCCCCTTCTAGTCCGGCAAGGGAGCGGAGGGCATGCGCAGAGCAGATCGAGGTCGAGCGCGCGGGGGAGACGGGCGATTTTTACCCAGCTTCGGGGCTCCCCAGAGAGATAAAACCCCATCGCTGCTTTTGTGCTTGTATTTGATCTTGCTCGAGAGCGCGAGCGATGGTGGTGTTGTGGGTCGATGGATCAACCCCTACTACGTGCGCATGGGCCTCCCTTTATAGTCTCAAGGGGCACCCACAGTGGCAGCGTGGGAAGAGGGGTAAAATGTAAAACGCAGGTTGGTACAACAAGGATTAACAAAGTGTCCCCTACCTAACTCGACGGCGGGGGACAAGGGCATTTAATGCCCGTCCGGTCGCCTAACAAAGGCGAAGAAACGATCATAGGTGAGCCACCGGTTGCCACGATGGCGTCTCTGTCAGCTCGCTTCCACCTTGCTCGCATGGCTGTGCGGCGCCTCGCCACGTGCCCCTGGGATGGCCTTGGGGTGACACGTCGCTGGATGCGCTGGAGTTTGGGTGGCAGCCTTGCCGCGGCGAGTGCCTTGTCGCGGTCCTTCTCTTGTTGTGCCGGCAAGCTTGCCGGCCGCCGGGCCTTGCCGGGACGCCTTGAGGCGTCGCGACAAGTCTTCTGGGAGCGCCTTGGCTAGCCTTCCCGGCAAGCTCCTCTTGCCGGGGCCTTTGTCTTCTCAGTTGATACTTTGTTCTTGAATGGCAGTAATAGGTATTGACGGAGGGTCTTGGCGAGCGCCCGGCAAGCCTTGCCGCGGGGTGCTGCGACCGCCCGTGCACAAGTTCGGGGTACTAAGGTACCCCTACTTTAGTACACCGACAGGAGCCCCCGGGCCTGGGCCATACACGGTGCCGAGCGTTGTTGGGCCAGGCCCAGAACAGTGCACGGGCATGTGCGGCCTGGGCTCAAAATCGGACTCTGTGTCCACCGCGCCCTCCCGCAACGGCACGCGCCGATTGCGGCGTCGTGGGAGGCGTGGGTGGTGTGTGCTATTTTCAAGGCGTCCACCCCCGTGATTACGGGGCAGGGTAAGGTCATTTCATCCATCGCCTCGGCTTCGCCTCCCCGCCACGCGGCTCCCATGCGCGTGGGGTCATGGGCGGCGAAGGTGGGAAACCAAGCCGTCACGGGCGGAGATGGTGGGCCGGCCCTGTTCCTCTGCCCTCACCGTGCTCTGATTGGCTGAGCGGGGCGGCCGAGCCCCCACCTCGCTCCTTTAAAAAGGGCGGAAGGGGAGTGCAAAAATCCCGCACTTCCCCCTCTTCCTCTTTCTTCAACTTCTGCTATTCTTCCTCCCATCTGCCATGTAGGGAGGGAACCCTGGTCGTTCGTCAGTGGCGGCGAGGGTTGCCACCAGGCAGCGCGCCTCTCCCTATCCCGCGCCTGTGGTGGCGGAGCCGGCCACGATGGAAAGAGGGAGGGGGCGAGGCCGTGGGCGAGGTCGAGGACGTGGTCGGAGTGCTCGGGGGAGAGGCGGTCGGGGTGGTGCGCCACCCCCGTCCCTACCGGCAGCTCCTCTCCTCGAGGCGGTCCACACCGGGGACGACCCCTGGGAGTTCTTCGTCAAGCTGCGTCGGGCACCTCATCGATGCCTCCGGCTTCCGGCCCCGTTTGCGAGCGCGATGGAACCGGACCCGCCCGAGATGTTGCAGTTGCGCATGAGGGGCTGCGGGATCAGCGGCACTCGAGTTAGTGTCGTATCCCCAGCCCCCGGCGTGATGTACTTCGATCGAGGGTGGAAGACGTTCGCCCGCATCCACAGCTTGACGGCGGGGTTTACCCTCCATTTTAAGTTAATGGAGGGCGACCTTCTCGCCGTCAAGGTCTTCGGGGACTCCGGCACCCGGGCGCGATGCTGCGTGGACAGCTCCTCCGATAGCGAAGACTCCCCCTCGAGCGAGAGTGACGAGGAGGAGAGCGACAGCGACGACAACGGCGGCGATGAGTCCGACTAGGCGTCGGCCGTCGCCTCATGCGCCACCGGCGACCCCATCATCCGGGTCGCTGGCCTTCTGAACTCCCCGGGGCCGTCTCCTTGGGCGGCTGGCGTAGGGAGGCTGCGGAAGAGGAAGAGGCATGGCGGCAAGGCCGTCAAGTCGGAGTACGAGGGCGAGGCGCCCTCGACAGCATGCTGACGTCCTGCCGCCCCGTCTTCGAGCTCTGCCTCCGGCGCCTCCATCTCCGCCAAGCTCCTGGCCGGCCCCCGGGAAGTTCTCTTGGTGTCTTCTGGCACCCGTAGCTCACCTAGGCGCCCCTTTCGCCCTCCCCGGCAAGTTTCTCTTGCCGGGGCCTCCTTGACCTACCTCCCGAAGAGAGAAACAGGAGAGGGATTACGGGCATCTTATCTCTTTTTAATTTGTAAGCCTTCGGGCCTTAGCTGCATTTAAAACTTGTAATCCTCTCTCTCATGTTTTTCATCCTCTATGGACTTGTACTAAATTGGGATGTTTTTTAATGAAAAGAGGGGAATGCTTGCCGGATTATGTCCTTTACTTGATTCTGTGCCTTGTATGTTTCCACCCTACGCTTCTAGGGAACTTGCCGGTGCTAACACACTTGCTGAGTGCGGAACGTCAGCAGCCCACTGGCGGTGTTGTTTCCGGCAAGAAACCTTCTCGGGCTAGTTGCAGCGCACTTGTATTGTTGAGCGGACTCGGAAACAAAGCAAGGGCGCAACTTGGCCGCAACTCGGCTCCTCCGCGCATAGTTTTTTTTTTCATACAAGGCACACTCGTTCAAGGACGCGGCCTCGCTTTCCCCAGTCCATAAGAGGATGCATGATGAGGGATAAAAAAACTTATCTGATACCGCAGCCCCCAGCAACTCTAGCTCGCCGGGGACGAATCTTGGCATTTGCAGCCCCCCGGCAACTCTGGCTCCGCCGAGACCTAGGTGCCGGGGCGCCTTTCCTTGCCCTTGTCACTGACGCTGCGGCCCCCGGGGATCCTGGCTTGTTGCGAAGGGATTTCGGTACTCGCGGCCCCCAGCGAAACCGGTTTGCCGGGGCCCATGTGCCGGTGCGCCTTCTGCTTTTTCCTTGTCGCTGTTATTATAGTCACGAAAATAACTTAGATAGCGTCGCAATAAGTCACTCTTTTGTGGCGTAACTTTCAGGTTGGGCAACGCAGTGCCATGCTTCGCCCTTCGCATGTTTATACTCTACGCTTTCTAGGGGACTTGCCGGTGCATACACACTTGCTGAGTGCGGAACATCAGCAGCCCACTGGCGGTGTTGCCTCCGGCAAGAAACCTCGTCGGGCTAGTTGCAGCGCGCCTTCATTGTTGAGTGGACTCGGAAACAAATCGGGGGTGCAACTCAGCCGCGAGTCAGCTCCTCTGCGCACAAGTTGCTCATACGAAGGACGTCTCACGGCAAGGCTTGCTATATTACGCCCTCTACTCCATTACATCCCTTGTACGTTTTTACCCTACGCTGTTAGGGGACTTGCCGGCGCTAACACACTTGCTGAGTGTTGAACATCAGCAGCCCGCTTGGCGGTGTTGTTTCCAGCAAGAAACCCTCTCGGGCCAGTTGCAGCGCACTTGCATTGTTGAGCGGACTTGGAAACAAAGCAAGGACGCAACTTAACCACGAGTTGGTTCCTCCGCGCACAGGTTTTTCGTACAAGGCACGAACGTTCAGGGGGATATAACATAAAAGCTTAGAACTAAAAGTGCTTTGTATTCAAGCTTGGGCGACTTAGGTTTTCTGTCTTCTGCGATCCGGCGAGGCCGCACTTCTCCCTTGATTTCCTCCCTTGTATGTTTTCACCCTCACGCTTCCAGGGAACCCGCCGGCGCAAACACACTTGCTGAGTGCGGAACATCAGCAGCCCGCTGGCGGTGTTGCCCCCGGCAAGGAGAACTCGTCGGGCTAGTTGCAGCGTGCTTTCATCGTTGAGCGGACTCGAAACAGATCAAAGGCGCAACATAGCCATGATTCGATCCCTCCGCGCACAGGTTCTTCATACAAGGTACGGATTTTCAGGGAATACAACTCAAAAGTTCGGCGGCTGCTTTTTTGCCCCACGGCGGTGGAGCTCGATGGCACGTCCTCGGCGGCAGCGTGGCACTCCGAAAAGGTGTGCTTGCCGGAGCAGGCACCAGAGCTGTTCTTGCCGGGCTTAGTCTTTGGTAGATCTGCCTTTGCCTTCTTGCACTTGCCGGTGGAGCTCGATGGTGCGTCCTTGACGGCAGCGCAGCACTCCGGAGAGGCGTGCTTGCCGGAGTGGGCATCAGAGCTGCTCTTGCCGGACTTGGCTTTCTTCTTCCGGCGCTCGATGCGAGTGCGAGCGTCTTCGTGTTGCCGTTCTTGGAGAACGTGGCGTTGATCACGGTGAGTTCGCGGGTCCGACGACGCGGTGGAGTCGGCGTCGGGGTTGGTCCGGCGAGCTGGCAATCTTGGCCTTCGGGGCTGGGAGTGCACAGAGGTGGCACCCCCAGCGGTCTTGTCGGCGTCGGCTTGCGCCTGGGCGCCTTGCTGGGGCTTCGATGCGCTCGGCTGCCGGGGCTTGTCGCCGTTGGCGAAGCTGATGAGACTGTATATGGTCATCCTCCAGTCGTCGATCTTGTGTGGCGCCGGAGGGTAATCTAGAAGCAGGTGGGCTCGGGCCAGCGCTTCTTCTGTTGTCTTGGGTGGCGGTGGCGACGAGCGGCGCGAGGAGCGGGATGTGCTTGGACTCCCAACTGGATTGGGAGGCGCCACACCCCGTCCGGGCGATCAGTACCTCACTGCGCCAAAGATCTTTGGCGCGATGTCGACTTCTCGAGTGTCGCGCGACCCACCAGCAGCCTTGCTCCAACGCGAGCACGGTGCTAGGAGCACCGGGCGTTGTCGACCTTGCACCTCTGGGAAGGGTGTGGTGTCTGACGGTCGCCGACGCTATGGGCCTTGTTTCGACTGGTGACGAAGTGAGTCCCACCGTCGGCGCCCGCTCCTTCGCGGCGTCCACTCCACCGCCCGCTTGCTCCAGCGGTGGTGGCGTAATCGATGTAGACGGAGCGCCACCTCCAAGGCTTCTTCTTGGTGGCATGTTGATGAAGACGTTGATGTAGCGCGCGCGGAGGCCGGATCAGATGCTCACGACCTCGACGCAGCCCCCTACCTGGCACGCCAAAGATGTCGGGGCAGTCTCTGTGCGGCCACGAGCACCTATGGGGCACGGGGGCCCCTTCTAGTCCGGCAAGGGAGCGGAGGGCATGCGCAGAGCAGATCGAGGTCGAGCGCGCGGGGGAGACGGGCGATTTTTACCCAGCTTCGGGGCTCCCCGGAGAGATAAAACCCCTACTGCTGCTTTTGTGCTTGTATTTGATCTTGCTCGAGAGCGCGAGCGTATGGTGGTGTTGTGGGTCGAATGGACCGAACCCCTACTATGTGCGCATGTGCCTCCCTTTTATAGTCTGAAGGGGGCACCCACAGGTGGCAGCGTAGGAAGAGGAGGTAAAAATGTAAAAACGCAGGTTGGTACAACAGTGACCAACAGTGTCCCCTACCTAACTCTGACGGCAGGGGACAAGGGCATTTAATGCCGTCCGGTCGCCTCTAACAAAGGCGAAGAAACGACCGTTAGGTGAGCCACGGTTGCCACGATGGGCGTCTCTGTCGACTCTGCTTGCCACCTTGTTCGCATGGCTGCGCGGCGCCGCCACGCGCCCTGGGATGGCCTTGGGGTGACACGTCGCTGGATGCGCTGGAGTTTGGGTGGCAGCCTTGCCGCGGCGAGTGCCTTGCCGTGGTCCTTCTCTTGTTGTGCCGGTAAGCTTGCCGGCCGCCGGGCCTTGCCGGGACGCGCGAGGCGTCGCGACAAGTCTTCTGGGAGCGCCTTGGCTAGCCTTCCCGGCAAGCTCCTCTTGCCGGGGCCTTTGTCTTCTCAGTTGATACTTTGTTCTTGAATGGCAGTAATAGGTATTGACGGAGGGTCTTGGCGAGCGCCCGGCAAGCCTTGCCGCGGGGTGCTGCGACCGCCCGTGCACAAGTTCGGGGTACTAAGGTACCCCTACTTTAGTACACCGACAATGTCCTTTTTTATCATACTATTGAGACGCTTCTGCACCATTGACACTTTGTCAGGGGATCCCCAATCCAGACCCTTGTTGGTCTAGGATGCGAACCGCAGTGGAGGTCCAGATCTGAAAGCAGGAGCAGCAGCCCACTTGGTGCCGCGGGGTTTGGTGATGTAGAACCACTCCTGCTGCCACACCTTGACAGTATCCACAAATCTCCCTTTGGGCCAGGTAACATGGTTGAGCTTGCTCACTATGGCGCCACCGCACTCGGCCTGTTGGCATTCACCACCTTCGACTTCACATTAAAAACCTTGATCCATAAGCCGAAGTGTGGGGGACGCAGAGGAATGCCTCACACACGACAATAAACGCCAAGATGTGGAGGAAGGAATTCGGGGCCAGATCATGGAAATCCAGCCTGTAGTAGTACATGAGACCTCAGACGAAGGAATGGAGGATGAACCCAAGTCCTCGGAGGAAGTGGGGAGTAAAAACCACCCTCTCACCGGGCTCCGGGGTGGGGATGATCTGCCCCGGGGTTGGAAGCCTGTGTTTTATCTCCGGTGTCAGGCACCTTGCCTCGCAGAGATCTTTGATGGCCTTCTCCATTATGGAGGAGGCCATCCACTTGCCCTGGGAACCGGATCCGGCCATTGCTGGAGAAGTTGGGGCAAAGGGAAAGTTTAGAGCTTGGGCGCTGGAGCTCGGGGACGGAAAGGCAGAGGAAGAAGAAGGCGTGAGGTGAGCAAATTAATGGGTCCTTGTCCTCTTATAGAGGTAGTGAATATCAAGCACCCCCTCATAAGCCTTAAACCTTGCCTATTCCCAAGGAGACATGCGAGCGACACGGTTGGATTACCCCAAACCTGCATTCATAAGGATCCCATGATAAGGGGGCACGATCTCTGCTTTGACAAGACGTGTCAATGGTCGTGCCTCAAGACGCGAAGCGGGGGCTGTAAAATGGTTCATAAAAATAATAAGGCTAGAACATAACGTCTCGTCGAAAAAGTTGCCCGTGGACGTGTCTTATTTTAAGTATTGTTGCCTTTTACAGCTTAGGGTTATACATGTTAAGCAGGGCTGGATATAGCTTTTATGTATGGAAGACTACTTTGGAGTATTCGGAGGAGGAACCCGCCTTGCAATGCCGAAGACAATCTGCGCGCCAGATACATCGTCATTGAAGCCTGATTCAGGGGCTACTGAGGGAGTCCTGGACTAAGGGGTCCTCAGGCGTCCGGGCTATGTGATATGGGTCGGACTTATGGGCCGTGAAGATATGAGATTAAAGACCTTTCCCCTGTCCTAACGAGACTCTCCTTTGCGTGGATGGCAAGCTTGGCGTTCGGATCATGCATCTTCCTTTCTCTATAAACCGACTCTGTACAACCCTAGATCCCTCTAGTGTCTATATTAACCGGAGGGTTTAGTCCGTAGGGCAAGAACAATCATACAGGCTAGACATCTAGGGTTTAGCCATTACGATCTCGAGGTAGATCAACTCTTGTAACCCCTATACTCATCAAAGTCAATCAAGCAGGAAGTAGGGTATTACCTCCATTAAGAGGGCCCGAACCTGGGTAAACATCGTGTCCCCTGCCCCTCCTGTTACCTTCGGTCCTTAGACGCACAGTTCGGGACCCCCTACCCGAGATCTGCCGATTTCCACACCGACATCCGCCGCCAGAGCTCCGCCACTTCGGATGTCCTTCACCGACGACTTCAACAAGGGTGGCTGCATCAACCTGAACAAACCAGAAACCTGGAGCGCACGCCCGCTCACCATTTCCACCATCGGGTACCAATTCCTGGTATTTTCAGATCTGCATTAGGGCACCGAGGTTTCATGAGTTCGTCGTTGTTCATCGTTGTTCTTCATAGCCTTGAGTAGAACCCGTCTTTCTATCCAAGAATACTATAGAAATAGTGCGGTACCCAGCTTAGCACCCATATTAATATTAAAACAAATCTCTCCTTCTCCAAAATCAATAAATAGCCCGCCAGTTCTTCCACTCTCACTTTTACCTTTTACCATTATTTTCTTTTCTGAACTGTCCGTAGATCCGTGAATATAGCTACAACTTGTGAAACTTGTTTGTCCATACTTAGTAATATCCTCAGCACATCCTTACTTATGTGACCCGCCAGTACACATATTGAGCGGCTTAAGTAATCAATTTCGTAGCCCATTAATTTCCAAAGACTTAGTAATGGTCCCACATCCTATCATCATTTGGCAACTCAATGTTGAAACTTATAACCCGCCAACCTCTGGCAACTTAGTAATAAACTTATAACCCGCCAACCTCTGACTGGTTTAATCATGAACTTGTAATTAACGGCCGGCTCAAGCATAAATCCTGTACCCACTAGGCAGCTTACCATCACAATATTAACCCGCCATACTTTATTCTCATGCATCCACTGTAAAAAATGACTAAGAACACCACCTCTTGCGATTGGGTTGCTTCCACTCTCACTGAACAATCTCTTAATGAGTATGTTGGGATGGGTGTCTTGCCAGCAAAAAACATCATTCACTGGCGAGTTCCAAGGGCTGAAATTAAGCCCTAGCCTAAACAAGGCGAAGTCATTGTCTTTGCAGACCACCTCCTCCGTGGTTTCTCACCACCAGGATCGAAATTCTTCCGGGGTGTTCTGAACTTCTATCAGCTACACCCTCAAGATATTAGCCCCAACTCAGTTTCCAATATTTGTATCTTTCAAGTTTTCTGTGAGGTGTACCTTCAAGAAGAGCCCAACGTTGATCTATTAAGAGAATATTATTACTCGATCCACCGACTAAGATGACAAATAGGCCTAGCCTTGAACTCGGTGGGATTTCAATCCAGAGGCGGAGGGACGTCATCTTCCCTGCAGCTGCACTACCCAGTCACCCCAAGGACTGGAACCAGACTTGGTTCTATTACCAAGACACCTCTCCAGCGGGTGAAAATCCTCTGTCGTGTTTCCGCACCTGCCGGCTCAGCCCTAGACATCCACTCCCCAACCGGATCACTGCTGCAGAGCGAGCCAAGTATGTGCCTACCTTTTCAAGAATAAGGGCCTTATTAGCCAATGGCTTAACTTGTGTTGCCCTGGTCCGATGCTGGATTGCCTGGAGAATCTTGCCTTTGAGTCGCCGTACCAGCTTAATGTACCAATACACATGTGATGTGAAAGACCCACAACAATATAATCAAACACATCTTGACGACCAGGAAATGACCAAGTCATTGTTCGGGGAGACCCTCAAAAGCTACAGTAAAATGAGACTGAACCCTTTCTGTGCTCTCAATCCAGCTCCCGACGTAAGTATTTTAAGTCAATTCTTTTAACTCATTTATCAATTTATCCTAAACTGCACATCTTCTCATTGTCATTTGTGTTTTCAGGTCGACTCTCCCTTCTAGAACAAGAAGCTGCAGGATAAGCTGGCCAAAAAGGCCAAAGCAAAGTCTCGAGCTCCAAAAATGACTAAAGGAAAGAAACAGGATGCTGAAGACTTATTTTCCCTTGATAACGAGTCGGAGGTAGAAATCGATTCTCTTGGCTTTATTATTATGCAACTTATTAACGCTGACTCCTCTCAAGATGATGCCGAGACCAGCCACACGGATGCAGCAGAGGTAACCATATTCTCCTCCGACTCGGAAACTTTGCCAAGATAAAAAACGTGGCGGGTCTCCCGAAAAGTAAGATTTTATCATCCTCTTGCTTATCTTGACCCCAATTTTCTTTTGAAAAAACAGCAGCACGAAGCAAAGCCTACAACCTGGAGTAGTGGTGGTGGAGACCTTGCAACCGGCTTACCCAACACACCTGCCCCTCACAAACGCCGTAATGAGGTGCCCCAAAATCCACCCCTCTCCTTCCAAAGGCTAGTCTCATTTGTTAACCACTTAACTCTTCTGACTCAAACTCTCAGGGAACATCTCATTCACCCTTTGCCGACTCTTCCGGGACCCAGATTCCTGCCTTCAAGATTGCCCAGGGGTAAAAACTTTTTATCTGTTGGTCAATATTTTATGATGATATGCTCATACTATTATATCTTCATCACAGAGGCATAGCCAAAGCAGGCAAGAAATTGAAAGTGGGTGGTGCTACATCTTGAGCTTGCGTTGGTTTTCCTTGAAGAGGAAAGGGTGATGCAACAATAGTAGCGTAAGTATTTCCCTTGAATAGAAGCAAAATTCAATCCAACATAAAATTTTTGTATGATCATCCATAAATTCAAACCATGAGTAGGGCAATTGCAAATCATCAATTTCATTCTTTCCCAAGATTGGGCAACATGCTCATGATCAAGTTGTTTAAAATTCATAATATCATTCCTAAGAGAGATGATCTTAGCGGGAGGAAAATATTTAGAGATAAAAGCATCTTTGCACTTATTCCATGAATCAATACTATTCTTAGGCAAAGACGCAAACCAAACTTTAGCACGATCTATAAGTGAAAACGGAAATAACTTCAAATTAACAATATCATTATCCGTATCTTTCTTCTTTTGCATCTCACACAAATTAACAAAGTTGTTTAGATGGGTAGCGGCATCTTCACTAGAAAGGCCGGAGAATTGATCTTTCATAACAAGATTCAGCAAAGCAGCATTGATTTCACAAGACACAACATCATTAAGAGGAGCAATCAGAGTACTAAGGAAATCATTATTGTTGGTATTGGAAAAGTCACACAATTTGGTATTATCTTGCGCCATCGTGACAAGCAATCCAACACACAAGCAAACAAAAAGGCAAGCGAAAGAGAGAGGAGATTGGGAAAGAGAGGGCGAATAAAATGACAAGGGTGAAGTGGGGGAGAGGAAAACGAGAGGCAAATGGCAAATAATGTAAATGCGAGGGAGATGAGTTTGTGAAGGGTACTTGGTATGTCTTGAGTTGAGCGAAGACCTCCCCGGCAATGGCGCCAGAATCCCTCTTGCTACATCTTGAGCTTGCGTTGGGTTTTCCTTGAAGAGGAAAGGGTGATGCAACAATAGTAGCGTAAGTATTTCCCTCAGTTTTTGAGAACCAAGGTATCAATCTAGTAGGAGGCTCCTCAAAAGTCCCACGCACCTACGCAAACAAACAAGAACTCGCAACCAACGCAATAACGGGGTTGTCAATCCCTTCACGACCACTTGCGAAAGTGAGATCTGATAGAGATAATATGATAAGATAAATATATTTTTGGTATTTTATGATATAGATTGTGTCGGTGTCAAAACCGACGGATCTCGGGTAGGGGGTCCCGAACTGTGCGTCTAGGCGGATGGTAACAGGAGACAAGGGACACGATGTTTTTACCCAGGTTCAGGCCCTCTCGATGGAGGTAAAACCCTACTCCTGCTTGATTGATATTGATGATATGGGTAGTACAAGAGTAGATCTACCACGAGATCAAGGAGGCTAAACCCTAGAAGCTAGCCTATGGTATGATTGTTATTCGTCCTACAGACTAAAACCCTCCGGTTTATATAGACACTAGAGAGGGCTAGGGTTACACAGAGTCGGTTACAATGGTAGGAGATCTACATATCCGTATTGCCAAGCTTGCCTTCCATGCCAAGGAAAGTCCCATCCGAACACGGGACGATGTCTTGAATCTTGTATCTTCATAGTCTTGGAGTCCGGCCAATGATGATAGCTCGGCTATCCGGACACCCCCTAGTCCAGGACTCCCTCAGTAGCTCCTGAACTAGGCTTCAATGACGACGAGTCCGGCACGCATATTGTCTTCGGCATTGCAAGGCGGGTTCCTCCTCCGAATAATTTATAGAAGATTTGTGAACACCAGGATAGTGTCCGGCTCTGCAAAATAAATTCCACGTACCACCGTAGAGAGAATAATATACACACAAGTTCAATCTGCTGACGTATTTCGTGGCGTGACGTCACACCACGGCCAAGCCTTTACTCGAATCATTTTTGTCATACCACCTCAGCGCGTTTAGCGAAGCGATTTCCTTGGCACGTCTTGTCGAAGCAGAGATCGTGTCCCCTTATTCCGGGATTCTCATCAATACGGACGTGGGTAACCCAACCGCGCCATTGATTGTGGCGCTTGGGAGATAAGCGAGTTTTACCAACCTGGTGGGGACGCACAGTTTTGTCCGCCCATATAAGGGGATAAAGATCCACCTTTTTACCTACGCCTTCTTCCTCCTTTGCTTATCCATCTCCCCGCACTCGAGCTCCAGCGCCCATGTCCGCACATCTCACCTCAACCTTCTCCAACCATGTCTGGAGCGGGAGGCAAGTGGATGGCCTCCTCCGTCACGGACGGGCACATCAAGAAGCTGCGCAATGCCGGATATTTGTCCAGTGATATCGCGCACCGGCTTCCCGACGAGGGGCAGCTCATCCCCACCCCCGGGCCCCATGAGAGGGTGGTATTCCTTCCCCATTTCCTCCGCAGACTGGGCTTCCCACTCCACCCCTTTGTCCGGGGGCTCATGTTCTACTATGGCCTGGATTTCCATGATCTGGCCCCGAATTTCATCCTCAACATCTCGGCGTTTATCGTCGTGTGCGAGGCCTTCCTCTGCATCCAGCCCCACTTCGGCTTATGGCTAAAGACCTTTAATGTCAAGCCGAAGGTTGTGAAGGGCAGCCAAGCGGAGTGCGGAGGCGCCATGGTGGGCAAGATGCCCAACGTCACTTGGCTCGAGGGTGCCTTCGTGGAACCATCAAAGGGTGGCAATCGGGGTGGTTCTATATCACCGAGCCGCGTGACCCTGAATGGGCAGCGGCCCCTGAATTCAGATCTTGCATCCCCATGCGGCTCACTTCAAGGGCCTGCTGTGGGGTGATTCGGAAGAGCTGACCGGACTCCAATCCTGTCTCCAAACCCTGGTGAACAAGAAGCTCAAGCTTGTCAACATAATCCAGGTCATGCTCATCCGCCGGATTCTCCCCTGCCAACAGCGGGACTTCAACTTGTGGGAGTTCGATCCGGCACAGCACCAGACCTTGAGTGGGCTCTTCGACACTACGTACGAAGAGTCCTGGAGGGTGCTGTTCAAGGGTGCCGAGGCTCCCGCATCCGCTACCGAAGATAACGGATTCAGCTCGCAGTGTTCGGCTGGCGAGGTAAGCTATGTTATCCTTTATGGGACACTTGCTTTTCATAGTTTGACTCTATGCGGGATCAAACTCCCAATACCTTTAACAGGCCTGGCAGAAGACGTCCGGACAGGTTAACTGTCCGGCTCCCCTTCCAGAAGACCTAGCGAATGCCCGTTTGACAGGGCTGCTGGTCCCGGCGCCTTACGTGGTGCCAGAGAAGAAGGCCAAGAAGAAGGCCACGGGAACCCGGAGGAGTTCCCGGCGTCAGGTGTTATCGGATTCATCGTCCGATGACTCCGAGGTGGACTCCTCCCACGAGGACGAGGAGGAGAAGAAAGAGGCCTCTCCCCCAGCGGGGGGAGAGAAGAATAGGAAGGCCTCCCCAACAGGGGAGGCCGAAGGGTCCAAGAAGGGAAGGACCCTTCCCCCGGACTGTTCCACCAACGCCGACGACGGCAACGAGGAGTGGCCCTCAAGGGCCAAGCCCCTGGCGAGATCGTAAGTATCTGGACTCCTGAATAACTCATATTTTTTCTTTTTGTCGCATAGCATCTTTTAACGCCGCATACAACCCTGTAGTCCGCCCAAGGACGATCTTCCCCCTTCGTCGAGCGGGTCCTTGGGTACGTCGGATGTGAATAGCACTTCGCTTCCGACCGCCTCCTCCCCCCGTGATGCCGATGACGCCGAGGTGGGATCCTAGAAAGGGACCCGCCAGGAGGAGGAGGCACCGGAGGTGCCGCAAGGCAACCTCCCGGACTTTGGACCGGACTCTGCACCGGAACCTTGATGGTTCCGAGTCCGCGGGCTGCCCGCCGTAACAAGGGCAAGATCTGTGGCGCCGCGACCTCCGCCCAACCGAGGCGCGGATAACTTACTGGAGGAACTCAACGGCGCTTCCATCGACGAGGAACACCGCACCGTCATGAGTGTGGTGATTCAAAAGGTTCAGCTCGCTAAAAGCGGGCTGACCGAAGCTTGCAGTAGCCTTCTAACAGGCTTTGAGGTAAGATTTTTAAGATATGTAAAATTGTACCGCATAGACAGTAGCCCCTGATGCTCGGTTCGGTGTTCGGAAAGAAAAGCCAAACTGAGGAACTAAAAAGATATACGCAGGAGTCTAACAAAAATATGTCGATATGGGAATGCAGACTACGCTGCTGACCTCTGCCGCACTGACTGCGGAGGTCAATGCCTTAAAGAAGAGCCTCGAGCGGTCCGAGAGCGAGCTCGGCCGTGCTAAGAAGCAGCTTGAGGACAAGGAAGGTAGTTAACACCTTATTAAAGTTGTACCTTATGAAAAAAGGATTTGGTTGCAAAAAATGATAGGAATAACATGGGTATTGCAGGGGCCACAAACGAGGTGGCGACCCTGAAGGAGGCGGTATCCGTAGCCGAGTGCAATGCGGCTGCGGAATGCACGGAGCAAGAGAAGCAGGAGGCGCGGGTGGCGGAGGTTCAGCAAGAGCTCCAGGCCTCGTGGAAAAACACGAGGATTTGGAGCGTGACTCAAGGTCTCGAGAGTCCGAGCTTGCGTCCGCTCTTGATAGTGCCAAAGCCGCTAAGGCCGAAGCCCAAAAGGCCCTCGAGGAAATCGAGGCGGTGAAGAAGATAGCGGCGGGTAAGGCATTCTTCATGCAAAGCAAGCATGTAAAAGTGAATTACCTGTTACTTACCCGAATTCGGAGCTCTCCAGGAGCGTTCGCAGATCTGCCCCGCAGCGTGTCCGATGCTGCCGCGTTCTATAGAGCCGAGGAGGGGAGCTCGACGGAGAAGGTGTTCTGGTGCGAGTATGCCGAGGCGGACATCCGTGTGCCGAGCGACCAGTGAAGCAGCTGGTCGAGCTCCTAAGGTGGCGAACAGGCCATGAAGGGCCTCATAGTTTGGCTGTTGCCCAAAGAGGCCATGCACAGGAGCTACTTTGGCCAGTGCGCGGCTGGTGGATGCTTGTCCATGTCTTGAAGTCATCAAGCACTCTGCTCAGATTGAAGGTGCCCGTCGGGCCTTGCCCGTGCTAAAGTGCACTGGGGCAGGATGGATGCTGAGACGCTTGTGACGAACGCGCCACCGCCGGGCAAGGAGTATCGCACGCCCGAGATGTATTATAAGGGTGTCCTGAAGGGTGCCCGCATTATTGCGGGTGAGCGCTCCAAAGATGTAATTTTTGAGTAGACTCTCATTTTGTTATCCTGTGCGCTAAAAACTTCGTTCATATGTGCTAAGCAACACTTTTTAATTTAAAATATTACCTTCTGCGCGGCCGTTTATCATATCTGAGAGATGGCAAGTCGTTGGCTTCGGCCCCCATACCACGAGTGTTGGGGTGTTCGGGATAAACTTGAGCGCTCTTGTTCCCATTTTTGGGTCCATCTAGGGAGGCACTCAACACAACGAACGAGGCAACCGGACTTATAATGCTTGAACACTCTCACTTAGCCATAGAATTCTATAATTTTAAATTTCGGCGAAGCCCCTAGTGTTCGGAAAGCCGAATTCGGGGCGCTATCCACGCCTGGGCCGAACAAAGCCGGTTCCTCGCTCTAAGCGGCATAAGTCTTTAGGGACTCGAAAAACCTCTCGAACAGCGACCGGCTCTCGCCTCATCATGACGGTCAGTTTTAGCTTTCTCCACTGAGGTGCTCGCCCAGCTCAACTGGGGCACAATCGCAGTGGTTCTCCCAGTGCTACCTTAGCCGATATAACGGAACGTAAGGTACCAAAACATGGGAGCCGGGCAAACCCAACTATTGACCCAAGACATGATTCGGAGCCGATGCATATAATGCTATAAGTTCGGGGTGCCTCACTTGTGAAAGTGTTCGGACTTATCACACCATAATATGGGGAACTTAAGCCCCTGGTGTATTTAGCCGTACCAAAGTGTACGGATGCAACATGTCATAAATGAACATACGTATAAGAAAGGAATGCAGTGGTAGGCAAAAAGTGATGCATTGTTTATTCAAAAATACTGCCATGAATGTGAAACGATACAAATAGTGCGATAAGCAAGGGGTGGGACTATTTTACATGTCCCCCTTTAGGGGTAGGCTGTGGAATGATGTATAAAACATGTATATGCTCTTAATGGAGACCACCTGGATGTTTGTCGTAGCTCTTCTGCTTCCCTGGCTGTTGTATCGTGAGTTCGGCGGGTCTACTGCCGGACAGGGCTTCTGGTAAATGGAGTCCTGAGGAAAAAAAGAAAAGGAAAGATGATGACCCATTTGGGAGCCCCTGGTGTGGTTAAGCCGCACTCTGGGCCTGCCATGGTCGTGCCCCTCCCCCTTTGCCCATGGTATTTCCAGAGCGTAGTGATGTACGCGGAGTACTGGTTTTCCAATTTTGCGAGGGCTGGGGTTGGGGCTGCGTTGCTACACGTGCTCAGAACGTGCCAGGTGGTCTTGTTGTAGGTTACTCCAGGCGCGCTTGGCGGTGTCCGGTCGCTTAACGGCCGGACTCGAGAATTGCCTTAAGAGGCTGCTCTGCACTTCTGCCACGAGAGCCGCTGTATGCTCCTCCGTTCGGAGAGAGCGTTCAGTGTTTCCGTTGACCGTGATGATTCCTCGAAGGCCTGGCATCTTGAGCTTCAGGTATGCGTAGTGCGGCACCGCATTGAACTTTGCAAATGCGGTTCGTCCGAGCAGTGCATGATAGCCGCTGCGGAGCGGAACTATGTCGAAGATTAACTCCTCGCTTCGGAAGTTATCCGGGGATCCGAACACCACTTCCAGTGTAACTGAGCCTGTACAATTGGCTTCTACACCTGGTATGACGCCTTTGAATGTCGTCTTTGTGGGTTTAATCCTTGAGGGGTCTATGTCCATCTTGCGCACTGTATCCTAATAAAGCAGGTTCAGGCTGTTGCCGCCGTCCCTCAGGACTCTAGTGAGGTGAAACCCGTTGATGATTGGGTCTAGAACCAATGCGGCGAATCCGCCATGGCGGATGCTAGTGGGGTGGTCCCTTCGATCAAACGTGATCGGGCAGGAGGACCATGCATTGAACTTTGGGGCGACTGGCTCCATCGCATATACGTCCCTGAGTGCACGCTTCCGCTCCCTTTTGGGTATGTGGGTTGCGTATATCATGTTCACCGTCCGCACTTGTGGGGGGAAACCCTTCTATCCTCTATTGTTCGGCAGCCGGGTCTCCTCCTCGTCATTGCTATGCAACCCCTTGTCATTGTTTTCGGCAATTAACTTGCCTGCCTGTTTGAATACCCAACAATCCCTGTTGGTGTGATTAGCTGGCTTTTTGGGGGTGCCGTGTATCTGGCACGAGCGGTCGAGTATTCGGTCCAAATTGGACGGACCCGGAGTAGTTCTTTTGAATGGCTTTTTCCGCTGACCGGGTTTGGAGCCTCTGAATCTGGCGTTGACTGCCGTATCCTCAGTATCGCCGTTAATGCGGCGTTTGTGCTTGTTGTGACGCGACCTGCCATTGCGGTCCTTGGTATCCGGGCTGCCAGGATTTTTGTTGAGGTTGTTACTGCGGGCTAGCCAGCTGTCCTCTCCCGCGCAGAAGCGGGTCATGAGTGATGTGAGGGCTGCCATGGATTTCGGCTTTTCCTGTCCTAGGTGCCGGGCAAGCCACTCGTCGCGGATGTTATGTTTGAAGGCTGCGAGGGCCTCTGCATCCGGACAGTCGACGATTTGATTTTTCTTGGCTAAGAACCGTGTCCAGAATTGTCTGGCCGATTCGTCTGGCTGCTGAATTATGTGGCTTAGGTCATCAACGTCTGGTGGTCGCACATATGTGCCCTGGAAGTTATCAAGGAATGCGGCTTCCAGGTCCTCCCAACACCCAATTGATTCTGCTGGCAAGCTGTTAAGCCAATGCCGAGCTGGTCCTTTAAGCTTGAGTGGGAGGTATTTGATGGCGTGAAGATCATCACCGCGGGCCATCTGGATATGAAGGAGATAGTCTTCGATCCAAACCACGGGGTCTATTGTGCCATCGTAGGATTTAATGTTCACGGGTTTGAACCCTTCGGGGATTTGATGATCCATTACTTCATCTGTGAAGCATAGTGGGTGTGCGGCGCCTCTATATTGTGCTATATCACGACGTAGATCAAGCGAGCTTTGTCTCTCGTGTTCGCCCGCCGAATTGTTGTATCCGCACGACGGTTGTAAATGCGTGTATCGTGGGGCGCCCACGCGATCCATAGATCGATCTTGATTGTCTTGCCTTATCCTCCAATATGTCTTGCAAGTCCGGCGCATTCCCCAGTGGCTTTGTACTTTTCGAGCGATGCCGGGGTATGGCTTTAGTGGAAGGCCTAGAGGCCTCTCTGTCGCGGCCACGAGGTGACCGGTCGGCCGTATTGAGCGCTGGTGATGTAGGTTTATATGCTTCCTCCTCTAATCGGGGCAGCATCTTGCGTTTGGGGGAGCTTTTGGAGGGGTTTTCGAGTTCGTACTCTTCGGCTGCGAGGACTTCGGCCCATCTGTTGGCTAGCAAATCTTGATCAGATCTAAGCTGTTGCTGCTTTTTCTTGAGGCTGCTGTCCGTGGCCATAAGCCTGCGTTTGAAACGCTCTTGTTCGACGGGATCCTCAGGCACGACGAATTCGTCGTCGTCGAGGCTTGCCTCCTCTCCGGAGGGAGGCATGTAATTATCATCCTCTACCTCTTTGTCTGCCGCTCTCTCATGAGGGCTGGCTTATCCATCCTCCTGTGCTGAATCTTGCTAGAGGGGTTGTCTTCGGCACTGTCCGGGGTGTTATTATCTCCGGTGCCGGAATCTCCATTCTTACTGTGGCGGGATTTAGAGCGGCGCCGCTGATGCCGGCGCTTAGGCTGTTTCTTGGAGGGGTCTTCCTCCGTTGTTCCATCGCCATTCCCATCCTTTGGGATGTCCACCATGTATATGTCGTATGACGAGGTTGTTGGGGAACGTAGTAATTTCAAAAAATTTCCTACGCACACGCAAGATAATGGTGATGCATAGCAACGAGAGGGGAGAGTGTTGTCCACATACCCTTGTAGACCCGAAGCGGAAGCGATCACAACGTAGAGGAAGTAGTCGTACGTTCTCCTCGCGATCCGACCGATCCCGGCGCCGTTACGACGCCCCGAGTTCTTGACACACGTACAGCTCGATGGCGTCCCTCGTACTCCTATCCAGCCGAGTGTTGAGGAGAGTTTCATCAAGACTGACGGCGTGGTGACGATCTTGATGTTTCACTCCAGCGGGGCTTCGCCTAAGCTTCGCGACGGTATAACCGAGGTGGAATATGGTGGAGGGGCACCGACACGGCTAAGGAACGATCTCAAGATCAACTTGTGTGTCCCAAGGTGCCCCCTGCCCCGTATATAAAGGAGTAAGGGGGGGGCCGGCTGCCAAGGGAGGCGCGCCAGGAGTCCTACTCCCTCAGGAGTAGGATCCCCCCAATCCTAGTTGGACTAGGATTCCCGGGGGAAAGAGAGAGAGGGGGCGGCCCTTCTCCTAGTCCTAGTAGGACTAGGGAAGGGGGGGAGGCGCGCGCCCACCTAGGGCTGGCCTCTTCTCCTTTCCACTAAGGCCCATCGAGGCCCATTTACCTCCCGGGGGGTTCCGGTAACCTCCCGGTACTCCGGTAAATTCCCGTTTTCGCCCGGAACCATTCCGAACTCCAAACATAGGCTTCCAATATATCAATCTTTATGTCTCGACCATTTCGAGACTCCTCGTCATGTCCGTGATCACATCCGGACTCGAACTCCTTGGTACATCAAAATACATAAACTCATAATAACATCGCCATCGAAACCTTAAGCGTGCGGACCCTACGGTTCGAGAACAATGTAGACATGACCTAGAACTATTCACGGTCAATAACCAACAGCGGGACCTGGATGCCCATATTGGTTCCTACATATTCTACGAAGATCTTTATCGGTCAGACCGCATAACAACATACGTTGTTCCCTTTGTCATCGGTATGTTACTTGCGAGATTCGATCGTCGGTATCCAATACCTAGTTCAATCTCGTTACGGCAAGTCTCTTTACTCGTTCCGTAATACATCATCTCACAACTAACTCATTAGTTGTAGTGCTTGCAAGGCTTCGATGATGTGCATTACCGAGAGGGCCAGAGATACCTCTCCGACAATCGGAGTGACAAAACCTAATCTCGAAATCGCCAACCCAACATCGCCTTTGGAGACACCTGTAGTACTCCTTTATAATCACCCGATTACGTTGTGACGTTTGGTAGCACCAAAGTGTTCCTCCGTAAACGGAGTTGCATAATCTCATAGTTACGAGGAACATGTATATGTCATGGATAAAAGCAGTAGCAACATACTAAACGATCGTGTGCTAAGCTAAGGGAATGGGTCATGTCAATCAGATCATTCTACTAATGATGTGACCTCATTAATCAAATAACAACTCCTTGTTTATGGTTAGGAAACATAACCATCTTTGATTAACAAGCTAGTCTAGTAGAGGCATACTAGTGACATGTTGTTTTGTCTATGCATTCACACATGTATTATGTTTCCGGTTAATACAATTCTAGCATGAATGATAAACATTTATCATGAAATAAGGAAATAAATAATAACTTTATTATTGCCTCTAGGGCATATTTCCTTGATCTCCCACTTGCACTAGAGTCAATAATCTAGATTACATAGTAATGATTCTAACACCCATGGAGTCTTGGTGCTGATCATGTTTTGCTCGTGGAAGAGGCTTAGTCAACGGGTCTGCAACATTCAGATCCGTATGTATCTTGCAAATCTCTATGTCTCCCGTCTGGACTAAGTCCGGATGGAATTGAAGCGTCTCTTGATGTGCTTGGTCCTCTTGTGAAATCTGGATTCCTTTGCTAAGGCAATTGCTCGAGATTGTCACGAAGATTTTCATTGGACCCGATGCACTAGGTATGACACCTAGATCGGATATGAACTCCTTCATCCGACTCCTTCATTAGCTGCTTCCGAAGCTGCTATGTATTCCGCTTCACATGTAGATCCCGCCACGACGCTTTGTTTAGAACGCACCAACCGACAGCTCCTCCGTTTAGTGTAAATACGTATCCGGTCTGCGATTTAGAATCGTCCGGATCGGTGTCAAAGCTTGCATCAACGTAACCGTTCACGATGAGCTCTTTGTCACCTCCATATCTGAGAAACATATCCTTAGTCCTTTTCGGTATTTCAGATGTTCTTGACCGCTGTCCCGATGATCCACTCTGGATTACTTTGGTACCTCCAGCTAGGCTTATAGCAAGGCACACATCAGGTGCAGTACACAGCATTGCATACATGATAGAGCCTATGGCTGAAGCATAGGGAACATCTTTCATTTCTCTCTATCTTCTGCAGTGGTCGGGCATTGAGTCGACTCAACTTCACACCTTGTAACACGAGGCAAGAACCCTTTCTTTGCTTGATCCATTTTGAACTTCTTCAAAATTTTGTCAAGGTATGTGCTTTGTGAAAGTCCAATTAAGCGTCTTGATCTATCTCTATAGATCTTAATGCCCAATATGTAAGCAGCTTCACCGAGGTCTTTCATTGAAAAACTCTTATTCAAGTATCCCTTTATGCTATCCAGAATTCTATATCATTTCCGATCAGCAATATGTCATCCACATATAATATCGAAATGCTCTGAGCTCCCACTCACTTTCTTGTAAATACAGGCTTCTCCAAAAGTCTGTACAAACCCAAATGCTTTGATCACACTATCAAAGCGTTTATTCCAACTCGAGATGCTTGCACTAGTCCATAGATGGATCATTGGAGCTTGCACACTTTGTTAGCTCCCTTTGGATCGATAAAACCTTACGGTTGCATCATATACAACTCTTCTTCCGAAATCCATTCAGAATGCAGTCTTTACATCCATTTGCCAAATTTCATAATCATAAAATGCGGCAATTGCTAACATGATTCGGACGGACTTAAGCATCGCCACGGGTGAGAAGGTCTCATCGTAGTCAATCCCTTGAACTTGCCGAAAACCCTTTGCGACAAGTCGAGCTTTATAGACGATAACATTACCGTCGGCGTCGGTCTTCTTCTTGAAGATCCACTTGTTTTCTATTGCTTGCCGACCTTGGGCAAGTCAACCAAAGTCCACACTTTGTTTTCATACATGGATCCCATCTCAGATTTCATGGCCTCGAGCCATTTTATGGAATCTGGGCTCACCATCGCTTCTTCATAGTTCGTAGGTTCATCATGATCTAGTAGCATGACTTCCGAACAGGATTACCGTACCACACCGGTGCGGATCTTACTCGTTGATCTCGAGGTTCTGCGAGTAACTTGATCTGAAGTTTCATGATCAACATCATCAACTTCCTCACTACTTGGTGTAGGTGTCTCGAAACTGGTTTCTGCGACGAACTACTTTCAAGTAAGGAGAAGGTATTATTACCTCATCAAGTTCCACTTTCCTCCCACTCACTTCTTTCGAGAGAAACTCCTTCTCTAGAAAGGATCCATTCTTAGCAACGAATGTCTTGCCTTCGGATCTGTGATAGAAGGTGTACCCAACTGTCTCCTTTGGGTATCCTATGAAGACACATTTCTCGATTTGGGTTCGAGCTTATCGGGTTGAAGTTTTTTCACATAAGCATCGCATCCCCAAACTTTAAGAAACGACAACTTTGGTTTCTTGCCAAACCATAGTTCATAAGGTGTCGTCTCAACGGATTTCGACGGTGTTCTATTCAGTGTGAATCGGCCGTCTCTAGAGCATAACCCCAAAGCGATAGCGGTAAATCTGTAAGAGACATCATAGATCGTACCATATCTAGTAAAGTACGACACGACATTCGGACACACCATTACGCTGTGGTGTTCGGGTGGCGTGAGTTCTTGAAACTATTCCGCATTGTTTCAAATGTAGACCAAACTCGTAACTCAAATATTCACCTCCACGATCGATCGTAGAAACTTAATTTTCTTGTTACGATGATTTTCAACTTCACTCTGAAATTCTTTGAACTTTTCAAACGTTTCAGACTTATGTTTCATTAAGTAGATATACCCATATCTCGCTTAAGTCATCTGTGAAGGTGAGAAAATAACGATATCCGCCACGAGCCTCAACATTCATCGGACCACATACATCTGTATGTATGATTTCCAACAAATCTGTTGCTCTCTCCATAGTACCGGAGAACGGTGTTCTAGTCATCTTGCCCATGAGGCACGGTTCACAAGTGCCAAGTGATTCATAATCAAGTGACTCCAAAAGTCCATCAGTATGGAGTTTCTTCATGCGCTTTACACCGATATGACCTAAACGGCAGTGCCACAAATAAGTTGCACTATCATTATCAACTCTGCATCTTTTGGTTTCAACATTATGAATATGTGTATCACTACTATCGAGATTCATAAGAAATAGACCATTCCTCAAGGGTGCATGACCATAAAAGATATTACTCATATAAATAGAACAACCATTATTCTCTGATTTAAATGAATAACCGTCTCGCATCAAACAAGATCCAGATATAATGTTCATGCTCAACGCAGGCACCAAATAACAATTATTTAGGTCTAAAACTAATCCCGAAGGTAGATGTAGAGGTAGCGTGCCGACCGCGATCACATCGACTTTGGAACCATTTCCCACGCGATCGTCACCTCGTCCTTTGCGAGTTAAGCAATCGTAGTCCTGTTTGAGTTGCAAATATTAGCAATGAACCGATATCAAATACCAGTGCTACTACGAGCTCTAGTAAGGTACACATCAATAACATGTATATCACATATACCTTTGTTCACCTTGCCATCCTTCTTATCCGCCAAATACTTGGGGCAGTTCCGCTTCAAATGACGATCGCTTGCGGAGAAGCACTCGATTTCAGGTTTAGGGCCAGACTTGGGTTTCTTCTCTGAGCAGCAACTTGCTTGCTGTTCTTCTTGAATTCCCTTCTTCTTCCCTTTGCCTTTCTTCTTGAAACTAGTGGTCTTATTGACCATCAACACTTGATGCTCCTTCTTGATTTCTACCTCCGCTGCCTTTAGCATTGCGAAGAGCTCGGTATAGTCTTTACTAACCCTTGCATATTATAGTTCATCACGAAGCCTTTGTAGCTTGGTGGCGGTGATTGGAGAATTACATCAATGACACAATCATCCGGAAGATTAACTCCCAATTGTGTCAAGTGATTGTAGTACCCGGACATCTTGAGTATATGCTCACTAATGTAACTATTCTCCTCCATCTTGCAGCTATAGAACTTATTGGAGACTTCATATCTCTCAATCCGGGCATTCTGTTGGAATATCAACTTCAACTCTGGAACATCTCATATGCTCCATGACGTTCAAAACGTCGTTGAAGTCCCGGTTCTAAGCCGTAAAGCATGGCACATTGAACTATAGAGTAGTCATCAGCTTTGCTCGCCAGACGTTCTTAACGTCGTCGGTTGCATCTGCATCGAGGCATGTCACCTAGCGGTGCATCCGGGGCGTAACTCTTACGTGCAGCAATGAGGATGATCCTCGTTACGGACCCGATCCGTGTAATTGCTACCATCATCTTTCAACTTTGCTTTCTCAAGGAACGCATTAAAATTCAACGGAACAACAAAGACGAGCCATCTATCTACAATCAAACATAAACAAGCAAGATACTATCGGTACTAAGTTCATGATAAATTTAAGTTCAATTAATCATATTACTTAAGAACTCCCACTTAGAAAAACATCTCTCTAGTCATCTAAGTGATCACGTGATCCAAATCAACTAAACCATAACCGATCATCACGTGAAATGGAGTAGTTTTCAATGGTGAACATCTTATGTTGATCATATCTACTATATGATTCACGCTCGACCTTTCGGTCTCCGTGTTCCGAGGCCATATCTGCATATGCTAGGCTCGTCAAGTATAACCCGAGTATTCTGCGTGTGCAAAACTGGCTTGCACCCGTTGTAGATGGACGAGAGCTTATCACACCCGATCATCACGTGGTGTGCAGGCACGACGAACTTTGGCAACGGTGCATACTGGGAGAACACTTCTTGATAATTTAGTGAGAGATCATCTTATAATGCTACCGTCAATCAAAACAAGATAAGATGCATAAAGGATAAACATCACATGCAAATCAATATAAGTGATATGATATGGTCATCATCATCTTGTGCTTCATGATCTCCATCTTGCGGCACCACCTTGATCACCATCGTCACCGCGCGACACCTTGATCTCCATCGTAGCATCGTTGTCGTCTCGCCAAACTTATGCTACTACGACTATCTCTACCGCTTAGTGATAAAGTAAAGCATTACAGGCGATTGCATTGCATACAATAAAGCGACAACCATATGGCTCCTGCCGATTGCCGATAACCGGTTACAAAACATGATCATCTCATACAATAAAATATAGCATCACGTCTTGACCATATCACATCACAACATGCCCTGCAAAAACAAGTTAGACGTCCTCTACTTTGTTGTTGCAAATTTTACGTGGCTGCTACGGGCTTTAGCAAGAACCAGTCTCACCTACGCATCAAAACCACAACGATACTTCGTCAAATAGACTCCGTTTTAACCTTCTCAAGGACCGGGCGTAGCCACACTCAGTTCAACTAAAGTGAGAGAGACAGCACCCACCGGTCACCTTTAAGCAACGAGTGCTCGTGGCGGTGAAACCAGTCTCGCAGAAGCGTCACGCGTAATGTCGGTGCGGGCCGCTTCATCTCACAATACCGCTGAACCAAAGTATGACATGCTGGTAGGTAGTATGACTTGTATCGCCCACAACTCACTTGTGTTCTACTCGTGCAAAACATCAAACCATAGAAAAAACCTAGGCTCGGATGCCCTTTGTTGGGGAACGTAGTAATTTCAAAAATTTTCCTACGCACACGCAAGATCATGGTGATGCATAGCAACAAGAGGGGAGAGTGTTGTCCACATACCCTTGTAGACCCCGGCGAAGCGATCACTGGCGTAGAGGAAGTAGTCGTACGTTCTCCTCGCGATCCGACCGATCCCGGCGCCGTTACTCCGACGCCCCCGAGTTCTTGACACACGTACAGCTCGATGACGTCCCTCGTACTCCTATCCAGCCGAGTGTTGAGGGAGAGTTTCGTCAGCACGACGGCGTGGTGACGATCTTGATGTTTCACCGGCGCAGGGCTTCGCCTAAGCTTCGTGACGGTATAACCGAGGTGGAATATGGTGGAGGGGGGCACCGCACACGGCTAAGGAACGATCTCAAGATCAACTTGTGTGTCCCAAGGTGCCCCCCTGCCCCCGTATATAAAGGAGTAAGGGGGGAGGGGGCCGGCGGCCAAGGGGAGGCGCGCCAGGGAGTCCTACTCCCTCTGGGAGTAGGATTCCCCCCCCCCCAATCCTAGTTGGACTAGGATTCCCGGAGGGGGAAAGAGAGAGAGGGGCGGCCCTTCTCCTAGTCCTAGTAGGACTAGGGAAGGGGGAGGCGCTACCACCTAGGGCTGGCCCTTCTCCTTTCCACTAAGGCCCATCAAGGCCCATTTACCTCCCGGGGTTCCAGTAACCTCCGGTACTCGATAAATTCCGCCGCCGGAACCATTCCGAACTCCAAACATAGGCTTCCAATATATCAATCTTTATGTCTCGACCATTTCGAGACTCCTCGTCATGTCCGTGATCACATCCGGGACTCGAACTCCTTGGTACATCAAAATACATAAACTCATAATAACCATCATCGAAACCTTAAGCGTGCGGACCCTACGGTTCGAGAACAATGTAGACATGACCTAGAACTATTCACGGTCAATAACCAACAGCGGGACCTGGATGCCCATATTGGTTCCTACATATTCTACGAAGATCTTTATCGGTCAGACCGCATAACAACATACGTTGTTCCCTTTGTCATCGGTATGTTACTTGCCCGAGATTCGATCGTCGGTATCCAATACCTAGTTCAATCTCGTTACGGCAAGTCTCTTTACTCGTTCCGTAATACATCATCTCACAACTAACTCATTAGTTGTAGTGCTTGCAAGGCTTCATGATGTGCATTACCGAGAGGGCCAGAGATACCTCTCCGACAATCGGAGTGACAAAACCTAATCTCAAATACGCCAACCCAACATCGCCTTTGGAGACACCTGTAGTACTCCTTTATAATCACCCATTACGTTGTGACGTTTGGTAGCACCCAAAGTGTTCCTCCGGTAAACGGGAGTTGCATAATCTCATAGTTACAGGAACATGTATATGTCATGGATAAAAGCAGTAGCAACATACTAAACGATCGTGTGCTAAGCTAAGGGAATGGGTCATGTCAATCAGATCATTCTACTAATGATGTGACCTCATTAATCAAATAACAACTCCTTGTTTATGGTTAGGAAACATAACCATCTTTGATTAACAAGCTAGTCTAGTAGAGGCATACTAGTGACATGTTGTTTTGTCTATGCATTCACACATGTATTATGTTTCCGGTTAATACAATTCTAGCATGAATGATAAACATTTATCATGAAATAAGGAAATAAATAATAACTTTATTATTGCCTCTAGGGCATATTTCCTTCAGAGGTGGCTTTCTAGTGCCCCGTAGGCGCTGGTTCTTGGTCGTCTCCGGCATCGTCGTCCATACCGTCGATGTCTTCAGAGTCGACGTCTAGCATGTCGGTTAGGTCGTCGACAGTGGCTACAAAGTGGTTGGTGGGTGGGCTTTGAATTTCTTTGTCGTCCGCATCCCAACCGTCCTGACCGTAGTCCGGCCAGGGCTCTCCTGATAACGAGAGATACTTTAGCGAATTCAGGATGTTGCCGAAAGGCGAGTGCTGAAAGATGTCCGCAGCGGTGAACTCCATGATCGGCACCCAATCGGATTCGATTGGTAGGGGCGCGGGAGAGGTTCGGAGTCCGGCGAGGAATCCGGCACCTCGGAGTCACGAGCTTCACAAGGGACAGGGTCGGTATTCGGCTCCATCGCCGTAGAGGTGGCAGCACCCGAGGCAGTGTCTAGCCACCCATCCTCGATCGGCGCGATCGGCTCGGAAGTTAAGGGTCGGAGCGGACTCTTGTCGCGCCTCGAGGGCATTGTCCGGAGCAGAGCTAAATCATGCCTATCGTGTGGTAAGGCGGCGCTATTGTGGCTCGAATCCGTCGAAGATCAAGTCTCCGCGGATGTCGGCGTATAATTCAAACTTCCGAATTTGACGATGGATGGCAGGGCGTAGCTTCGATCTGCTCCAGATGGCCTGCTTAATTGCCCGCATGCAAAGCCGCCGAATCACGAAGATCTGTCCGGGAGAAAAGTCTCACCCTGGACCGGGTCGTTGTTGATGATCGAAGGAGCCATCGGGCCTATGAGCGACAACACAGAGGAACTCTCAATGAAAGCACCAATGTTGGTGTCAAAACCGGCGGATCTCGCGTAGGGGGTCCCGAACTGTGCGTCTAGGAGGATGGTAACAGGAGACAAGGGACACGATGTTTTTACCCAGGTTCGGGCCCTCTCGATGGAGGTAAAACCCTACTCCTGCTTGATTGATATTGATGATATGGGTAGTACAAGAGTAGATCTACCATGAGATCAAGGAGGCTAAACCCTAGAAGCTAGCCTATGGTATGATTGTTATTCGTCCTACGGACTAAAACCCTCCGGTTTATATAGACATCGGAGAGGGCTAGGGTTACACAGAGTCGGTTATAATGGTAGGAGATCTACATATCCGTATTGCCAAGCTTGCCTTCCACGCCAAGGAAAGTCCCATCCGAACACGGGACGAAGTCTTCAATCTTGTATCTTCATAGTCTTGGAGTCCGACCAATGATGATAGTTCGGCTATCCGGACATCTCCTAGTCCAGGACTCCCTCAGATTGGAAAAGTAAAGATGCAAATAAAAGTAGATTGAAAGGTTATATGATAAAAGGTAGACCCGGGGGGGCATAGGTTTCACTAGTGGCTTCTCTCAAGATAGCATAAGTATTACGGTGGGTGAACTAATTACAGTCGAGCAATTGATAGAAAAGCAAATAATTATGAGATTATCTAGGCATGATCATGTATATAGGCATCACGTCCGTGACAAGTAGACCGACTCCTGCCTGCATCTACCACTATTACTCCACACATCGACCGCTATCCAGCATGCATCTAGAGTATTAAGTTCATAAGAACAGAGTAACGCATTAAGAAAGATGACATGATGTAGAGGGATAAACTCATGCAATATGATATAAACCCCATCTTTTTATCCTCGATGGCCACAATACAATACGTGCCTTCTTTGCCCTAACATCCTTTGGGAAAGGACACCGCAAGATTGAACCCAAAGCTAAGCACTTCTCCCATTGCAAGAAAGATCAATCTAGTAGGCCAAACCAAACTAATAATTCGAAGAGACTTGCAAAGATAACTTAATCACACATAAAAGAATTCAGAGGAGATTCAAATATTTCTCATAGATAAACTTGATCATAAACCCACAATTCATCGGATCTCGACAAACACACCGCAAAAAGAATTACATCGAATAGATCTCCAAGAAGATCGAGGAGAACTTGGTATTGAGATTCAAAGAGAGAGAGAAGAAGCCATCTAGCTAATAACTATGGACCCGAAGGTCCATGGTAAACTAGTCACAACTTATCGGAGAGGCCTTGGAGATGATGTAGAGGACCTCTGTGGTCGATTCCCCCTCCGGCGGAGTGCCGGCGAAGGCTCCCAGATCGGATCTCGCGGAGGTGGAAATAGTTTTTCGTGGTCGCTTGTGATGTTTTCGGGGTACATGGGTATATATATGAGGAAGAAGTAGGTCGGTGGACGCCCGAGGGGCCCACGAGGGTGGGGGGCGCGCCAGGCACCCTCATGGCTACCTCGGTTGTTTCTTGACTTCCACTCCAAGTCCTCTGGATCACGTTTGTTCCAAAAATATCTCTCCCGAAGGTTTCATTCCGTTTGGACTCCGTTTGATATTCCTTTTCTTCGAAACACTAAAATAGGCAAAAAAAACAACAATACGGGCTGGGCCTCCGGTTAGTAGGTTAGTCCCAAAAATGATATAAAAGTGTAAAGTAAAGCCCATAAACATCCAAAACGGGTAATATAATAGCATGGAACAATCAAAAATTATAGATACGTTGGAGACTTATCAAGCATCCCCAAGCTTAATTCCTGCTCGTCCTCGAGTAGGTAAATGATAAAAGTGGAGTTTTTGATGTGGAATGCTACCTAGCATAATTCTCAATGTAATTTCTTTATTATGGCATGAATATTCAGATCCAAATGATTCAAAATAAAAGTTCATATTGACATAAGAAATAGTAATACTTCAAGCATACTAATCAAAGCAATCATGTCTCCTCAAAATAACAAGGCTAACGAAAGTTATCCCTACAAAATCATATAGTCTGGCTGTTGCTCTATCTTCATCACACAAAGTATTTAATCATGCACAACCCCGATGACAAGCCAAGCAATTGTTTCATACTTTAGTAATCTCAAACTTTTTCAACTTTCACGCAATACATGAGCGTGAGCCATGGACATAGCACTATATGTGGAATAGAATGGTGGTTGTGGAGAAGACAAAAAGGAGAAGATAGTCTCACATCAACTAGGCGTATCAACGGGCTATGGAGATGCCCATTAATAGATATCAATGTGAGTGAGTAGGGATTGCCATGCAACAGATGCACTAGAGCTATAAATGTATGAAAGCTCAACAAAAGAAACTAAGTGGGTGTGCATCCAACTCGCTTGCTCACGAAGACCTAGGGCACTTTGAGGAAGCCCATCATTGGAATATACAAGCCAAGTTCTATAATGAAAAATTCCCACTAGTATATGAAAGTGACAACATAGGAGACTCTCTATCATGAAGATCATGGTGCTCCTTTGAAGCACAAGTGTGGTAAAAAGGATAGTAGCATTGCCCCTTCTCTCTTTTTCTCTCATTTTTTTCTTTTTCTTTTTTTTCTTTTCTCCCCTTTTTTTTCTTTCTTTTCCTTTTTTTTCTTTTTGGGCCTTTCCTTTTATTTGGCCTTTCTTTTTTTCTTTTTTTTCTTATAAAGTATGAAGTCTCATCCCGACTTGTGGGGGAATCATAGTCTCCATCATCCTTTCCTCACTGGGACAATGCTCTAATAATGAAGATCATCACACTTTTATTTACTTACAACTCAAGATTACAACTCAACAAGATATGACTCTATATGAATGCCTCCGGCGGTGTACCAGGATATGCAATTAATCAAGAGCAACATGTATGAAAAATTATGAAGGTGGCCTTGCCACAAATACGATGTCAACTACATGATCATGGAAAGAGCAATATGACAATGATGATGCGTGTCATAATAAACGGAATGATGGAAAGTTGCATGGCAATATATCTTGGAATGGCTATAGAAATGCCATAATAGGTAGGTATGGTGGCTGTTTTGAGGAAGGTATATGGTGGGTATATGGTACCGGCGAAAGTTGCGCGGCACAAGAGAGGCTAGCAATGGTGGAAGGTGAGAGTGCGTATAATCCATGGACTCAACATTAGTCATAAAGAACTCATATAATTATTGCAAAAATCTACAAGTCATCAAAAACAAAGTACTACACACATGCTCCTAGGGGGATAGATTGGTAGGATAAGACCATCACTCGTCCCCGACCGCCACTCATAAGGAAGACAATCAATAAATAAAATTGTGCTCCAACTTCATCACAAAGCGATTCACCATACGTGCATGCTATGGGAATCACAAAATTCAACACAAGCATTCTTTAAATTCATAATCACCCAACTAGCATGACTTTAATACCACCATCCTAATATCTCAAAACAATTATCAAGCATCAAATTGATCATACATCCAATTCACTTTCTATGGTAGTTTTTATTATACCCAACTTGGATGCCCATCATTCTAGGACCAATTTTATAACCATAGCAAATACCATGCTGTTCTAAGAGACTCTCAAAATAATATAAGTGAAGCATAAGAGATCAACAATTTCTTCAAAATTAAGCCACCGTCGTGCTCTAAAATATATAAGTGAAGCACTAGAGCAAAAATTATCTAGCTCAAAAGATATAAGTGAAGCACATAGAGTATTCTAATAAATTCCAATCAAGTAGGTTTCTACCCAAAAGGTGTGTACAGCAAGGATGATTGTGGTAACTAAAAAGCAAAGACTAATATCATACAAAACGCTCCAAGCAAAACACATACCATGTGGCGAATAAAAATATAGCTCCAAGTAAAGTTACTGATAGACGAAGACGAAAGAGGGGATGCCTTCCGGGGCATCCCCAAGCTTAGGCTTTTGGTTATCCTTGAATATCTTGGGGTGCCATGGGCATCCCCAAGCTTAGGCTTTTGCCACTCCTTATTCCATAGTCCATCAAATCTTTTACCCAAAACTTGAAAACTTCACAACACAAAACTCAACAGGAAATCTCATAAGCTCCGTTAGTGCAAGGAAGAAAAACCACCACATAAGTACTGTAATGAACACATTATTTATTTATATTGGTGTTAAACCTACTATATTCCAACTTCTCTATGGTTCATACCCTTACATAAAAGCCATAGATGCATCAAAATAAGCAAACAACACAGGAAAAACAGAATCTGTAACAGAACAGTCTGTAGCAATCTGTAACTCTCGAATACTTATGGAACTCTAAAAATCCTACCAAAATATGAAGTCCTGGGTAATTTGTCTATTGATCTACAGCAAGAAGAATCAACCCAAAAGCACTTTTGTGTGAATTACTAAAATTATTTTCGTGCGCGCAAAGTTTCTGTTTTTCGGCAGAATCAAATTAACTATCACCATAGGTTATCCTATAGGTTCTATTTGGCACAAACACTAATTAAAACATAAAAACACATCTAAACAGAAGGTAGATACAAAATTTATTACTAAACAGAAGCAAAAACAAAAAACAAAAATAAAATTGGGTTGCCTCCCAACTAGCGCTAACATTTAACGCCCCTAGCTAGGCATAAAAGCGAGGATAGATCTAAGTAGTGTCATCTTTGGCACTCAATTCATAAGTAGCTCGCATGATAGATTCATAAGGTAATTTAACTTTATTTCTTGGAAAGTGCTCCATGCCTTCCCTTAATGGAAATTGGAATCTAATATGCCCTTCCATCATATCAATAATCGCACCAATCGTTCGAAGGAAGGGTCTACCAAGAATAATAGGACAAAAAGATTGCAATCTATATCAAGAACGATAAAATCTACGGGCACCAAAATCCTATTTGCAACAATAAGAACATCATTGATCCTTCCCATAGGCTTTTTAATGGTGGAATCCGCAAGGTGCAAATTTAAAGAGCAATCATCAAGATCATGGAAACCTAGAATATCACATAAAGTTTTCGGAATTGTGGAAACACTAGCACCCAAATTGCACAAAGCATAACACTCATGATCTTTAACTTTAATCTTTATAGTAGGTTCCCACTCATCATAAAGTTTTATAGGTATAGAAACTTCCAAATTAAGTTTTTCATCATAAGATTGCATCAAGCCATCAACAATATGTTTGGTAAAAGCTTTATTTTGACTATAAGCATGAGGAGAATTCACCACGGATTGCAACAAGGAAATACAATCTTCTAAAGAACAATTATCATAATTAAATTCCTTGAAATCCAAGATAGTGGGTTCAATGCTATTTAAAGTCTTGACCTCTCCAATCCCACTTTTACCAAATTTAGCATCAAGATCTAAAAACTCCGAATCATTGGGACGCCTTTTAACTAAAGTTGAGTCATCTCCAGTCCCATCATTATTAAGATTCATATTGCAAAACAAAGATTTAATAGGGGACACATCAATAACTTCTAGATCTTCATCATTATTTTCATGGAAACTAGAAGAACACGCCTTTACAAAGCAATCTTTCTTAGCACGCAATCTAGCGGTTCTTTCTTTGCACTCATCAATGGAAATTCTCATAGCTTTGAGTGACTCATTGATATCATGCTTAGGAGGAGTAGATCTAAGTTTCAAAGAATCAACATCAAGCGGAAGTCTATCAACGTTAATAGCCAAATCATCAACTTTAAGCAATTTTTCTTCAAGCGAGGCATTAAAATTCTTTTGAGAGATCATAAAATTTTTAACACTATTCTCAAAATCAGAGGGCATCTTATTGAAAGTACCATAATAATTATTGTAGTAATTTCCATAATTATTAAAGCAATTACTAGGGAACGGTCTAGGATTAAAGTTTCCTCTATAAGCATTGTTACCAAAATTATTCCTACCAACAAAATTCACATCCATAGATTCATTATTATTCTCAATAAAACTAGACAAACGCATATCATTGGGATCAATATGAGAACTCTTAGTAGCAAACAATTTCATAAGTTCATCCATCTTTCCACTCAAAACATTAAATTCTTCTATAGCATGCACTTTTTTACTAGTAGATCTTTCGGTGTTCCATTGAGAATAATTAGCCATAATATTATCAAGGAGTTTAGTAGCTTCTCCTAAGGTGATTTCCGTAAACGTGCCTCCCGTGGCCGAATCTAAAAGATTTCTAGAAGCAAAATTCAATGCGGCATAAAAAATTTGTATGATCATCCATAAATTCAAACCATGAGTAGGGCAATTGCGAATCATCAATTTCATTCTTTCCCAAGATTGGGCAACATGCTCATGATCAAGTTGTTTAAAATTCATAATATCGTTCCTAAGAGAGATGATCTTAGCGGGAGGAAAATATTTAGAGATAAAAGCATCTTTGCACTTATTCCATGAATCAATGCTATTCTTAGGCAAAGACGAAAACCAAACTTTAGCACGATCTCTAAGTGAAAACGGAAATAAATTCAATTTAACAATATCATTATCCATATATTTCTTCTTTTGCATCTCACACAAATCAACAAAGTTGTTTAGATGGGTAGCGTCCTCTTCACTAGGAAGGCTGGAGAATAGATCTTTCATAACAAGATTCAGCAAAGCAGCATTGATTTCACAAGACTCAACATAATTAAGAGGACCAATCGGAGTACTAAGGAAATCTTTATTATTGGTATTGGAAAGGTCACATGATTTGGTATTATCTTGCGCCATCACAACAAGCAATCCAACACACAAGCAAACAGAAAGGCAAGCAAAAGAGAGAGGAGATTGGGAAAGAGAGGGCGAATAAAACGGCAAGGGTGAAGTGGGGGAGAGGAAAACGAGAGGCAAATGGCAAATAATGTAAATGCGAGGGAGATGAGTTTGTGATGGGTACTTGGTATGTCTTGACTTGAGAGAAGACCTCCCCAGCAACGGCGCCAGAAATCCTTCTTGCTACTTCTTGAGCTTGCATTGGTTTTCCTTGAAGAGGAAAGGGTGATGCAGCAATAGTAGCGGAAGTATTTCCCTCAGTTTTTGAGAACCAAGGTATCAATCCAGTAGGAGGCTCCTCAAAAATCCCACGCACCTACACAAACAAACAAGAACTCACAACCAACGCAATAAAGGGGTTGTCAATCCCTTCACGGCCACTTGCAAAAGTGAGATCTGATAGAGATAATATGATAAGATAAATATATTTTTGGTATTTTATGATATAGATTGGAAAATTAAAGATGCAAATACAAGTAGATTGAAAGCTTATATGATAAAAGATAGACCTAGGGGCCATAGGTTTCACTAGTGGCTTCTCTCAAGATAGCATAAGTATTACGGTGGGTGAACAAATTACTGTCGAGCAATTGATAGAAAAGAGAATAATTATGAGATTATCTAGGCATGCATGATCATGTATATAGGCATCACGTCCGTGACAAGTAGATCGACTCCTGCCTGCATCTAGTACTATTACTCCACACATCGACCGCTATCCAGCATGCATCTAGAGTATTAAGTTCATAAGAACAGAGTAACGCATTAAGAAAGATGACATGATGTAGAGGGATAAACTCATGCAATATGATATAAACCCCATATTTTTATCCTCGATGGCCAGAATACAATACGTGCATTTGCTGCCCCTGCTGTCACTGGGAAAGGACACCGCAAGATTGAACCCAAAGCTAAGCACTTCTCCCATTGCAAGAAAGATCAATCTAGTAGGCCAAACCAAACTGATAATTCGAAGAGACTTGCAAAGATAACTTAATCACACATAAAACAATTCAGAGGAGATTCAAATATTTCTCATAGATAAACTTGATCATAAACCCATAATTCATCGGATCTCGACAAACACACCGCAAAAAGAGTTACATCGAATGGATCTCCAAGAAGATCGAGGAGAACTTGGTATTGAGATTCAAAGAGAGAGAAGAAGCCATCTAGCTAATAATTATGGACCCGAAGGTCTGTGGTAAACTACTCACAACTCATTGGAGAGGCCTTGGAGATGATGTAGAGGCCCTCCATGGTCGATTACCCCTCCAACGGGGCGCCGACGAAGGCTCCAAGATGGGATCTCGTGGATACAGAAGGTTACGGCGGTGGAAATAGTTTTTCATGGTCGCTTCTGATGTTTTCGGGGTACATGGGTATATATAGGAGGAAGAAGTAGGTCAGTGGACGCCCGAGGGACCCATGAGGGTGGGGGGCGCGCCCAGCCCTAGGGGGCACGCCGGGCACCCTTGTGGCTACCTTGGTTGTTTCTTGACTTCCACTCCAAGTCCTCTGGATCACGTTTGTTCCAAAAAGATCTCTCTCGAAGGTTTCATTCCATTTGGACTCCCTTTGATATTCCTTTTCTTCGAAACACTAAAATAGGCAAAAAAACAGCAATATGGGTTGGCCTCCGGTTAGTAGGTTTTATTTCGGTTAGTAGGTTAGTCACAGTTGGCTTCTTCTTTTTGGCAATCTTGGGGTCGATGCCTGTACGCCCAAGAGCCTTGCGCTTTTCAACTTCATTGTGAGCCTGAACACATTTTGCAGCGAGGTGTTTCATCCGCTCTCTTGAACCTTTGGCTTCTTCTCGTTTCTTGTGAAACGCTTCCTTGAGATCATGCAATAGCTTCTTGAAGTTCTGAACATCAGTGACATTGAGCTTGGCCATGTGCTTCTTGAATTGAGCCCTTTCATAGTCAATCTTGTTCTTCAGCTCAACTATCTTCTGAGCTAGAGCTAGCTCATTTGCAATGGCACTGTGGAAAGCGACACTAATGCCAATGGGAAGTTGAAGATCATCAATGCTGAGATCCGGATTGGCAAACCACTCATCAGTGAAGTTATTGAGGATGTCCACATCAAAGAGGGCAAATCGTTGAAGATTTCCGCCTCTTGTTTGCTCTTAATCAGCAGCTCAAGAGCATCCTCACCAAGATCATCGTCACTAGACAGATCAATGGCTTCATTCTCGTTCCTCAGAACGGCAGCTGCGGTTAGTGCTTGACCAGAACTCAGAGTGGGCTTCTTCTTCTTCTGAATAGACTTCTCGGTCTTCTTGGAGATGCGAGAGAGATCTTCAGATTTCATACTAGAAGCAGGAGGAGCAGTTGCCAATGGCTTCACACGTGAAGCTTTTGGTGTATCAGAGGGTTTTGAAGCCTTAGATTTCTTCTGCTTTTGTGGCTTAGGAGGAGCTGGCGCTTCATCAGAATCTGTGTCATCAGCTGAGTGATCCACAGCGGCCCCTTGAACTGCAATGTGAGTGGTGAGGCCTTCGAGGTTGTAGAAGGGGCCGATTTCATTGGGATTGGCATCACGGGTGCCATCATCCCGGGGAGCAGATGGACCGGGGTTGAAGTCGAGTGCAAATGCTTTCTTGTTCTTCACAGCAGAATCCTTGGCAAACTTGAAGTTGCGCTTGAACAAATTGTCTTCTCGGCACCATAGCAGAGAAGATGGGTCAGCATTCTCTGGCTGTGGTCCGCTAACCATGCACAGGTAGAAGCCTGGATCAATAGCTTCAGATAGGGACTCGGGTTGAAGATTTTTGTATAATATATCTCCCCAAGGTTGCTTGACGGCATTCTTCTCAGCATACTCAGCAGTAACAAATCTGTACTTAAACCATTCCTCAGCCCAATATCTTCAAATCCATTGGATTCGAGTTTTGCATTCACCATAGGTTTCTTCACGGTCTGTTTGTACATTTCATGCAGATCTGGTGGCAAATCTTTGGATGTATTCCCACGGTGTTGTCTGCCGCCCTTTCTAGCTGACTTTTCTGTTCCCATGAAGCTTAAACTGAATGGCTTCAGAACTTGCAAAGGCTTCCGACGACTGGTCAGACAGGAACTGGCTTCAGGAGAAATGATGTGACTCTGTAAGAATTCTGCAAATGAATGCAGACTATGAGAACCAAGGGATTCTCCCACGGACATGTACCTTTTGATCGAACTCTTTACCATTGTCGTCAGGACCCAGATGACTTTTGGTTGGCATTGGCGTCGTGTATCCTTTGCAATCTTGCATTCCAAACTTCTTCAGGCATTCTTTGAGGTATTTCTCTTGAGATATGAAGATGTTGTTTCTCTGCTGACAGATTTGAAGACCAAGGAAGAACTTCAGCTGACCCATCATGGACATCTGATATTGCTCTTGCATCGTGTGCCCAAACTCATCGCTGTATCTCTTGTCAGTGTAGCCGAAGATAATGTCATCCACATAGATTTGGCACACAAACAGTTCACCGTCATATGACTTCGTGAAGAGTGTTGGATCTAGTGAACCAGGTTTGAAGCCTTTGCTCTTCAAGAAGTCTTTGAGCATGTCATACAAGCGCGAGGAGCTTGTTTGAGGCCATACAGTGCCTTGTTGAGCTTGTACACCATATCAGGATGTTTTGGATCTTCAAAGCCAGGTGGTTGTGCAACATACACTTCTTCTTCAATCTTGCCATTGAGAAAGGCACTCTTCACATCCATTTGGTACAGTAGGATATTGTGATGGTTGGCATATGCAAGCAGTATGCGAATGGCTTCAAGTCTTGCCACAGGAGCAAATGTTTCATCGAAGTCAATCCCTTCAACTTGAGTGTAGCCTTGAGCAACCAGACGAGCCTTGTTTCTGACAACTTGACCATGTTCATTTTGTTTGTTGCGATAGATCCATTTGGTGCCAATGATATTATGCTTGCGAGGATCAGGATGGTTGACTAGTTCCCAGACATTGTTCAGCTCGAACTGATGAAGCTCTTCTTGCATGGCTTGAATCCATTCAGGTTCCATGAAGGCTTCATCAACTTTCTTGGGCTCAGATATTGAGACAAATGCAAAGTGCCCACAGAAATTTGCTAGTTGTGTTGCTCTTGAACGAGTGAGTGGACCAGGTGCATTGATGATGTCAATGATCTTCTCAATCTGTACTTCATTTGCAACACGGGGATGTACTGGACGAAGATTTTGCCCTTGCAGATCATTGTCTTCAGCTTCAACATTGACTTCAGGTGAGCATTGTCGTCAGGTTGACTTGGTGCAATGATGAGTTCATCTTCAGCCTGAGGTTCGGACGGTATGATCTCTCCAGTACCCATGAGCTTGATAGATTCACTAGGAGGAACTTCATCTAGCACATTTGGCAGGTGCTCTCTTTGCGAGCCGTTAGTCTCATCGAACCCCACATCCACAGTTTCAACCACTTTATAGTGAAATAGGTTGAAGACTCTATAGGAGTGCGAGTCCTTTCCGTAACCAAGCATAAAACCTTCATGTGCTTTCGGTGCAAATTTTGAAGTGTGATGTGGACCCTTGATCCAGCACCTAGCACCAAATACTCTAAACTAACTGACGTTTGGCTTCTTACTAGTTAGCATCTCATATGATGTCTTCTTCATAAGCTTGTGAAGATAAACTCGGTTGATGATGTGGCATGCAGTGTCAATGGCTTCAGGCCAGAACTTTCTTGGAGTCTTGTACTCATCTAGAATCGTTCGAGCCACCTCGATGAGGGTTCTGTTCATGCGCTCCATGATGCCATTCTGCTGAGGTGTGTAGGGAGCAGAAAACTCATGAGTGATGGCAAGTGTATCAAGGTAAGTGTCGAGGCCGGTGTTCTTTAATTCTGTGCCGCTGTCACTTCTGATGTGCTTGATCTTGACATCATAGTTCGTCATGGAACGATTGGCGAAGCGTCTGAAGACATCCCGCACTTCATTCTTATAGAGAATTATATGCACCCAGGTATATCTTGAGTAATCATCAACAATAACAAAGCCATAGAGACAAGTAGTGGTAGTAAGAGTAGATTAATGAGTAGGGCCGTAGCAGCTCGAAGGGTTGAGATGTTGTCATGATTGTCTTCGAGGGATGCTTGGCCCTAGTCATCTTCCCAGCTTCACAGGCACCACACAGATGGTCTTTCTTGAACTTGACGCCTTCGATGCCCACGACATGCTTCTTCTTTGCGAGAGTGTACAAGTTCCTCATGCCCGCATGTCCTAGCCTCCAATGCCAAAGCCAGTACTCTGAAGCTTTTGCTAGAAGACATGTGGCTAGTTGTGGTCCTACTGAGAAATCTACCATATACAGATCATCTTTTCGATACCCTTCAAAGACTAGAGATTTGTCAGATCCCATAAAGACAAGGCAATGATATTTTCCAAATATCACAATCACATTCAAATCACATAGCATTGATACAGACATTAAGTTCAAACAAGGGGATTCAACAAGCATCACTTTATCCCTGTGCTGGTCCTTTGAGATTGCAACTCTACCAAGACCCAATACCTTACTTTTACCAGTGTCAGCAAATGTGATATGACTCTTATCAGACGGCCAAGAGTTGAATCCATCAGAAGACTTCGATCACCAGTCATGTGGTTGGTGCAGCCACTATCCATAATCCATTCTGAAGCATGAGGTGTCATAGCCTACAGTACAGTTTGGGGGATAGGCTTCACCAAGAGAGTTGTGAAGCATAAACATTTGACGAACAAGTGGAACATAGAAGTTCAGATCTTGGTTAGGATAGATAGGATGAGGGTCAAGGAATCCCGGGACAAAATACATAGTAAGACCATTTGGGCATTTTATCTTGCGCCCCACAAGTTGTTTAAGGTCCCCAGCATAAGCATCAGACGCCTTTGATTTCTGGCTGGAGACCTTTCCTTGCAAAAGAGAGTTAAGTTTTCTTAACCACCCACATTTTCAGGGGTGGCTTAGAAGCAATGAGTCTAAGTGCAACATCTGAGAACTTCGGCTTTGAAGCCCTAGGAAATAGCCTTGCAGGAGGAGAATAATACTCATATGAATAAGCAGAAAAGTTCTTAGACTTATGAACATAGCGGTTTGATGAAAAACGATCATATTCAAAGGTCTGAGTATGATTTCCCTGCAAAACATGGCGTTAGGGTGACTCAGGTAAGTCCTCTGTTTGTATGAAGCCTTTGGACCATATGAAGCCTTTGGTCTGGGTTTTGTCTTCTTCCCAGGTGGTGTTGTAACAACATTCATGGGAAGGCTTTCAAGACAACTTTTGGGTACCCAGATCTTCTTAAGAGGTGGTCCATTCCTGCACTTAGTACCAATATACCTGGCAAACACTTCACCATTCTGATTCCTGAACAGTTTATAGTTTGCATCAAAGGATTCATCAATGATAATTGGGTTAGCACTAGTGAAGCCAGATAAGGTAGATGTATCTACTGAAGGTCCCTTAGCAGCAACCCATGTGGTTTTTGGGTACTTCTCAGGCATCCAGTAAGAACCATCAACATTCATTTTCTTCTCGAACCCAAGACCCTCTTTCCTAGGGTTTTGGTTCAGAATCTGCTTTTTAAGGACATCACATAGTGTATGATGCCCTTTGAGACTTTTGTACATTCCTGTCTCAAGTAATGACTTCAACCTGGCTTTCTCATCAGCAATAGTAGTGGTATCCTCAGATGAGGGGTTAGTTACCACATCAGCAGTTGAAGATATTGCAACAGTAGTAGCAGTTGAACATTCAGCAACAGAGACATCATTATCACGCTCAATACATTTTAGACATGGTGGTTCAAATCCTTCCTGACCGGAACTGATCTGTTGAGCATGGAGTGACTCATTTTCCTTTTGAAGATCTTCATGAGCCGATCTCAATTTCTCAAGTTCCTACTTCCTTTGAAGATAATCATAGGAAAGCTTTTCATAAGAGGTTGAGAGAGATTCATGACGACTTTCAAGTTCCTCATACTTAACATGAAGATTTTTTATGTCTTCAATTAAGGACTGATATTGGGTCATTTCCGCATCCAATAGGTCATCGCTTTTGTCTAACAGTTTTTGAATGTGTTCCATGGCATTTTGTTATTCAGTTGCAATTTTGGCAAGTGTTTTGTAGCTAGGTTTAGATTCACAGTCAGGGTCATCTTCACTTGATGTTTGAAAGTAAGCATCGCGTGAGTTTACCTTGGCACCACGTGCCATGAAGCAGTAGGTGTGGGAAGATTCATCCTCATCCTTGGCATCAGCATTGGTGACGAGGACATTGTCTTCACTGTCGAAGATGGACTTGGCGACGTATGCATAAGCTAGAGCCAGGCTTGCCATTTCAGAATAAGATTCCTCCTCGGACTCCACCTCTGCCTCCTCAGATGCAGACTCCTCCTCTAAATCCATCTCCTTGCCAACAAAAGCACGAGCCTTGCCAGATGAGCTCTTCTTGTGTGAAGAAGACTTTGACGAAGACTTGGAAGAAGACTTTGAGGATTTCTTCTTCTTGTCATCAGAATCATAGTCCTTGCTCTTCTTCTTCTTCTTCTTTGTCTCGTTGTCCCACTATGGACACTCAGAGATGTAGTTACCAGGTCTCTTGCACTTGTGACGGGTTCTCTTCTAGACAAGCCATAGTCAAGTAAGCAATGAAGTGAAAGCACGAAGACTATAAGCAGCTAGGTAGATTGGATCAGGATGGAAGATAGTATGAAGCCAAATAGACAATAGTCTTCACACAGTGAAGTCAAACAGATAAGGCAAGTAGGCAAAGACTTCACGAAGACAAACTATAAGTAAGGCAAGAGAGGTAGGATAGAACCAGTTGCTCGGAGAGGACAAGGGGTTTGTTGGACCAGTTCCAGTTGCTGTGACAACTGTACGTCTGGTTAGGGAGGCTGAGATTCAACTCAGAAGACCATGTCTTCACCTTATTCCCCTTGATCTAAGAACACTTAGTCCTCGCCCAATCACTCTGGTAAGTCTTCAAGGGAGACTTCCAAACCTTCACAGACTGTGTTCACCGGCAATCCACAATGACTCTTGGATGCTCAGAACACGACGCCTAACCGGCTGGAGGATTCACAGTCCTCAAGTGTAATAAGTCTTCAGATCACGCGGACAGAAAGACTTCAGTGATGCCTAACACTATTTGGCTCTGGATGTTTTGGCCTTTGTCCTCGCAAGGATTCTCTCTCAAAGGGTTCGGAGGTGGGTTGCTCTCAAACGACAAAAGTCGTGCACTAACTCTGAGCAGCCACCAATTTATGGTGTAGGGGGTGGGCTATATATAGCCAGGAGGCAACCCGACCTAATTTGTCCAAAATGACCGTGGGTCACTAAGGAACTGACACGTGTCCAACGGTCAGATTTCGAACACACGCGGCAGCTTGATTTGGGCTACAAGTAAAGCTGACTCATCCAGTTTTGGATAAGATTTGCTCTCATTGTCTTCGCTCGAAGACATAGGATTTGGTTGAGCATCACATCAGTCACTCTGACTTTGTTCACTTGGACCCCACTTAACAGTACGGTGGTTCCTATGACTCAACAAAGAAGAACAGGAAACTACGAAACAACTATGTCTTCGCACTCCATAGTCTTCACGCGATGTCTTCTCCTGTCATAGTCTTCAAAGTGAATGTCATCACAGACCACCATTGTCTTCAATGTCTTCACACATTTTTAGGGGTTATCTCTGGTAGGTAAACCGAATCAATGTGGGACTACTACTTGTGTTATCCTGCAATTCTCACAAACACATTAGTCCCTCAACCAAGTTTGTCGTCAATACTCCAAAACCAACTAGGGGTGGCACTAGATGCACTTACACCATGCATAAGTAGCTAGGAGTGGATAATGATTTATCTTGGATGTCAACATTGCGTTAAAATATTTGTGATGTAGTATGATGATATGGTATCCTCCTCTGGATGTTCGAGTGGCTTGACTTGGCACATGTTCATGCATGTAGCTAAATCAAAACCAACATAGCCTCTATGATATTTATGTTCATGGTGTTCATATCCTACTCATGCTAGTATCGTACTCATGCTAGTATCCTACTCATGCTCGTATTCATGGTGTTCATAATGCATGTTCATGACCGTTGTTGCTCTCTAGCTGGCCGCTTCTCAACCTATTTGCTAGCCTTCGCTTGTACTAAGTGGGAATTCTGCGTGTGCATCAAAAACCTGAATCCCAAGTTATTCCAGATGAGTCCACCATACCTACCTATATGCGGTATTACCCTGCCATCCTAAGTAAATTTGCATGTGCCACCTCTAAAAACTTCAAATAAGTATCCTTTTTGTGTGCCTGGATTGTTCATAGAGGGACAGGAGGTAGTCGGTACCTTCCATGCTAAGCGGGTTATTCTCAGGATGAGTGTTTATTCACTCACCATTGCACGAGAAATGGGCGGTAATAGGGATTCCCAGTCCGAATTGCAAAAAGAACTTATAAATAATCAAACAAAAACTCCTATGGGGCAATAACCTTTACTTTATCGCTTGGGAACCGCTACTAATGTGTTTAGCATGGAAGATATTCATAACTGATGGTCGCGAAGTAAACAAGAAGGGTGCATGTCTCAAAATTACATTTACCTCTGTTTTAAAAACTAAGGGACTACCTATTTACTTTTCTGTTATGTCATCACCTTCTCAAATAAGCGCCAGAACTTGAGAGCACTGCTGTCATGCTTATGCATTGTGTGTAGATAATGTTGGGTGCATCATCACTGGATCTTTTCTACCATGAATTACAATGTTTAGTCGTTGCTTGAACTTTGGAGGTGCTCTGCATTTATGTTTCACGGTCTCAGAAAGGGCTAGCGAGATACCACTATTGTCATATTGTATCATGGTTGTTTTGACAATGTGTTGCTGTTTGAGATGTCCTATTATTGCTCGCTAGTTGATTATGTCATTGATATGAGTTAATATAATTTTTAAGAGTTATTTTCAACATGGTTAGTTATAATCTTTGCTGAAAACCTGGGTGCTTTATAAGCTTATTTATGGAAGCAAGAGCAAAAGAGTTCGTAAAAGTTTTTCTTTTTCACTTTCAGTTTATCAACTGAATTGCTTGAGGACAAGCAAAGGTTTAAACTTGGGGGATTTGATACGTCTCTGTCGTATCTACTTTTCCTAACACTTTTCCTCTTGTTTTGCACTCTAATTTGCATGATTTGAATGAAACTAACCCGGACTGACGCTGTTTTCAGCAGAACTACCATGGTGTTGTTTTTGTACAGAAATAAAAGTTCTCGGAATGGAACGAAACTTTGTGAGGATTTTTTATACAATAAAAGATATTTTCTGAAGCCAAGAACCACCGGAGGGGGGGCACCTGGGTGGGCACAACCCACCAGGACGCGCCACCCCCTCCAGAAGCGCCCAGGTGGGTTGTCCCCACCTGATGGCCCCGCAGACCCTGAAAACGACGCTATAAAATCATATTTTTCCAGAAAAATGAGGGAGAAAGAATTATCACGTTTCATGATACGAAGCCACCGCTGTCTCCTGTTCTTCATCGGGAGGTCAGATCTGGAGTCTGTTTGGGGCTCCGGAGAGGGGGATCTTTGATCTTCTTCATCATCAACCCTTCGCCATTGACAATTCGATGATGCTCCCCACCGGGAGTGAGTAATTCCTTCGTAGGCTTGCTGGTCGGTGAGGAGTTGGATGAGATTCATCATGTAATCGAGTTAGTTTATTTAGGGCTTGATCCCTAGTATCCATTATGTTCTGAGATTGATGTTGCTATGACTTTGCCATGCTTAATGCTTGTCTCTTTGGGCCCAGGTGCCATGATTTCAGATCTGAACCATTTATGTTATCACCATTATATCCATGTTCTAGATCCTATCTAGCAAGTTATAGTCACCTACTACGTGTCATGATCCGGCAACCCCGGAGTGACAATAGTCGGGACCACTCCCGGTGATGACCGTAATTTGAGGAGTTCATGTATTCACCGTGTGTTAAAGCTTTGTTCTGGTTCTATATTAAAAGGAGGCCTTAATATCCCTTAGTTTCCAATAGGACCCCGCTACCACGGGAGGGTAGGACAAAAGATGTCATGCAAGTTCTTTCCATAAGCATGTATGACTATTTATGGAATACATGCCTACATTATATTTATGAACTGGAGCTAGTGCCGTATCGCCCTAGGTTATGACTGTCTCATGATGAATATCATCCAATGAATCGCCGATCCAATGCCTACGGTTTTCCTACATATTGATCTTGCTAAGTTACTACTGCTACTAATGTTGTTGCTAGTCCTATCAAAACTATCATGCTACTTTGCTACTGATCACTTTGTTGCAGATAATTAATGTCCAGGTGTGGTTGAATTGAAAACTCATTCAGCAAAGACCCAAATAATATTCATGGATAAATCTGATCATAAACTCACAATTCATCAGATCCCAACAAACACACCGCAAAAAGTCATTACATCAAATAGATCTCTAAGAACATCGAGGAGAACATTGTATTGAAGATAAAAAAGAGAGAAGAAGCCACCTAGCTACTACCTACGGACCCGTAGGTCTGTGGTAAACTACGCACGCATCATCGGAGGGGCAAGGGTGATGATGAAGAACCCTCCATGATTGTTGACCCCTCCGGCAGAGTGCCGGAAAAGGCCTCTAGATTGGATCTCGTGGTTCTGAAACTTGCAGCGGGTGGAATTGTGTTTCGTCGACTCCCCTAGGGTTTTTGGGATTTTAGAGTATCTATAGAGCCAGGAACGAGGTAAGGCGGTTCCCATGGGCCCCACTATCCACCAGGGTGTGCCTAGGGGCCCTGGCATGCCCTGGTGCCAAGTGGGCCCCACGAAGCTCCTCTGGTGCACTTCCTGGGCTTCCTGGTGTCTTTTGGGCAGAAAAAAATCTCCAAAAAGTTTCGTGGCATTTGGATTTCGTTTGGTATTGATTTTCTATGAAGTAAAAAACAAGCAGAAAATAGCAACTGGCACTGGGCACTATGTTAGTAGGTTCGTCCCAAAAAATGATATAAAGTTGCTATAAAATGAATATAAAACATCCTAGATTGGTAATATAACAACATGGAACAATCACAAATTATAGATACGTTGGAGATGTATCAGCGCCGCACAGCAAGACTGATGGAGAACCACATAGTGAGAGGCGCGGCGCGCCATAGAGCAAGAGCGAATGGATCGTTGCTTGACCATTGTCTCACTGGACTGGATGTTGCAGCTGGTTCCACGGCCCATCAGTAGACCGATGCCTCGCCAGGAATGGGCAGCAGACGTCTGTGCCATACTTGCACCAGTGGCTGGCCGCATGGTACTTGCACAGGACATCGTCCTCGCCGTTCGCATGGGTCACACCAATCACCTTGTCCTCGGACCGCTCGATGCCAACACACTGGTCGCTAGGCATGAGCGCGTCCTTGGCCCAGGTGTCCAACCAATCGTAGTAGAGGAACACGGCCGTCGCCACCTTGAACTGGTGATCTCCGATGAAATAGCCAGCTTGGAGCTTGAGATCATGCTCCAGATGTACCGCGAGCGTGTCGCCCACTTGGACAAACGCCTACACAAATTCAGGCAGAGCCAAGAGCTTTCGTAGGCAATGGTGGCGGTCATGGATATGTTTTATTTTGTTGAGTCGATTCGATGTTAATCCCTGATACGTCTCCACCATATCTATAATTTTTATTATTTTTTCATGCTATTATATTATCAATCTTAGATACTTTATATGCAATTTTGTATCATTTTTGGGGACTAACCTATTAACTCAGTGCCCAGTTTCAGTTCATGTTTCTGCCTATTTTATTGTTTCATAGAAAAACAGTACCAAACAAAGTCAAAACACGATGTAACTTTATGGTGAATTTTCTACACCAGAAGGGACCCTAGAAGCTTCGGGAGGAGGCCAGAAAATGTACGGGAGAGTTAAAAGCTCACACGGCGTGCCCCTAGGGTGGTGTGCCACCTAAGCTTGTGGGCCCCATGTAACTCCGTTTGACCTAATTCTAAGCCTATAAATTCCCATAAATCCCAAAACCACCAGAGAGCCACCCAAACAATTTTTCATCCACCGCAAGTATCTGTTCTTCCATGATCCCATCTGATGGCCATTTCCAGTACTCTGTTGGAGGAGGAATCGATCACGGAGGGCATCTACATCAACCTTGCTGCACCTCTGATGATGTGTGAGTAGTTTATCACAGACCTACGGGTCCATAGTGATTAACTAGATGGTTTATTCTCTCTCTTTGATCTTCAATACAATGTTCTCTTTGAAGATCGATCCGATGCAATCTTCTTTTGCAGTGTGTTTGTTGGGATCCAATGAATTGTGGGTTTATGATCAGATTATTCACTGAAAGTAATTGAGTCTTTTTTGAACTTTATTATGTATGATTATTATAGCTATGTAATGCATTCCAATCTATGAGTTTTCTTTAGCCAAGTTGATTTGGTGCATAATAGTAGGTTCAATCTTGTGCTGTCCTCACCCAATGACAATAGGGGTAGCGAGGCACGTATTTGTATTGTTGCTACTAAGGGAAAATGATGGGGTTTAATCATATTGCTTCGTTTTATTTTGTCTTCATTATGTCATCTTGCTTAAAGCGTTACTCTGTTTGTCATGATCTTAATACCATAGATGCATGCTGGATAATGGTCAATTGGTGGAGTAATAGTAGTAGATGGAGGCACTAGTCTGTCTACTTGTCATGGACGTAATGCCTATGTACATGATCATGCCATGAATACCGTCATAACTATGCGCTTTTCTATCAATTTCTCAACAGTAATTTGTCTACCCATCGTATGTTATTTTTATGAGAGAGAAGCCTCTAAGGAAAACTATGGCCGAGTCTACTTTGATCATATTACAAAAACCAAAAATTCCTTGCTACAATTTTCTTTCTTTTTATTTACTTTTCAATATATTTATCTACCACTACCATATTTAATCCCTACAATTAATTAGTACAAGGGGATTGACAACCCTCTTGTCCGCATTGGGTGCAAGTATTTGCTCTTGTGTGTACAGGTATTGTTGATGGGTGTTTGAGTGAATCTCCTATTGGCTCGATAACCTTGGTTCTCTACTGAGCGAATTACTATCTGCTATTATGTTGCTTCATCCTTCCTCTTCGGGGAAAATCCCAACGCAACTCAAAAGTAGCAGAAAGAATTTCTGGCGCCGTTGCTGGGGAGATTTATCAAAGAACTCAAGGTCCCTTCATAAACGTTATCATTTACTTGTTCTACTTTTTACTTGCCTAGTTATGATATCCTTATCATTGACATACAAAAACAAAAACTAAAAATAGCAATAACGATATATGGATCCTCATCCGCTTGCTAATCTTTTCAAATTAGATGCATATTGTAAACAATAGCTAACAATGACAAAGTGATAAAATAAAAGGCTATTGGGATACATTTATTCAATGAAAATCATGATTGTAATTGCATTAGTATAAATTCCATGAATATCAAGTGTGCTAATGATCATGATTGGGGTGATAATTATGATGCTTCTTGTGATCATGAAAATTCGTTTGAGCTTCATGATGAATTTATTATTTATAATGGTATTTGCAATACTACTAAAAGTGGGTTTGGAAGAGTGTCAACTTTAGGTAACAACGATCCCAATACTTTGGAGAATGATCAATCTTATGAATTTTTTGATAAAAGTGGGTTTGCGGAGGTCATGACTATAGTTGATGTTAATCCCACTATCTTGGAAGATTATAAGATTTGCATGCATGTGGATCATAAAGAAAATGTTTTACATGCACTAGTGAAGAGACGTGCTATACAAATGATTTTTAACCCTTTCCGTGATAGATTTTTAGATTGTCGCCTTGCATGTGTGTGCGATAGGGGGGTCCTTCCCACATGACCTATAAACCATCGGTGATAGGTCCTCCGGTCACACACGCGGGGCAAAAAGAGCTCATGTGCGATCGTGCGAGCCATCGAAGACAACAATACAGGCCCAATCATTTCCACTCATATGTACATCCCACACAGTGAATCCGAGACAAACATTTTCGTTCGTATGTATATCACACACATTTTTTTATGTGGAAACATTTGTGCAAGGTGGCCTAATGCAAACATCTGTCAGGTGGAAGTCATGTGTGATCGTTCATTGATTCAACACGCCTACTTTCTAGAAACTGTGTGGGTTGTTTGAGTTCATCACCCACGGTGTTTTCTAAGAAGCCGTGTGCAATAGAAAAACCCAATAAGCAGGCTAATTGGCCTGTTATTGATATTCCATTTATAATCATATATTGAAATTTCATATCAAACACGCCATATATTTCATATCCATATTACGGCAACCAGGATTTCATAATTGAATTACATCAGAGTATAACATCAGATAGCTTCAACACTCAGTTACACCATATAGACATATAGCTAGCTACGCCTGTCGGTGTCAAAACCGGCGGATCTCGGGTAGGGGGTCACGAACTGTGCGTCTAGGCGGATGGTAACAGGAGACAAGGGACACGATGTTTTTACCCAGGTTCGGGCCCTCTCGATAGAGGTAAAACCCTACTCCTGCTTGATTAATATTGATGATATGGGCAGTACAAGAGTGGATCTACCACGAGATCAAGGAGGCTAAACCCTAGAAGCTAGCCTATGGTATGATTGTTGTTCGTCCTATGGACTAAAACCCTCCGGTTTATATAGACACCGGAGAGGGCTAGGGTTACACAGAGTCGGTTACAATGGTAGGAGATCTACATATCCGTATTGCCAAGCTTGCCTTCCACGCCAAGGAAAGTCCCATCCGGACACGGGACGAAGTCTTCAATATTGTGTCTTCATAGTCTTGGAGTCCGGCCGATGATGATAGTCCAGCTATCCGGACACCCCCTAGTCCAGGACTCCCTCAGTAGCCCCTGAACCAGGCTTCAATGACGACGAGTCCGGCGCGCATATTGTCTTCGGCATTGCAAGGCGGGTTCCTCCTCTGAATAATCCATAGAAGATTGTGAACGCCAGGATAGTGTCCGGCTCTGTGAAATAAATTCCACATACCACCGTAGAGAGAATAATATTTACACAAGTTCAATCTGCTGACGTATTTTGTGGCGTGACGTCACACCACTACCAAGCCTTTACTTAAATCGTTTTTATTATACCACCTCAGCGCGTTTAGCGAAGCAGTTTCCTTGGCACGTCCTATCGAAGCAGAGATCGTGTTCCCCTTATTCCGGGATTCCCATCAATACGGACATGGGTAACCCAACCGCGCCCGTCGCCATGCCCCCTCCATTGAAGGCGGGTTCCAAACGGTCACGGAGACAGCTCTTGGTATTCTCCTTCTTTATAATGAGACCCAGGGTCGTTCTTTTTCTTTAATCCTCAATCGCCCTTGCCCCGAGCTCCAACACTCAGGGCTCAAGATTCGAGCGCTTCCGAACTTCGACAATGTCCGGCTCCGACTTGCTGGGCCGGTGGATGCCCTCCTCCGTCACGGAGGAGGACGTGCTAAAGCTGAGAGAAGCCAGGTACTTAACCTACGAGATTTCACATAGGCTTCCTGCCCATGGGCAAGTCATTCCCACTCCCGAGCCAGGCGAGAGCGTCGTGTTCGTGTCTCACCTCCGTCGGGGTTTAGGCTTCCCGATGGATCCCTTCGTGAGGGGGCTCATGTTTTACTATGGGTTGGAATTCCACGACTTGGCTCCGGAGTCCATCTTCCACATCTCATCATTCATTGTCGTCTGCGAAGCCTTCCTCCGCACCACCCCTCACTTCGATTTGTGGCTCAAAACCTTCAACGTGGAGCCGAAGATGATTGAGGGGCGTCAGGCAGAGTGCAGCGGGGCGGTTGTAAGCAAGAGTGCCGATGCTCCATGGCCCGAGGGCTCTTTTTAGGAGGAGCACGGTTTATGGCAACAAGAGTGGTTCTATATTACCGCTCCCAGGAGCAGCAGGCAGAGGCCGCCGCCCGTCTTTTGCCCTGGCCCTCCACAACGGCTGACGTCATGGGCAACAAAGGGCTTGACTGGGGGCCGTCCAAGGACGTACCCCTATTGCAGGGCCGGATTCGAGACCTCCAGGAGAGGGAGATCAATCTGGTCGTAGTGATGCAGGTTATGCTGATTCGGCGTCTTCTGCCCTGCAAACTTCGCCCCCTCCGCCTGTGGGAATTCAATCCGGAGGGACCACGAGCTCTCCAACACTTCATGGGTACGACACCCGTGGAGATGTACAAATTGTTCTTCGGATCACAAGAAGTGTGTCCGGAATTGACCGAGGACGCCGGCTTAAGCTGCAATCGCCCGGATACTCAAGTAAGTAGCCCTATGTCCGGACATACTGTTTGTTTGCATATTCTTGGATTTGCCTTTTAACCAATCATCCTTTGACCAGGAGTGCATAGCGCAAGCAAAACTGATACGGTGTCCGGCCCCCCTCCCAGAGACCGCGCCGGACTCGGTGTTGGTCAAGATGCTGGAGGTTGCGCCTTCAGAGGAGGGCGAAGGGGAAAACAGAGAAAATACCGCCTCTACTAAGGAGGCTTTCGAGAAAGGGGGGATCAAGAATCCCTCCTTCCAGGGGGAGAAGAGGACCGCTTTCGAAGACCCGGAGGCTAAGGCCTCAAAGCGGGGGGAGAAATCTTCACCAGAGGGTCCTACGCCAGGGGAAGCCCCGGACGCCCTATCTCCCCCAAGGAATCAGCCCTCCAGCGAGCCGTAAGTAGGAAAAGGGGAGTTTTGTAATAAGGGACATCCCTATTTTTGCTTCTGAGGATAACCGAAGTTGTTATCTTCTAGTTCGGATCTCCATCCTTCTCAGCTGAGCTCGTCTTCGGGGGACCTTCGTCCGGAGATGATGGAGAGAGAGACACCTCCATCGGCCGCACCGTCAAGCGGGGCGGACGACCCTGAGGTGTCGTCGCGGAGGGTGCCTGTCGGTGTCAAAACCGGCGGATCTCGGGTAGGGGGTCCCGAACTGTGCGTCTAGGCGGATGGTAACAGGAGACAAGGGAAACGATGTTTTACCCAGGTCCGGGCCCTCTTGATGGAGGTAAAACCCTACGTCCTGCTTGATTAATATTGATGATATGGATAGTACAAGAGTGGATCTACCACGAGATCAAGGAGGCTAAACCCTAAAGCTAGCCTATGGTATGATTGTTGTAATGTATGTTGTGTCCTACGGACTAAAGTCCTCCGGTTTATATAGACACCGGAGGAGGCTAAGGTTACTTGAATCGTTTTGACACCGACATTGGTGCTTTCATTGAGAGTTCCTCTGTGTCGTCACCGATAGGCTCGATGGCATCTTCAATCGACAACGCTGTCCAGGGTGAGACTTTTCTCCCCGGACAGATCTTCGTATTCGGCGGCTTCGCACTGCGGGCTAATTTACTTGGCCATTTGGAGCAGATCGAAAGCTACGCCCCTGGCCATCAGGTCAGATTCAAAAGCTTAAACTTCACGGTCGACGTCCGCGGAGACTTGATCTTCAACGGGCTCGAGCCACAGCCAAGCGCGCTTCACTGTTACGATGGACATGATCCAGCTCTGCCGCCGAACAGTGCTTTGGTGGCCGCACACGAGTCCGCTCCGGCCCTTAGTCCGGAGCCGATCGCCCAGATCGAGGAACGGTGGGTGGACACCACCTCGGGGGCTTCTACTTCCACGGCGATGGAGCCAAACACTAACCTTGTCCCACGCGAAACTCGTGATTCTGAGGTGCCGGACTCCTTGCCGGACTCCAGACGTCCCACGCCCCTACCAATCGAATCGGATTGGGCGCCGGTTATGGAATTCACCGCTGCGGACATCTTCCAACATTCGCCCTTTGGCGACATCCTAAATTCGCTAAAGCATCTCTCGCTATCGGGAGAGTCCTGGCCGGACTATGGCCAGGATGGTTGGGATCTGGACGATGAAGAAATTTGAGCCCACCCACCACCCACTTTGTAGCCACTTGTCGATGATCTTACCGACATGCTAGACTACGACTCAAGACATCGACGCTATGGACGGCGATGCCGAGATTTATCAGAACCAGCGCCTACAGGGGCTTTGGAAGACCACCTCGTCATACGACATATACATGGTGGACACCCCAAAGGACGGGGACGGCGAAGAAGTTGCGGAGGCAGATTCCTTAAAGAAACAGCCCAAGCGCCGACGTCAGCGACGCCGCTCTAAATCCCGCCACAACAAGAATGGAGATTTCAGCACAGGAGATAATAATACCCCAGAGAGTGCGAAGATAATCCCTCCAAAGCAAGACTCAGCGCGGAGGGGCCGAAGCAAGCCCTCACGAGAGGCGTGATTTAAGAGGTCAAGGATTATAACTATATACCTCCCTCCGAAGACGAGGCAACCCTCAACGACGACGAATTCGTCGTGCCCGAGGATCCCGTCGAACAAGAGCGTTTTAAATGCAGGCTTATCGCCACGGCAAATAGCCTAAAGAAAAAGCAACAGCAGCTTCAAGCTGATCAGGACCTGCTGGCCGATTGATGGACCTAGGTCCTCGCGGCCGAAGAGTTTAAACTCGAACGCCCCTCCAAAAGCTACCCCAGACGCAAGTTGCTCCCCCGATTAGAGGAGGAAGCATACGTACCTTCATCACCAGCGCACGATACGGCCGACCGACCACCCCATGGTCGCGACAGAGAGGCATCCAGACCCTCCACAAAGACCGTACCCCAGCATCGCTCCAAAAGTACGAAGCCAAGATGGAATGCGCCGGACTAGCGAGACGTATTGGAGAACAAAGCAAGGCAATCCAGATCCATCTACGGATCACGAGGGCGCCCCACGACCAGCGACGAATACCGTCGCGCCGGATACAATAACCCCGGCCGGGCAAAACACACCAGACAACGCTCTCTCGAGCTGCATCGTGATATTGCTCAATATAGAGGCGCCGCACACCCTCTATGCTTCACTGACGAAGTAATGGACCATCAAATCCCCGAAGGGTTTAAACTCACAAACAACGAATCCTACGACGGCACAACAGACCCCGCGGTTTGGATTGAAGATTATCTCCTTCACATCCATATGGCCCGCGGCGACGATCTCCATGCCATCAAGTACCTCCCACTCAAGCTTAAAGGACCAGCCCGGCATTGGCTTAACAGCTTGCCCGCAGAGTCAATTGGGTGTTGGGAAGACCTGGAAGCCGCATTCCTCGACAACTTCCAGGGCACGTATGTGCAGCCACCAGACGCCGATGACCTAAGCCACATAATTCAGCAGCGGAGGAATCGGCGGACAATTACGACACGGTTCTTGACAAAGAAAAACCAAATCATCGACTGTCCGGATGGAGAGGCCCTCGCAGCCTTCAAACATAACATCCGCGACGAGTGGCTAGCCCGGCACCTGGGACAGGAAAATCCGAAATCCATGGCAGCACTCACATCATTAATGACCCGCTTTTGCGCGGGAGAGGATAGCTGGCTAGCTCGCAGCAACAACCTCAATAAAAATTGTGGCAGTCCAGATATGTCGGGGGCGCACGTCTCTCTGTGCGGCCACGAGCACCTATGGGGCACGGGGGCCCCTTTCTAGTCCGCAAGGAGCGGCGGGCGTCTGTGAGCAGATCGAGGCCGGGCGCTGCAAGGGGAGACGGGCGATTTTACCCGGCAGGGGCTCTCCGGGAGAGATAAAACCCCACCGCTGCTTTTGTGCTTGTATTTGATCTTGCTTGAGAACGCGAGCATATGGTGGTGTTGTGGGTGTCGAATGGACCGAACCCCTTCTACGTGCGCATGGGCCTCCCTTTTATAGTCTGAAGGGGGCATCCACAGGTGGCAGCGTAAGAAGAGGGGGTAGAAAGGTAAAATCGCAGGTTGGTACAACAGTGACCCCTACCTAACTCTGACGGCAGGGGACAAGGGCATTTAATGCCCGTCCGGTCGCCCCAACAGTGCAAAGAAACGACCGTTAGGTGAGCCACCGGTGGCCACGATGGCGTCTCTGTCAGCTTCACTTGCCACCTTGCCCTGCATGGCTGTGCAACGCCTCGCCACATGCCCCTGGGACGGCCCTGGGGTGACACGTCGCTAGGTGCGCTGGACTTTGAGTGGCAGCCTTGCCGCGGCAAGTGCCTTGCCGCGGCCCTTCTCTTGCTGTGCCGGCAAGCTTGCCGTCCGCCGGGCCTTGCCGGGACGCGCGGGGCGTTGCGGCAAGTCTTCTGGAAATGCCTTGGTTGACCTTCCCGGCAAGCTCCTCTTGCCGGAGCCTTTGTTTTCTCAGTTGATACGTTGTTCTTGAATGGCAGTAGTAGGTATGATGGAGGGTCTTGGCGGGCGCCCGGCAAGCCTTGCCTGGTATCGCTTGTCGCCTGCAGACAAGTTCGGGGTACTAAGGTACCCCTACTTTAGTACACCGACAGGAGCCCCCGGGCCTGGGCCATACACGGTGCCGAGCGTTGTTGGGCCAGGCCCAAAACAGTGCACGGGCGTCCGCGGCCTGGGCCCACTCAAAAATCGGACCCCGTGCCCACCGCGCTCTCCCACAACGGCACGCGTCGATTGCGGCGTCGTGGGAGAGAACGTGGGTGGTGCGTGCGATCTTCAAGGCGTCCACCCCCGTGATTATGGGGCGGGGTAAGGTCATTTCATCCGTCGCCTCGGCTTCGCCTCCCCGCCACGCGGCCCCCATGCGCGTGGGGTCGTGGGCGGCAAAGGTGGGAAACCGAGCCGTCACGGGCGGAGGTGGTGGGCCGGCCCCGCTCCTCTGCCCTTCCTGCGCTACGATTGGTTGAACGGGGCGGCCGAGCCCCCACCTCGCTTCTTTAAAAAGGGCGGAAGGGGAGTGCAAAAATCACGCACTTCCCCCTCTTCCTCTTTCTTCAACTTCTGCTATTCTTCCTCCCATCTGCCATGGAGGGAGGGAACCCTGGTCCTTCGTCGATGGCGGCGAGGGTGGCCACCAGGCAGCGCGGCTCCCCCTATCCCGCGCCTGTGGCGGCGGAGCCAGCCACGAGGGGAAGAGGGAGGGGGCGAGGCCGTGGGCGAGGTCGAGGACGTGGTTGAAGTGCTCGGGGGAGAGGCGGTCGGGGTGGTGCGCCACCTCCATCTCCGCCGGCAGCTCCTCTCCTCGAGGCGGTCCACACCGGGGATGACCCTTGGGAGTTCTTCGTCAAGTTGCGCCGGACCCCTCGTCGCCGCCTCCGGCTTCCGGCCCCGTTCGCGAGCGCGATGGAGCCGGACCCGCCCGAGATGCTGGAGTTGCGCATGAGGGGCTGCGGGATTAGCGGCACTCGGGTTAGTGTCGTATCCCCAGCCCCCGGCGTGATGTTCTTCGATCGAGGGTGGAAGACGTTCGCCCGCATCCACAGCTTGACGGCGGGGTTTACCCTCCATTTTAAGTTAATGGAGGGCGACCTTCTCGCCGTCAAGGTCTTCGGGACTCGGCACCGGGCAAGATGCTGCGTGGACAGCTCCTCGAGAGCGAAGACTCCCGAGCGAGAGTGACGAGGAGGAGAGCGACAAGAACGACGACGGCGGCGGTGAGTCCGACTAGTCGCCGCCGCGTCGCCTCATGGCCACCGGCGACCCCATCATCCGGTCGCCGGCCTCGAACTCCCCGGCCGTCTCCTTGGGCGGGTGGCGTGAGGAGGCTGCGGAAGAGGAAGAGGGGTGGCGGCAAGGCCGTCAAGTCGGAGCACGAGGGCGAGGCGCCCTCGACAGCGTCTTGGCCCTGCCGCCTCTTGAGCTCGCCTCCGCGCCTCCGCCTCCGCCAAGCTCTGGCGGCCTCCGGGAAGTTCCCTTGGTGTCTTCTGGCACCCGTAGCTCACCTAGGCGCCCCTTTTGCCCTCCCCAGCAAGCTTCTCTTGCCGGGGCCTCCTTGACCTACCTCCTGAAGAGAGAAACAGGAGAGGGATTACGGGCATCTTATCTTTTAATTTGTAAGCCTTCGGGCCTTTAGCTGCATTTAAAATCTGTAATCCTCTCTATCATGTTTTTCATCCTCTATGGACTTGTACTAAATTGGGATGTTTTTTAATGAAAAGAGGGGGGAATGCTTGCCGGATAACGTCCTTTACTTGACTCTGTGCCTTGTATGTTTCCACCCTACGCTTCTAGGGAACTTGCCGGCGCTAACACACTTGCTGAGTGCGGAACGTCAGCAGCCCACTGGCGGTGTTTTTGCCGGCAAGAAACCTTCTCGGGCCAGTTGCAGCGCACTTGTATTGTTGAGCGGACTCGAAAACAAAGCAAGGGCGCAACTTGGCCGCGACTCGGTCCCTCCGCGCACAGGTTTTTTATACAAGGCATGCTCGTCTAAGGACGCGGCCTCGCTTTCCCCAGTCCATAAGAGGATACATGAGGAGGGATGAAAAACTTATCTGATATCATAGCCCCAGGCGACTCTGGCTCGCCGGGGATGAATCTTGGTATTTGCAGCCCCCGGCAACTTTGGCTCCGCCGAGACCCAGGTGTCGGCGTGCCTTTCGGCTCTCTCCTTGTTGCTGTTATTTCAGTTACGAAAACAACTTAGACACTGCTGCATCAAGTTACTTTTTGCGATGTAACTTTAAGTTGGGCAATGCAATGCCATGTTTCGCCCTTTGTATGTTTGTGCTCTACGCTTTTAGGGGACTTGCCGGTGAATACACGCTTGCTGAGTGCGGAACATCAGCAGCCCGCTGGCGGTGTTGTATCCGGCAAGAAACCTGGTTGGGCTAGTTGCAGCGCGCTTTCATCGTCGAGCGGACTCGAAAACAAATCAAGGGTGCAACTTAGCCACAAGTCGGTTCCTCTGCGTACAAGTTTCTCATACAAAGGGCGGCCCACGGCAAGGCTTGCTATGCTACATCCTCTACGCATTACATCCCTTGTATGTTATTACCCTACGCTTTTAGGAAACTTGCCGGCGCTAACACACTTGATGAGTGCGAACATCAAGCACCTATTTGGCGGTGTTGTATCCGCAAGAAACCTTGTCGGGCGATTCAGCAAGACTTTCATTGTTGAGCAAACTCGAAACAAAGTAAGGGCGCAACTTAACCACGAGTCGGTTCCTCCGCGCATGGGTTTCCCATACAAGGCATGAACGTTCAAGGAATATAACATAAAAGCCTAGAACTAAAAGTGCTCTGTACTTAAGCTCGAGCGACTTAGCTTTTCCGTCTTCTGCGATCCGGCGAGGACGCACTTCTCCCTTGTCTTCCTCCCTTGTACGTTTTCACCCTCACGCTTTTAGGGAACCCGCCGGTGCAGACACGCTTGCTGAGTGCGGGACATCAGCGGCCCGCTGGCGGTGTCGCCCCCGGCAGGAAGAACTCGTCGGGCTAGTTGCAGCGCGCTTTCATCGTTGAGCGGGCTCGAAACAGATCAAAGGTGCAACTTAGTCACGATTCGTCCCCTTTGCGCACAGGTTTTCCATACAAGGTACGAGCTTTCAAGGAATGCGACCCAAAAGTTTGAGACTGACTGTTCTCTTTGCCCTACTGGCCGGCGGAGCTCGATGGCACGTCCTCGACGGCAACGCAGCACTCCGGAGAGGTGCGTTTGCCGGAGTAGGCACCAGAGCTGTTCTTGCCGTGCTTGGTCTTTGGTAGATCTGCCTCTGCCTTCTTGCACTTGCCGGTGGAGCTCGATGGTGCGTCCTCGACGGCAGCAAGAACTCGGAGAGGCGCGCTGTCGAGCGGGTACCAGAGCTGCTCTTGCGGACTTGGCTTTCTTCTTCCCCGGGGAGCTTCAACGGCGAGTGGCTTGCTCTCTCTGGCTGCTGCTTTGCTTTCGGTAGATCTTGTCGGTGCAAATAACGCATCCTTCTTGTCACCTTGGACGGAAATGACACTTATCGGGCGGGCATCTTGAGTACATTGTATGCATAGTGAGAGGCTGCCATGAACTTGGCAGCGCTGGTCGGCCGAGTATCCCATTGTAGGTAATGGGATATCGCAACATCAAACGTGACCCTCTCGTCCACGAAGTTCAGTTCATTTGGCAAATGTCACCGTAGCGTAATCTTCCCCTTGGGCTTGCTCCTTCCCGGATTTATCCCCTGGAAGGTACCAGTTTCTTCGAGCTCGCTGTCGGGGATCTGGAGCTTCTTGAGCAATGCGGAGGAAATCAGGTTTAGGCCGGCCCCGCCGTCAACCAGCATCTTCGTGACCTTGAGGTTGCGGATCGTTGGTGAGACCAACATCGGCAAGCACCCGACCGCGGTGATGCGATCAGGGTGGTCCTCAACATCGAAGATGATGGGCGTGCTGGACCATTTCAGAGGCCTGCGCGACTCGACGGACGGCTCTGCTGCGTTCACTTCCCGCACCCACTGCTTGAGTTGACGGTGCGAGGCGTGCAGAGAGGCGCCGCCGTTGATGCACAACACCTCTGTTGCCTTCTGAAACTCTTGGTCATCAGCCTCATCTTCCTCCATCTCATCATCCTCATCTTCATCTTCGTCCTTGTCGCGGCCACGAGGAGGCCTGTCTCCTTGCCGCGGCTTGGCCTTGCCGCGGTGCCCTCCCCGGGCGGGAAGCTTCTTGCCGGATCCTCCGCCACCTCCCTAGGCTCTCTCCTTGTCGCGGCGCTCGTACTCAGCTTTCTGCAGCTCCGCCATCTGCTCCACTTTCTTGTAGGTTTGGAGATCATGGCCCTTGGTGCGGTGGATCTTGCAATACCGCTTGCCGGAGCCATCCTGCTTGTCGGCGGCTACCACAGCCTCGCCGGAGTCATCGGCTTTGGCTTTGTTGAGCCGCCTCCGTTCTGGAATGCTCAACAGCTAGCACATCCTTAGCCTTTCTCTTCCTGTTGCTCGCTTGGTTCTTCCTTGCCGGGCGGCATCCTCTTCGTTAGACCCTTCGCTCCTGCAATCTCTCGGGATTTTCCTCCCTCCTCAGCCCGTGCACATTTGTCGGCGGGGCATAGAGCTCGTGACATCTCCGATCTTGCACATCGCCATCTCCTCCTCATCCTGCTTGGTTACGCGACGTTTCGATGAAACGCGCTGATAACGCGCGGGGTGGACGTCCGGGATGTTGCGCTGCACCTGGCTGAATCTCTGTATGTACTTGCGCAGGGGCTCTCCCTCCCTCTGGACGAGCAGATGCAGATTGCTCTCCTGGCCATGGGGCTTGTGGCCGCCCGTGAAGGCGCCGACAAACTGGTGACATAGGTCCGCCCATGAAGTGATGGAGCCATCCGGCAAGTGCATGAGCCAAGACCTGACGTTGGGCTTGAGCACCAGCGGAAAGTAGTTGGCGAGGATCTTCTCGTCGCGCCCCCCGGCAGCCTGCACCGCGATGGTGTAGATGCTGAGGAACTCCGACGGATGTATCCTGCCATCGTATTTCGGGCACATCGGCTTGAAGTTCTTGGTTTTGGGCATCTGGACTTTGCCGCAGCTCACGGGTGAACGCAGGGCAACCTGCGCGTCTGACGGCAAGTCGCCTGGTTCTCCGGTGCGTCGCGTCGACGGTGGGCCCAGCGCGCTGGTCAGATTGACGTCGCGCTTCTCTCCGGCGATCGATGCGAGTGCGGGCGTCTTCGTGTTGCCGTTCTTGGAGAACGTGGCGTTGATCGCGGCGAGTTCGCGGGTCCGACGACGCGGTGGAGTCGGCGTCGGGGTTGGTCCGCGAGCCGCGATCTTAACCTTCGGGCTGGGAGTGCACGGAGGTGGCACCCCAGCGGTCTTATCGGCATCGGCTCGCCGGGCGCTTTGCCGAAGAACTTCGATGCGCTCGGCTGCCGGGGCTTGTCGCCGTTGGCGAAGCTGATGAGACTGTATATGGTCATCCTCCAGTCGTCGATCTTGTGTGGTGCCGGAGGGTAATCTAGAAGCAGGTGGGCTTGGGCCAGCGCTTCTTCTGTTGTCTTGGGTGGCGGTGGCACAGCGGCGCGAGGCGGATGTGCTTGGACTCCCAACTGGATTGGGGGCGCCACACCCCGTCCGGGCGATCAGTACCTCACTCGCGCCCGGCATGCTAAGCGCGCATTTCGACCTCCCTCGAGTGTCGCGACCCACCAGCTTAGCCTTGCTCAACGCGAGCACGGTGCTAGGAGCACCGGGCGTTGTCGACCTTGCACCTCTGGGAAGGGTGTGGTGTCTGCACGGTCGCCCGGACGCTTATGGGCCTTGTTTTGGATCTGGTGACGACGTGAGTCCCCGTCGGCGCCCGCTCCTTCCCGGCGTCGACTCCACCCCCGCTTGCTCCGGCGGTGGTGGCAGAATCGATGTAGAGCGGGCGGCCACCTCCGCTTCTTCGGTGGCATCTTGACGATAGCGTAGATGTAGCGCGTGGGACCGGATCGGATGCTCCACGACCTCGACGCCCCTACTGGCGCGCCAAAGATGTCGGCGCGCGCTCTCTGTGCGACCCACGAGCACCTATAGAACACGGGGCCCCTTTCTAGTCGGCAAGGGAGCGGAGGGCGTCTTGTGAGCAGATCGAGGCAGCAGCGTGTGGGAAGCAGGCGGTTTTACCCAGCTTCGGGGCTCTCCGGAGAGATAAAACCCCTACTGCTGCTTTTGTGCTTGTATTTGATCTTGCTCGAGAACGCGAGCGTATGGTGGTGTTGTGGGTGTCGAATGGACCGAACCCCTTCAACGTGCGCATGGGCCTCCCTTTTATAGTCTGAAGGGGGCATCCACAGGTGGCAGCGTAAGAAGAGGGGGTAGAAAGGTAAAATCGCAGGTTGGTACAACAGTGACCAACAGTGACCCCTACCTAACTCTGACGGCAGGGGACAAGGGCATTTAATGCCCGTCCGGTCGCCCCAATAGTGCAAAGAAACGACCGTTAGGTGAGCCACCGGTTGCCACGATGGCGTCTCTGTCAGCTTCACTTGCCACCTTGCCCTGCATGGCTGCGCAACGCCTCGCCACGTGCCCCTGGGACGGCCCTGGGGTGACACGTCGCTGGGTGCGCTGGACTTTGAGTGGCAGCCTTGCCGCGGCAAGTGCCTTGCCGCGGCCCTTCTCTTGCTGTGCCGGCAAGCTTGCCGGCCGCGGGCCTTCCGGGGCCGGCGTCGCGGCAAGTCTTCTGGAAACGCCTTGGTTGACCTTCCCGGCAAGCTCCTCTTGCCGGGGCCTTTGTTTTCTCAGTTGATACTTTGTTCTTGAATGGCAGTAGTAGGTATGATGGAGGGTCTTGGCGGGCGCCCAGAAGCCTTGCCAGCGAAGTCTTCTTGTTGCCGTGCACAAGTTCGGGTACTAAGGTACCCCTACTTTAGTACACCGACGGGATACTAAGGACCACAGCGGCATATCACGTCGAAACAAAAACAAAGCGCCGCGTGCGGCGGCGATAAGGAGGATCTGGCGATCGGCGCCGGATTCCGAGGCTCTAAACCGGTCGTGGAAGAAGCCATTCAAAAGAACCACTCGGGTCCGTCCATCTTGGACCAAATACTCGACCGCTTATGCGGATACATGGCACCCGAAAAGCCAGCCAATCACACCAGCGAGATTGCTGGGTGTTCAAGCGAGCGAGCAAGTTAATTGCGAAAACAATGACAAGGGGCTAAACAGCGGCGACGAGGAGAGACCCGACCGCCCGAACAATAGAGGACGAAGGGTTTCCCCCACAAGTGCGGACGGTGAAGATGATTTCGCAACCCACATACCCAGAGGAGAGGAAGCGAGGCACTAAGGGGCGTCTATGCGATGGAGCGATCGCCCAAAGTTCAATCCATGGTCCTCTTGTCCGATCACCTTCGATCGAAGAGACCATCCGACCAGCATCGCCATGGCGGATTCGCGCGTGGTTTTAGACCCAATCGTCGATGGATTTCACCTCACGAGAGTCTGATGGGCGGCGGTAGTGCTGAACCTGCTTTATCGGGATACAAAGTCGCCAAGATGGGCATAGACCCTCAAGGATTAAACCTACAAAGACTACCTTTAAAGGTGTCATACCGTGTGGAAGCCAATTATGCGGGCTCGGTCCTGCTGGAAGTGGTCTTCGGATCCCGGATAATTTCGGGCGAAGAGTTAATCTTGACATAGTCCCATTTCGCGGCGGCTATCACACTCTGCTTTCGGACGAACGCGTTTGCAAAGTTCAGCGGTGCCGCATTATGCATACCTCAAGCTCAAGATGCGAGGCCCTCGTGGAGTCATCACGGTCAGCGGAATACGGGCGCTCCTCGAGCGGAGGAACATCTGGCTGACTCTCGCGGAAATCTGAGCAGCCTTTTAAGGCAATTTTCGAGTCCGGCGTTAAATGGCGGATCTGCAAAACAGCGCCGAAGCAATACCAACCAAGACAACTGGCACGATTCGAGCGCAGCGTAGCAATGCGGCCCTAACCCCGCCCTCGCATGATTGCAGAACAACCCTTCGCGTACATCATTACGCTTTGGAGATACCATGGCGCGGGGAAGGGCACGATCTGCGGACCCAGTGCGGCTCACCACACGAGGGGCTGCAAGTCGCCACCCTTTTTATTATAATTATTTTCCTTCTTTGTTTACACAGGACTCCGTTAACGGAGGCCTGTCCGTGAGTGAAACTGCCGAACTCACGATGCAACAGCCGGGGAAGAAAGAAGGCTGCGGCGAACACTCGGTGGTCTCAATTCGAGCATTAAATTCGATTATATACACCAAGTCCATGGCCCATCCACGGAGGGGACATGTTTAATTAGTCCAAATCCCTTGCTTACGCACTATTTGTATCGATCCGCACTCATAGCAGACTTCCTTTAATAAATAATGCAGCACTTTTTCGATTGCAATTACATTACTTTTATATATATATGTTCATTACGGGACATCTTGCACCCGTATATTTTAGTGCGGTCTAATACACGAGGGCTTATGTTCCCCACACTATGGTGTGATAAGTCCGAACACTTTCATAAGTCACGGCTCCCGAACTTATAGCATTATATGAATCGGCTCGAATCATGTCTTGGGTCAATAGTTGGGTTTGCGGCTCCCACGTTTTGGTGCCTTACGTTCCGTTCATCGGCTAAGGTGGCCTTTGGGAGAACCAACTGCGATTGCGCCCGGTTGAGCAGGCGGCGCCTCGATGGAAAGCTAAAGCCCGCCCGGCATGATAAGGCGAGAGATTGGTCGCTGTTGAGAGGTCTTTTCGAGTCATAAAGACTCACGCCGCTTTGGCGAAGTTCGGATAAATGTTCGACGAAGGCGTGGATAAGCGCCCAGTTTGGTCTTCCGAATACGGGGGCTTCGCCAAAATTTAAAATTATAGAATTCTATGGCTAAGTGAGAGTGTTCAAGCATTATAAGTCTGGTTGCCTTGTTCGTTGTGTTGAGCGCCTCCCTAGATGGACCCAAAAATGGGAACAAGAGTGCTCAAGTTCATCCCGAACACCCTAGCACTCGCGGCTCAGGGGCTGAAGCCAACGACTTGCCATCTCTTAGATTTTATAAACGGCCGCACAGAAGGTAATATTTTAAATTAAACAAGCGTTGCTTAATGCGCATATGAACAAAGTTTACTCAAAAATTACATCTCTGGGGCATTCATCCGCAATATCGCGGGCTCCCTTCAGGACAGTTTTATAATACATTTGGGCGTCGATACTCCTTGCGGTGGCGGCGGGTCGTGAGAAGCTTCTCCGCATCCAGCCTACCCGGTGCACCTTTAATGCGGGCAAGGGCCTGACGAGCACCTTCAATGCAGGCGGGCGCTTGATGACCTCCACCGAGGCACGCATCCACCAGCCGCCGCCTGCGAGGCGAAGTAGCTCCCGGGCATGGCCTGTCGAGCCCGGCCGGACTATAAGGCCCTTCATGGCCTCCTCGGCTACCTTCGGAGTTCGACCAGGCTGCTTAATTTGGTCGCTAAAGAAACACCGGATGGCGGCCTTAGCGTCTTGAGACGAAGACCTTCTCCATCGAGCTCCCTCCTCGCCATGATAGAATGCAGTGCATCAGACACACTCTGTGGCGGATCTGCAAGCATACTGGAGAGCTCGAATGCGGGTAAGTGTCGGGTAGTTTACATTAACATGCTTGCTTTGCATGAAAAATGCCTTACCGCCGCTATCTTCTTTACATCTTCAACCTCTGAAGGGCCTTATGGGCCTCGGCCTTGGCGGACTTGGCACTTTCGGGCGAGGCAAGCTCGGACTCTCGAGTCTTGGAGTCACGCTCCAAGCTCTCATGCTTCTCCATGAGCACGGAGCTCTTCCCGTCTTCCGCCACCCGTGCCTCCTGCTTTTCTCGCTCTGCCCGTTCATGGCTGGCTGCATTGGCCGTGGACACGGCCTCTTCCAGGGCTGCCACCTCGTTCGTGGCCCCTGCAATATCCATATTATCCTTGTTAATTTTATTGCAACCAAAATCCTTTTCTGTAAGGTAACTATTCAAAGTGGTGTTACTCACCTTCTTTGTCCTCGAGCTGCTTTTTGGCATGGCCGAGCTCTTGCTCGGACCGCTCGAGATCCTTCTTCAACGCACCAACCTCCATGATCGGTCTGGCGGTCGGTCGGCGCAACTGCAAACCCATATTGACATATTTTAAGCAACCCTGCATATATCTTATTAGATCCTCGGTCCGGCTTTTCTTTCCGAACACGGCCCGAGCATCGAAACTCTTGTCTATGCGGTATTACATTACATAATTATAACTTCTTACCTCAAAGCTGTTAGAAGGCTGCTTGCGAGCTTCAGTCGCCGCTCTTGGCGGTGAACCTTTGAATCACCGCACTCATGATAGTGCGGTGTTCCTCGATGGAGCGCCTTTAAGCGCCTCCAACAAGTTGTCCGGCGCCTCGGTTGGGCCAGGCCGCGGTGTCCGCAATCTTGCCCTTCTTTGAAGGGCGCTGCCGGACTCTGGAACCCTGCGGGTTCGATGTAGAGTCTGGCGCGAAGTCCGAGGCTGCTGGCGGCGCCTCGAGCCTCCTCTGATGGGTCCCTCTGCAGGATCCCACCTCGGCGTCCTCATCGGGCGGGGGTAAGCGATCGAAGTGAATCCACATCCGGCAGGGGCCAAGCGACCCCTTCGATGAAGCGGGAGATCATCATCGGTCGGACTGCGGGACGGTATCACGGCATTAGTAGGACGCTATGTGACACGAAAGAAATTGCATATCGAGGATCCGGATACTTACGATCTCGGCTGGAGGCTGGCCCTTGAAGGCACTCCTCCTCGCCAACGTTGGTGTTGGCGGAGCTCTCCGAGGGATAGTTCTCCCCTCTTGGACCCTTGGCCTCCCCTATTGGGAAGCCTTCCTCTTCCTCTCTCCTCCTCCGGGAAGAGTCTTCTTCCTCCTCCTCATCTTGGGGGGAGAGTCCGCCTCGTCGTCGGGCAGCTTGATTCTGAGCAACTCTTTCGAGTCCCGTGGCCACCTTCTTGGCCTTCTTCTCCGGCTGGCGTGCGGTGCGGAACAACAGCCACGCTAAGCAGGCGTTCACTTTGGGTCTTCGGCATGGGGCCGGACAGATGAGCTGCGGCCTTCTCCATCCATTCTGCCAAAGGAAAAAGAGATTGAGACCATCTTAGAATCAATCTATTTACCACAAGTGTCCCATAAAGGGTTGAATCACTTACCTCGTCGGCTGGATCTGCGGCGAAATCCACGATCTTCCGTCAGCGGATGCGGGGCTTGGCGCCCTTAAGCAGCACCCTCGAGGCGCCTTCATGCGTCGTGTCGAAGAGCCCGCTTAGCGCTGGTGCTGTTCGGATTGAACTCCACAGATTGAATGCCCGTTCTTGGCATGGGAGAATCCGGCGGATGAGCATGACTTGGACCACGTCGGCGGCGTGAGCTTATTGCTCACCGGCTTACGGATCTGAGCTCGAGTCCGTCGGCTCCCGGATTGCCCCAGCAAGCCCTTCTCTTTCCGGAGGTGAGCTGCGTGGGGATGCGGATCTGAACTTCGGGGCCGCGCCCGCGGGTTCTGCGGCTCGGTGATGTAGAACCACCCGATTGCCACCCCTTAATGGAGTCCACGAAGGCCCCTTGAGCCAAGGGCGTTGGGCAACTTGCCCAACATGGCGCCTCCGCATTCGCTTGCGTGCCCTTCACAACCTTGACTTGACTTTGAAGGTCTTGAGCCGAGTGAAGTGGGGCGGATGCGAGGAAGGCCTCGCACCTGACGATAAGCGCCGAGATATTGAGGATGAAGTTCGGTGCGGATCGTGGAAATCCAGGCCGTAATAGAACGCAGAGCCCCGGACGAAAGGGTGCGTTGGAAAGCCCGGTCCAGCGGAGGAAGTGGGAAGGAAGGCGACCCTCTCATGGGGCCGAGGGGTAGGGATGAGCTGCCCCTCGTCAGGCGGCCGATCTGTGATATCGCCCGGAAAGGTATCGCGGCTGCGCAACTTGTGATGTGCTGCTCCTTAGCGGTGGAGGCCAACCATTTGCCTCCGCTCCGGACATGATCGGAGAAGGTCGAGGCAAGATGCACGAGCTTAGGCGTTGGAGCTTGAGTCTTGCGGAGATGGATAAGCAAAGGAGGAAGAAGGCGTAGGTGAGAAGGTAAATCCTTATCCCTTATATATAGGCGGAGGAAGACTATCGTCCCCACCGGCTGGTAAAACTCGCTTATCTCCCAAAGCGCAACCATCAATGGCGCGGTTGGGTTACCCATATCGTATTGATGAGAATCCCGAAATAAGGGGGCACGATCTGCGCCGACAAAGCGTGCCAAGGAAACGCCGCTAAAGCGTCTTGAGGTGGTATAATAAAAAGCGATTCAAGTAAAAGCTTGGTAGCGGTGTGATGTCATGCCGCATAATACGTCGGTGATTGGACTTGTGTACATTTTATTCTCTCTACGGTGGAGTGTGGAATTTATTTTGCGAGCGGACACTATCTGGTGTTCATGATCTTCTCTGGATTATTCAAGGGAGGAACCCGCCTTGCAATGCCGAACATTATCGCGCCCGGACTTATCGTCATTGAAGCCTAGTTAGGAGCTCTTGAGGAGTCTGGACTAGGGGTGTCGGACAAGCCGGACTATCATCGACAATGCCGGACTCCAAGACTACGAAGATACAAGATTGAAGACTCCGTCCGTGTCCGGATGGGACTTTCCTTGGCGTGGAAGGCAAGCTTGGCAATCTGGATATGTAGACCTCCTACCATTGTAACCGACTACTGTGTAACCCTAGCCTCCTCCGGTGTCTATATAAACCGGAGGGCTTTAGTCCGTAGGACACAACATACATTACAACAATCATACCATAGGCTAGCTTTAGGGTTTAGCCTCCTTGATCTCGTGGTAGATCCACTCTTGTACTACCCATATCATCAATATTAATCAAGCGGGGCGTGGGTTTTACCTCCATCAAGAGGGCCGAACACAGGTAAAACATCGTGTCACTTGTCTCCTGTTACCATCCGCCTAGGCGCTGATTCGGGACCCCCTACCGAGATCCGCGGTTTGACACGAAAGTGCCCCCGAGTCGGCTGAGGGCGGAGAGTTCGGCACCAAGCGGTGTATGGCGAGGGAGTGAAGGATCTGCTCGAGAGGCGTCTATCACGAAGATCACCGTTCATTAATGAGTACGGTGATTGAAAAAATTTCATCCGCTGAGGCGGGTTGCATGATGCCATCGAGAAGTTCTTGGCGGGGTTTGAGAATGCGTAAAATGACATACCTTTGGACAGTTTTGCACATAGAGTCGCCTGTATAGATAGTAGCCCACGAGACTTCGGTATGTTGCCGAAATCGACGGCGTGCCGAGGATCATAATCTCAGTTATTAATTCTCGCATTTCCTATGCAGGTGGCAGATCGTCCGGTGGCCAGCCGGACTGATAGAGTTGCGAGCTAAAGCGGCAACTTCGGCGCTATGATCGGACATCGCTGGTCGATAAGCGACTTGGCGAGTCACAAGGTAGGATGTTTCTCCACGGTCACCTAGTAAGGGAACCGATGCCCCTCCTTACAACCTGTATGCTTAATGCGAGATGGTGCGCTCTTTTGTGGAGGACCTTGGCCGAGCTTGCTCGAGCCAAGGAGCGAGGCTAAAAGGGTGATCTGGCTGCCTTGAAGGCGGCGAAGAGCTAAAGCCGAAAAGGCTGCTCATTTAAAGCGAGGGAGGAGATGGCGAATAGCCTTGAAGCTGAAGGATGTTACCGACCGCTATGAGGTTCTTGAAGAAACGCCTAAGCGAACAGAGGACCTAAAGAAGGCCACCGAAGCCAAGGATGCCCGTTACGCAATGAGGGCTATAAAGGAGGAGCTGCGTCGGTAGGAGACATTGCGGTTTGGGAAGCCCTTTTCTGCTCGCGAGGAAGTTCACTGAGAGGTATATGCTCGGCTTGGCGGTATGGGGTGCGGAGGATCCTTATCTGGATTTGGCGGCGAAGTCTGGCGAGATGTTGTTGTGCACTGAAGCCAAAAGGATCATGAGATGGAAGAGCTTTTTGCTCTCAATTCCTGATCCGGGCGTTCACTTCCGTTGACCGATCGGTTGGTGAGTGGGCTGAGCTGAATAGATTGTCCGGATTTGCCATAGCGGATGTAGTGGTTCATCTGTGGCGGATAGGCTAAAGTCGAAAGAGTTATTTTGGCTTATTGTAGCAATTCCTTGGGGCGGTGCCGCATATCAAGGTGATGAAGCGGTCGGCATGCATAGAGGGTGCACGGATGGCTCTCGCCCGTGTTAAGACATACTAGGCGGAGATGGATGCCACGATGTTGCATCCCGGGGTTCGGACGAGAGCCGGTTACCCGCCGAGCACTATTTTGGCGAAGTCCTACAGGGTGCTCGTTTAATAGAGTCGCAGTGCTCGAAAAATGTTATGTTCAAATGACATGTATGATTTGTAGAACCATATAATATAAGTGCTTTTTATACTTGTGCGTTCAAGTATTGAAATATCTCATGTGCGGCCGTTAATGTATACGTGTGTATAACCTGAAAGATGGCAGTCTTCGGCTTCAGCCCCCACACACATGGTGCGGGGGTGTTTGCAAAATAGCGCATTTTCACACTTAATCCAACGTCTTGGTCCTATGAAGGAGGTGGTAGCATAGCAAACTAGGCAACCGGACTATAATGCTTTATCACTTTCACTTAGCCATAGGAGGTCGAAGGTGGGGCTACGATATAGCCCCTAGGGGCACCGAGCTCTCCGAATTCGGGGCGCATATGTGCCTGACCGGGAAATGGTCCTTCGTCAAAGCGGAGGAATTCTAGACATTCCGGTAGTCGATCGAGTGGTTGACCAGTCTCTCGCTATATCATGACAGTCAGTTTTCGGCTTTCTCTACTGAGGTGCTCGCCCGGCCGAACCGAGGCACAATCGCAGAGTTCTCACAGTGCCGCGTTAGCCGATGATACGGAACATAAGGCAGCAAAACACAGGAGCCGGGCAAACCCAACATTTGACCAAAGACATGATTCAGAGCTGATGCATATAAGGCCTAACTCGAGACGTCGAACACTCCCTGAGGTATTCGGTCTTTATGAAAATGGGCAGAACGATGCCCTAAGCCCCTATTGTCCAGGTATGGGCGAAAACTTCTAACGCGGCCGATGCCAAAACTCTAGCCTCTTCCTTGGTTATAATAGAAAACCGGTGGATGTGTATCAACAAGAGACAGTAAGAAAGGTTTACGCAGGGTCCTAATCTGAAAAGAATCCTTGCAACGGGTCCTCTGCTGCGTCTGCCTGTGTTCCGTTGTCTTTGTATCCTCGGCCAGGGTGTAGCACGTTGTTCATCTGTAAAAGAGAAGAACTTAGCTTGGGAAAATACCGTGCAAAAAATGTATTTAAAACAGAGTATGAAAAAAATGAATAAAGTTGAGCTTTAGTGGCTCTCATTGTTCATGCTCACAACCCCTTGTAAAGGGGTATGCGGCTAGGAAGCCCCTAGTTTATTTATGCCGGACTCGCCTAGCCGTGTCCGGGATCTTGAACGACCTTTCAAAGAGATAATGCCGCGTGGACCGGGCATTTTGAGTGTAAGAGAGCGTAATGTGGTATTGCATTAAAGCGGGCGAAAGCCTCACGTCCCAATAGTGCTTGGTGGCTACTTTTAAATGGGGCGATATGGAAGATTAGCTTTTCGCGACGGAAGTTGTCGGATGAACCGAACATAACTTCTAGTAGTAAGGAGCCTGTGCAATTGGTGTAAGGGCCTGGCGTCACTCCTTTGAAGGAAGTGCTGCTATGGCAAATTTTGGTAGGGTCTATCCCCATCCTGCGGATTGTGTCCGGATATAGCAGGTTTAAATCGCTACCGCCATCCATTAGGACTTGTGTAAATTGTAGTCCGTCGATTATAGGATCCAATATCAAAGCAGTCCATCCTGCATTTCCAATACTTTTGGAGTAATCCAGATGGTCGAAAGTAATTGGTTTTGACATCCAATCTCGGGATTCCGCTAGGGTGGACCGTGCGGCATGTGCTTTGATAGACGCGTCAGATTTTCCTTGTTATCACTTGAAGTGAATTCAATTGCTTTTACTTCTTGTGGGAAGTTCTTTTGTATTCCCGCCCGCTTGTGGGGTTCGTCATTGTCCTCGCTACGGTCGAGCCCTTGTGTTCGGGCGTTAAGTCGGCCGGACTTTGAAGACCCAACAATCTTGGGTGTGGTGCAGCTTCCCGGGTACTGTGGATTTGACATATCATGTCCAAGATTTTGTTTAGGTTGGATAGCTCGTCACCGTTGTCCTTAAGAGGCAGTGTTTTGTTGTTCGCCGAGAGCTTTTTGAACCCGGGCGCCGACCGCCGTGGTTTTGGGCCATTTTCCTTATTCCGACGCTGATTTTTTCTACCGTGATTTCCCATTTCCATCCCCGACTTCGATGTACTCGGTCGCTGGTGTCGCATCTTGCCGTACCAGCTATCTTCCCCGCGCAAAAGCGGTCATGAGGCTTGTTAGCTGCCATTGTTCTTGGTTTTTCCTGCCGAGGTGTTCGGCAAGCCCTCGCCCTCGGACGTTATGCTTAAAAGCTGCTAAGGCTTTCAAGGTCCGGACAATGACTATTTGGTTCTTTTTGGTGAGGAACCTGTTCCAGCATTCTTGCGGCCGATTTCTCCCGCTGTTGAGTTAGGTGACTTAAATCGTCAGATCCTGAGGGCGGACATAAGTCCCTCGAAATTTGCTCAAACGCCCCCCGAGCTCTTCCTAACTTCCAATTGTATTTTCCGGGAGGCTTTTGAGCCAATGCCGCAGCTGGTCTTTGAGCTTGAGGGTAGGTATTTTATGGCGGAGATCGCCTCCTCTAGCCATGTGTATGTGTAGGATATAATCCTCAATCCAGCACTGGGGTCTATTGTTCCACATATGCCCTATGTTTACGGGTTTGAATCTCGCCGGAAATTCATGATCCAAGACTTCATCGGTGAAACATAGTGGTGTGCGCGCTCAGTATTTAGGTGTGCTGATATCTTCGAACACTCGGCGTGTTGTGTTGCTTCCTGGAGCCCTCTTTTTTGGCCCATAACACTACAAGAAATATGTCAACTTATGACCACCACTATTGGTCACTGAAAGGTTACAAATTTCCATTTATGACCTTTTTGTGACCAAAAATGTAAGGTCAAAAGCTGGCCGTCAGAATCGACTATAGCTAACCTTTCTTCTCGAATGGTCAAAGACGCTACTTACCAAAATATTCCCACTGTATGCTTTTGGTCACTAGCAACCTCCCCTGTGCCACGAAATATCCAAATGTGGCAAGTTGATGTGGCACAAGATTCAGCCCGGTCCAATTCGGTGTTTATATGGGCCGAGCCCATTAATTCAGCCCATTTGTTGTTTTTTCTTTCAATTTGGGGCTACACGGGCCGTTGTTTTTCTTTCAATTTGGGTAAGCTACACAGGCCAGGCCCTATAATTCGCCTTTTATTTTGGGTTGTGGAACGTTTTTTTTTTGAAATAGGTCCCAATTGTCGTTCGATAAGGGGTCCCAAATTTCCGATTCTCAGTTTAGGGTCCTGTCATCATGGTCATGTTCCTCGATTTCAATATGCCAATAATTAAACAACCAATATTTAAATCAAAATAGATGTAAACAAGTGTAATACTTCAAATAACAAGCAGCAATCTGTTACATCAACACACATACAACACTTCATTGAAAAAAAAGAGAAGATACATGAAATTGAGTTCACAATGCCCAGATAATGTGGCATTTAGTAAGATTAAGTCCAAAGAAACATGCATGAAAACATGCTCGAGTACTTCTTGTAGACAACCTTCACTTTGTCGTCAAAAGTGTGGAGTGCAAGGCCACCAGATCTTGGCAGTCATTCCCTAAAATCAATCATCACACAAAAGGGTCGCCTCTCACAATGCGTCTCTGTAATGAAATCATCACAGATTCAAGCTACGAGAGATTCAAGAGGTGCATGTATAGCTTACATCAGCCGTGCTTTAGTAAAGCCGCAGTGGTGCTTCAGAGTGTCGGTCCACAAAGGGGTCTTTGAGGGTGAGCTCCGGCGGCGAGATGCAGAAGGCGGCCACCATGGAGGGCTTGACTGCACCAGCCCATATTGTAGCAAAGCTGAGCCCGCCAAGAAGAAGACGGTGTTCTCCATCCGCACACACATTCGTGGGAAGACGAGGGAAACATCAATCAAAGACACGTACTCGCTGCTTTGGCAAAATGGCAAATACATCTCAAGATTTTGCATGCTGTGTAGTATGTAAAAGTCTCAAGTTCTTCTTTACCTCCTTGTCGCTCTTGTGATCCGAGGAAGACGCTGCCTTTCATAAACGCACTCAGAAAGACATAGGGCGGCACCACAGTTCCACTCCACTGCTCAGATGGCCTTCTCCATCTTCGTAATCTGCTCCCGGTGTAGGCGCTGCCGGAGATCAAGATGAAATCATTCACCGCAAGCGCATGCACACAGCCAGCCAGCCTCCTCGTCAAAATTCTCCGACCCTTTGCTTTTTACTCCTTCATAGCTAACAAGAGTTCAGAAGGAAAAATTATCAAGTTAGCTAAACATGTTGTGCTGCATAATGTATGTAGTAGTCATGTGAAAAAATTACTATGAGATGTAAGATGTGTACTATGAGATGCATGCGGCACAAACATGAGAAATATCAAGAAATATTGTCATCACTAAGCATGAATCTGAGTTTTATTCTGTCCAAACAGGTCGATTGTCTGTCACTATAGGGGTTGTTTGGTTGCTGGCCGCACCTTGCCACGCCTTAAAGGTGCGGGCGTACACAGCCACCTAGGCAACCGCTTGGTGCCTCCTAAGGTTAGGCTCGCCACACATGCATAGTGTCTTTTGTAGTTGATTTCTCGCCACACTTTGTTAATGTTAAGTCACAACTCCCAAAAACTGAGCATTCACCTGTCAGTTTGAATGCTATGCAAATGCAAGAGAGCAGAAAAATAATGTAGCTTCAGCCATAGCATACACAAGCAACACTTAAACCATAGCATGTGCATATACTTGTGTCACATTAGGGGGTTCAGAATGTACAAGATATTCTAATAAAAGGATTGGGAACAGAGGGAGAGGGAGGTGGATATGGACGTGCTACTGCCTGCTGCGGTGGTGCCCCTTGGTGGTCGTGGCTTGAGCTCCTCCCGATGCTGCTCACTAATCTGCAGGACAAACAAGACCATGGGTGAGCTGCAGCACATGCACATACAAGAAGTGAAGGTTGGGAGAAGAACCTTCAGGACAAAGCTGAAGAAGTGAGGTCCGAAAGATTCAGAGTTAACAATCAACTCGATTCAAATTCAGAATTCAGATTAGAAAATTTACATCATGATTTCTGTTTACATGCATGCATGATTCGCTCAATTTTTGAACCTCTTTGTTGTGATGTTTGTAGATAATGATGAAGCAAAAAGTACTTGTGATTGTTGTCAATGATTCAAAGCAAATGAGTTGAAATGATTATTGATAGGCAATATATAATGACAACCTAACAGATTAAAAGCAAATGAATTGAAATGCTTATTGACGGGCAATACAGTAATGGCTTAACGGTGCTAATTGATTAAAAGCGGATGAACTAAAATGCTTATTAACAGAGTAGTAGACACTAGACAGGAAAGAGGCTACATACAATGCTGTAAGATTTCATAGATTTCATACATGAAAATAAAAATTGACTCCACCGATGTCACCGTAACTTGAGACTGAGAAATGAAAATGGCAAACACATTACATGTACTAGACCCCACTCACCTATCCAAATTGGTAAACTGGGGGCTGTGCTGGGGGCTGCTTCGAGGAGATGGTACCGGGTCCGTCAAGGTAGTCTCGGACGTGTCCTTTGCCATCACGGCAGGATCGTCCTCGATGACAACCACGGGGACCTTGGCCCTCTTCGCCGCTCTCTCGGCCAGAGTCCTGAAATGGAACAAGGATTCAGAGGGAGACAGATCAGTTGCAAGACAAGAAACAACAAAGATTGAAGAAATACAAGTACAGCGAGGAGAAAGCCTTACTCCTCCTCCTCTTCTTCCTCCTCGTCGGAGCTCAGCGTAGAGAGGTCGAAGTCTGGTACCCTTTCTGCGCGGTGAAGCGGAGGAGTAGGCTCCTTCGACGCCATCGAGCTGCGGCAGATCAGCGTGGCGCCCGGAAGATCCCGCCTCGATTGCTTGGCCGACGCTCGAGATGCTCAGCAGCAACGGTACTTGCCGCTGTGGAGCGGTCCCACGGCGCTGCATTGGTGTTGGCCTGCCCTGCCACCTCGCTATATCTCGATTCGACGAAGGCGCCTTCTTGGTTGAAATTGGGGCTGCGCTGGGGGCTCCGCCCGCGCAAGCTGCTCGAGACGGCTGGCCGCTTCGTGCCCTCGGCGGGCTCGCTCGCTTGGCCGGGCTCCTCGCCAACGACCCTCCAAGCAAGGTCCTCCCGGTCGGCAAGGCTTGCCGCCTCGGCCGCCTCTGCCTCCAACGTGAAGCCAACCGCCGGCGGCGCGCCGCCGCTTCGCCCCCGGTGGCGATGTACCGCATCTCGCCGTCGGTGGTGTCGCGGGTGAGGAGCCTCTGCTCGTCGGCGCGGACTGCTACCTCCGCCAAGCCATCGAAGAATTGCCGCACGACGTCGTCGGCGGGGTCCATCCAAGTTGGGTTTATCCCGTGCGAGTCGCACTCCGGCATCATTGCACAGATACGATCACGCTGGGAGTTGTTGCACAGTGGGATGACGCCCTGCGGCAGCCTGAACCACTCTGGATGGTTGGCGTCATGCTTGAACAGCTCCTTGAGCATCCCAACAAGCTCCAGAACTGTGAAGTTGAAGTTGAGGCCTGGACGTAGCCTCATGATATCCGTCGGGCCGCCAAACAGCCAGGCGGGCCTCCCCCGCTTCTGCAGAGGGGCGATACGGCGACGAAGAAAGTCCGCGCCAACGGCCCCTGCTGTGAGCCCGGCAAGCCTAAGCCGCAGCATCCGGGTGGTGGCAATCTTCAGCTTGGCATCGTCCGGCGACAGAGCACTCCAGTCGCCGCCGCGCACTACCCGGGTCTTGCGCAAGTTGGTGAATGGCTGCGGGTTGGCGTCAACAATCCAACACTACTCCGCCCTCCACTCGTCCCACTTGCTGCGGAGCTCCCCCTCCAGATACACCTCCTCCATGCCGACTCGTGAGATCCAGGCGACCCCGCCAGCTAAGGGCTCTCCTTTCTCGGCTCGGGGAATGAAATAGTGGCGAAAAAGAGCAACATTTGGGTGGATGCCAACGAAGTTCTCGCAGAGGTGTGCGAAAACCGCCATTGTTAGAACGGTGTTGGGGGTGAAATCAAGAAGGTGAAACCCGTAGGTATTCATGATATCACAGAAGAAATCAGAAAAAGGTGGGCAGAGCCCGCAATAGAAGAACACTGGAAAGAAATGGTACCCTTTGGGCACCGCTCAAGTAGAAGCTTGGCGGAGAGCACCGGCGCGGCGTGGATGCGCCTGCCTCCGTCGACCGGAAGAGGTAGAACTCCTCCGCAGCGCCGGGGTGAGCTCGGGAAAAGCACTCGCCTTTGCGCGCCTCGAGTCGCAACGCCTCGGCCGATTTCGTGCTCTTGCCGGTCTTCGGAGCCATGGCGGAAGCGGCGGGGGAGCGCGGAAGTGTTGGGGGCGACGGCGGCGACGGGCGGCGAAGCGCTGCTCTCTTTCAGCTTGGGAAGCGGAGGGGAGCGGCGGAGTTTTCTGAGGAAGGAACTGCAAGTGGCGAAGGTGGGGGGAACGACCCATGTTCTCTCTGCTTATAAAGAGGAGGGGCGAACGTTACGCTTTTCCTTGATTTAAGAATTGCCCACGATCTCTCCCACGACCGCGTTTGACGCATGCCGTTACGGGAGGGCGCGGTGGATACGGAGTCAGATCTGGTGTGGACCCAGGCCGCGTGTGCCCGTGCCCTGTTTTGGGCTCTGCCCAACAAAGGTTTCGGCACTGTATGGCCCAGCCGGGCTCCTCTGTCGGTGTACTAAAGTAGGGGTACCTTAGTATCCCGAACTTGTGCACGGGCAAAGTAATGGCGTCAGCGGCAAGGCTTGCGAGGTCCGCCAAGATCCTTCGCTATTCCTATTACTGCCATTCAAGAACAAAGTGTTAACTGTGAAGACAAGGCCCCGGCAAGAGGAGCTTGCCGGGAAGGACAAGATCCCGACAAGAGGAGCTTGCCGGGAAGGCCAACCAAGGCACCGCGAAGAACCTGCCGCGACGCGCCGCGCGTCCCGGCAGGACCCGACGAGCGGCAAGCTCTCGGGTGCGGCAAGACGACGACCGCGGTAGGAGCAGAACAGGCCCATCAGGAGCAAGCAGAAACCGCCCCGGAGGTGCTGTCTGCTTCGACTATGCCGCCAAGGGGTGATTCCCCGACAAGGGAGCGCTTCCCGGCAAGGGAGAGGTCCCCGGCAAGGGACGGAACCAGTGAGCCTTCGGTGGAGGAGCCCATGGTCACAGAGCCCAGTACAGGTAACCCTTCTTGTCGGAAATCTTCCCTTGGGTTCTTCTTCTGATCTTCTTTTTGGATCTTTGCTTGACTTTGCCTTCCTCTTCATGTCCTCAGATCCTCCTCTCACAGACCCGATGGAGACTGAGGCCACCGGTGAGGAAGACGCACGCGGCAACACTGAAGACGCCGCCGCTGACGAGGGAGAGGCCGGCGCTGATGAACCCGCCGACGATGAAGCCGCCAAGGCTGCTGGCGCAGGAGCTGGTGAGGGGTCCGGCGATCGTACTGACGACCCGGAGGGCGCAGGAGCGCAAGGCGCTACACCAACCGCTGACCCCTCTGCCGCTGACGCAGCACCGGGCTCCGAGGAGCCCCAGCCCGGCGCCTACTTGAAGGCCGGCGAGGGTGTTTTCATCCATCTTCCCTGGGCATCGAGCTCCAGGGCGCCGATCGAGGGAGAGGAGTTTGACGGAGAAGTACTCGCCTCCGCCGGGATGTCAGTGGTTGACGCACCAAGCAGCAGCAGCGGTGAGTCCGAGGAGGATCAGTTGCTCCGAAAGTTGGTGTCACTCTATCGCGCCCAGCAAGCGAAGCTTGAGTCCCGGGAAGCGCTTGTCGCGCGGGCGGGAGTTGACATAGAGAAGCATGCGGAGGAGCTCAAGAGCCGCAACCAGGAGGCCCTACGATCCATCGCGGAGGAGAGGGCGCAGCTTGTGGAGGTGAAGAAGGCGTTCATCCTTGAAAAGGCTGAAGCCGAGGAGCAGCAGAGGCTCGCCGCCGAGGAGCTGTCCAGGCGGGAAGGTGAGCTGACGCAGAAAAAGGTTAACTTGGACAGCCACGAGGAGGATCTCGTTGCCCGGGAACAATCAATTGGCAGGGCGCTCAAGGAAGCGAAGGATGCCGCCGCAGCTGCTGAGGCCGCTAAGAGGAAATTGGAAGCGAAGGTGACGCAGCTGGAGGCTGACATGAAAGGGAAGAATGAGGAGCTTGCCGCACTCTAGCGCGAACGTGAGAAGGATGCCCTTTCCCATGGCGATCTGCAAGTTCAACTTGCTGACAAGGTCAAGGAACTGAACACCGTCAAGGACTCAACTGCCGATCTGGAGCTGAAGTTGGCCACATTGACGGAGACGCTGGACGCCGCCAAGAGGCGAGAGGGTGACTTGAAGAAGGAGATCAAGGGCAACGAGGAGCTGCTGACGAGGGCCGCCGAGACTCAAAACACCTTCAAGGCTACAGTGGAGCTCTGGACGGAGGGCCTCGTCAACATTGCTGCAGCCATCGATGAAGAGTGGCGGAATGGACTTGGCGGGCTTCGGTACTCCTCGACGAGAACCTCCAGCCCAGCGCCAAGCTTACTCTTTTCTTCAAAGGTGTGGCGACGGCTCTCTAGCAGCTCCGGGAAAGGATCCCAAAGAAGCTGGCTGACGAGTCGCACGCAATCTGCGCCAAGGTCTTGGAGAAGGTGTTGGTGAAGATACTCTTCCGTAATCCGGGCCTCGACCTCACCCGCGTCCTCAAGAAGCTGCCGGTGGGTGCTGATCTTGAAGAACTCAAAGCCATTGTCGCACCCATCGTGGACAAGGTGAATGAGATCAGGAGGGTTGACGGCGAGTGTGTGGATTAGGCCATCCTTCTTCTCCCTTCCTTGTCGCTGTTATTTAAGTTATGAGAACAATTTAGTCACTGCCGCAACAAGTTACTTTTGTCATATAACTTTATTCTGGGCAATGTTTGCTATGCTATCTCCTTTACTTTATTCCTTTCTTTGTATGTTTTTACCCTACGCTTTTAGGGAACTTGCCGACGCAAGCACACTTGCCGCGAGCGCTGAGTGCGGAACATCAGCAGCCTACTGGCGGTGTTGCCTCCGGCAAGAAACCTTGTCGGGACTAGTCGCAGCACACTTTCATTGTTGAGCGGACTCGAAACAAAGTAAGGGCGCAACAAGCCACGAGTTGGTTCCTCCGCGCACAGGTTTTCCATACAAAGCACGGTCGTTCAAGGAAGATAACTTAAAATTTTAAAACTGATTGTGCTCAAACTTTGACAACTTAGCTTTTTCTGTCGTCTGTGCCCCGGCAAGGCCAAAACTTCTTTGAACGACGCCTCATCCACCCCATTACCTTCTTATCCTCTCCCCCCGGTGAACTTGTGGGCGGAGGAAGCTGCCTTTTGAGAAAAACAAAGAAGAGAAAATAAAGATATGGAGCCTCAAGGCTCACATCGCCATCGGGGCGAAGTCTTTGCACAAAGTGTCGATAAAGCATGCAAAAAGAAAAATGCATGAATTTGACAAGATGTGCAAAGCACATGAATTTTATTTATGCACGGATCTGCGCCGCTTTGTACAAAGGGTTACATTCGACAATGCAAGGCTTGTACAAAAGGGGTTCTTTGGACAGTGTTCGCAACCGCGCCTTATGGGTAAAACTTACGAAGATGCTCTATGTTCCAGGAGTTGCCCACCGGAAAGCCATCTTCGGTCTCAAGGCGGACAGCGCCTGGCCTTGTGACTCGCTTTACCCGATAAGGGCCTTCCCACTTTGGCGTCAACTTGTTGGAATTCTTGGCGGATTGAACGCGCCGAAGAACAAGGTCGCCTTCCTCAAAACTTCTGGCATTAACTTTGCAGCTATGGTAGCGGCGCAAAGCTTACTGGTAGCGAGCAGCTCGTACAGCAGCCTGAAGACGATCTTCCTCAAGGAGCAGCGCGTCATCTTGCCGCAGCTGCTCTTGCTCAAACTCATCATAAGCGAGCACTCGAGGCGATCCGTATACGAGTTCCGTGGGGAGAACTGCCTCTGCTCCGTAGACAAGAGCAAAAGGTGTCTGTCCAGTGGCTCGATTTGGTGTCGTCCTGATCGACCAAAGAACCATCGGCAGATCCTCGATCCAATTTCTTCCGCACTTGCGCAGCCTGTCGAAAGTTCTGGTCTTGAGCCCGCGCAGCACTTCAGCGTTCACCCTCTCCGCTTGACCGTTGCTTCTCGGGTGAGCAACAGAAGCGAAGCAGATCTTGGCGCCAAGATCTTGGACGTACTGCATGAAGGTGCGGCTCGTGAATTGTGTGCCATTGTCGGTGATGATCCTGTTAGGGACTCCGAAACGGCAAACAATTGACCTGAAGAACTTGATCGCTTGACGGCTGTCACCTTCCTCATCGCTTCCACTTCGTGCCACTTTGTGAACTTGTCGATTGCAACGCATAAGTACTCAAAGCTCCCCGACACTTCGGGAAAGGGGCCGAGGATGTCGAGCCCCTGCATCAAAATGGCGAGGATAAAGGGATTGTTTGGAGAGCTTGAGCTGGTTGATGTATCTGCTTGGAGTGGAAATGGCACGCTTCACACTTGGTTACTTGTGCAGTTGCATCTGGAGGGCTGTTGGCAGAAGAAACCTTGCCGGAAGGCTTTGTCGGCAAGTGCTCTTGCGCCAATGTGATGACCACATATGCCTCCATGTATCTCCGCCAACAGCTCTCGCCCTTCTTCCCGGAAATGCACTTCAATTTCACTCCATTGAATCTTCTTACCGCAAGATGTCATCGACAAACTGGTACATACTTGATTGCTGGGCTACTCTCTCCGCTTCTTCTTGCTCTTCGGGAAGTTCTCCTGTTTGAAGGAAATGGACGATCTGCTGTGCCCATGCCGGAGCTTGTGGCTCAACGACAAGGACTAAAGGCGCAAATGCTGCCAAGGAACATTCGCTTCTACGGCAAGAATCTGTGATTCAGCCGGAGCGTGATGCTCCCCGGCAAGCGTGTCGGGACACAACTTGTCGGGAGCGTCTGCTTCAACGAAACAAACCATAGGGCTTGTCGGAGGAGACCGCTCCTCAGCACTCTTTGTGTTGGTCTTGAGGACCTTCTTAGCGGCGGCTTCGGGGAGCTCTGACGGAAAGTAGTCACCGTAAATTAACTTCCTCTTCTTGCTCTGTCCGCTTGATGGCGTTACTGATGGTTGAGTCAGTTTGAGCACAAAGATCCCTGGTTCCACAGGCAACTTAAGTGCGGTGCATTTTGACAGGCCATCTGCAACGTCATTTTGAGCTCTTGGAACATGTTCCATTTGCAGGCCGTCAAAATGTTCTTCCAACTTCCTCACTTCATCAATGTAGGCTTCCATCAACGGACTCTGATAATCTTTGTTCACTTGACGGATGACAAGCTGTGAGTCACCCCTGACAATAAGCTTCTTGATCCCAAGGTCTGCCGCGATCCTGAGTCCGGCAAGCAAGCCTTCATACTCTGCAGTATTGTTTGTTGCTTGCTCCTTGGGAAAGTGCATTTGGATCACGTACTTGAGGTGCTCTCCGGTGGGTGCGACAAGTAGCACACCTGCACCGGTGCCTTGCAGCGAGAAGGCACCATCAAAGTACATGACCCATTCTTTGCTCGCTTCCTTGACGGGGATGTTCTTCTCCGGAGTTTCTTCATCAGGTGTTGGCGTCCACTCTGCTATGAATTCTGCCAATGCTCGGCTCGATAGTTGAAGTACTTTCAAACTTGAGACCAAAGCTTGCAGTTCCAAAGGCCCACTGACAATCCCGCTGCTGCTTCCGGATTCTGCAATATCCTCTTCAACGGAAAGCAAGTGACAACTGTGATCTCGTGTGCTTGAAAATAATGGCGCAGCTTCCTCGAGGCCATGAGAAGGCCGAAAAGCAACTTTTGCACCCCAGAGTACCTTGATCTAGCCCCCTGTAGAAGGGAGCTCGCAAATTAAACTGGGCGCTGCACCATCTTCTTCTGTTTCTCTTCCTGCGGCTGCACAGATTCATCCTTGTCGGGACCAGAGCTTGACGGGGAAGCCCCCTGCTTGTCGCTGGACTCGCTTGCCGTGGTTGCTGGCTCGTCATCTGTCTCCCTCTCCGCTACTAACGCAGCACTAACCACTTGATTGGTTGCTGCTAGATACAGCAGACAACTTCTCTTGTGGCCTAGGTGCGACAAGTATTGGAGTGGAGGACAGGTATCTCTTCAAGTCTTGTAGCGCAGCCTCCGCTTCCGGAGTCCATTTCATTGGACCTGCCTTTTTCAAAATTTTGAAAATGGCGTAGGCCTTCAGCAGAGACTTAGAGATGAACCTACTAAGAGCAGCAACACAGCCGGCAAGCCTTCGCACATCCTTGACGTGCTTCGGGGCTTCAATCTGCTCGATGGCTTTGATCTTGTCGGGGTTGGCTTCAATCCCCCTCTGGGACACAAAGAACCCGAGAAGCTTGCCGGAAGGAACTCCAAACACACACTTCTCGGGGTTCAACTTGAGATTGATCTTGCGTAGATTTGCAAAAGTCTCGTCCAAATCTTGGATCAAAGTTTCTCTATCCTTGCTCTTGACCACTATATCATCCATGTAAGCTTCTACATTTCTGTGCAGCTATGGCTCAAAAGCATGACTGACTACTCTTGCAAATGTTGAACCAGCATTCTTTAGTCCAAAAGGCATCCGTACGAAGCAGTACGTGCCACATGGAGTAATGAATGCGGTCTTCTCTTCATCCTCTTCTGCCATGAAGATCTGATGGTATCCTGAGTATGCATCAAGAAATGAAAGCGGATCACATCCGCCGTGGAGTCGATAATCTGGTCAATGCGCGGCAAGGGAAATGGATCTTTGGGACAAGCTTTATTAACATCCGTGAAGTCAATACAAAGCCTCCACTTCCCGTTTGCCTTGCGCACGACTACTGGATTGGCTAACAACGTTGGATGGAGTACTCCTCGGACGAGGCCTGCTGCTTCTAACTTCTTGATCTCTTCTGCAATGAACTCTTAGCGTTCCACCACTTGCTTCCTTACTCTCTGCTTGACGGGCCGCGCGTGAGGACAGACAGCAAGGTGGTGCTCAATTACTTTCCTGGGAACGCCGGGGATGTCAGATGGTTGCCATGCAAACACATCGACATTCGCCCGCAGGAAAGCAGCGAGCGCGCTTTCCTATTTAGGGTCAAGCGGCAATCGATGGTGAAGGTACCACCGATGTCGCCCTCCTTGGCGCCACTTTCTTGGTTTCGGTGAAGCTGTCTCGCCTTCTTGCACTTGCCGGTGGAGCTTGATGGTGCGTCCTCGACGATAGCGCAGCACTCCGAAGAGGTGCGCTTGCCGGAGTGGGCATCAGAGCTACTCTTGCCGGACTTGGTCTTCTTCTTCCCCCCGGGAGCTTCAGCGGCAAGTGGTTTGTGTTATGCTGCGGCTGCTGCTTCCCGGTAGATCTTGTCGGTACAGATAAGTGCATCTTTCTTGTCGCCAGGGACAGAAATAACACTTATCGGACCAGGCATCTTGAGCACGTTATAAGCGTAGTGAGAGGCTGCCATGAACTTGGCGGCGCCGACGGCCAAGTATCCCATTGTAGGGCAATGGAAATCAGCAACATCAAAGGTGACCTTCTCGCCGAAGTTCAGCTCGCGCAAAGCGCATCGGGCAAGTGTGATCTTCCCTTCGCTTGCTCCTTCCCGGGTTGATTCCTTGAAAGGTACCAGTTTCTTCGAGCTCACTGTCGGGGATCTGGAGCTTCTTGAGCACCGCGGAAGAGATCAGATTTAAGCCGGCCCCGCCATCAACCAACATCTTTGTGATCTTCAGGTTGCGGGTGGTTGGCGAAACCAACATCGGCAAGCACCCGACCGCAGTTATGCGATCAGGGTGATCCTCAACATCAAAGATGATGGGCGTGCTGGACCACTTCAGGGGTTTGCGCGACTCGACTGACGGTTCTGCTGCATTTACCTCTCCCACCCACTATTTGAGTTGGCGGTGCGAGGTGTGCAGAGAAGCACCGCCGTCAATGCACAAAACCTCTGTCGCTTTCTAAAACTCCTGCTCATCGGTCTCATCCTCCTCCACCTCGTCATCTTCGTCTTCGTCTTCGTCCTTGTCGCGGCCGCGGGGAGGCCTATCTCCTTGTCGCTGCTTGGCCTTGCCGCGGCGCCCTCCCCGGGCGGGACGCTTCTTGCCGGATCCTCCGCCACCTTCCTGGGCCTTCTCCTTGTCGTGGCGCCAGATTCAGCTTTCGTAGCTCAACAAGCTGCTCAACCTTCTTGCAGGCACGGAGATCATGGCCCTTAGTGCGGTGGATCTTGCAAGATCGCTTGTCGGAGCTGTCCTGCTTGTCGGCAGCCACCACAGCCTCGCCGGAGTCACCAGTTTTGGCCTTCTCGGCGCCGCCTCCGTTGTCGGACTGCTCGACCACTAGCACATCCTTAGCCTTCCTTTTTCTGTTATTCCGCCTCCGGTTCTTCTTTGCCGGGGCGGCATCTTCACTGTCAGATCCTTCTGCTCCTGCGTTCTCTCGGGAGTTTCTCCCTCTTGGCTCGTGCACACTTGTCGGCCGAGCATATAGCTCACGACATCTCTAATTTTGCACATCGCTATCTCCTCCTCATCCTGCGCGTTACGCACGCTCGATGGAACACGCCGATAACCGCGCGTGGTGGACATCTGGGATGTTGCGCTGCACCTGGCTGAATCTCTGTATGTACTTGCGCAGGGGTTCTCCTTCTTTTTGGGCGAGCAGATGAAGATCGCTCTCCTGGCCATGGGGTTTGTGGCCGCATGTGAAGGCGCCGACAAACTGATGGCACAAGTCCGCCCACGAAGAGATGGAGTCGTCCGGCAAGTGCATGAGCCAAGATCTGACGTTGGGCTTGAGCACCAGCGGGAAATAGTTGGCGAGGATCTTCTCGTCGCGCCCCGCAGCTCTGCACCGCGATGGTGTAGACGCCGAGAACTCCGATGGATGTATCCTGCCATCGCATTTCTCGGGTACATCTGGTTTGAAGTTCTTGGTATGGGCCTTTCGACTGCCGCAGCTCACGGGTGAACGCAGGGAAACCTATCACAGACGCAAGTCGCTGGTTCTTCTGGCGCATGCATATCAACATGGGCCCAGCGCGCTGGTCCGACCGACGCCGCTTCTTCGACGCTTCGATGCGAAAGCGAAGCGTCTTCGTGTCGTTGTTCTTGGAGAACTTGGCGTTGATCGCGGCGAGCTCGCGGGTCCGACGACGCGGTGGAGTCGGTGTCGAGGTTGGCCCGGCTAGTCGGCGATCTTGGCCTTCGAGGGTGGGAGTGGACGGTGGTGGCACCCCCAGCGGTCTTGTTGGTGTCGGCTTGCGCCTGGGCGTCTTGTCGGGGCTTCGATGTGCTCGGTTGCCGGGGCTTGTCGCCGTTGGCGAAGCCGATGAGGCTTCAGATGGTGGCCTCCGCCGCCGTTTTGTGCGGGCGCCGAGGGTAATCTAGAAGCAGCTGGGCTCGGCGCCTTCCTCGAGTCTTGGGCGGTGGCGGCGAACGACGCGAGGAGCGAGTTATGCTCAGACTTCTAACAGTGTTAGAAGGAGCAACATCCGCCCAGCGACCATTTGCGCTTCGTGCCAACGTGTTGACGCGCATGTAGGCCTTGAGCGTCCCGCGATCCACCAGCTTGGCCTTGTTCCAACGTGAGTACGGTGCTAGGAGCATCATGGCGTTGTCGATTCTGCACCTCACGGGAGGTGCGGTGTAAGTGCGACGCCAAGCTTGCGGGCCTTGTCCTTGACCCGTGACGATGTGAGTCCCCGTCGGTGCCGCTCCTCCGCCGGCATCTATCCCACCGCCTACCGCTCCGGTGGCGGTGGGATCGACGCGACGGGCCAGCCACCTCCAAGTCTTCTTCTTCGGTGGCATGTCGATGAAGATGTTGATGTAGCGCGTGAACACGGATCAGGTTCAAGACAACCTCGACGCCCTACCGGGCGCGCCAAAGATGTCGGGAAACGAACACCTATGGGGCAGGGCCCTTCGTCCGGCAAGGAGCGGAGGGCGCCGAAGAGCAGTCGAGGCGGCACGCGAGGATTTTACCCAGCTTCGGAGCTCTCCGGAGAGATAAAACTCCTACTGCTGCTTTGTGTTTCTATTCTGTTCTTGCTCGAGAGCGTGGGTATGTTGTAGCTTTGAATGAGTCGAACCCCTTCTACGTGCGCATGGGCCTCCTTTTTATAGGTTAAAGGGGTCACCGACAGGTGGCAACACAGAGAGGGGTAAACAAGTAAAAATAGGGGTTGGTACAACCGCTATCAACAGTGCCCCCTACCTAACTCTGACGGCAGGGGACAAGGGCATTTAATGCCCGTCTGGTCGCCTAAACAGTGCAGGAAACGACCATTAGGGGCACCACCGATCGCCACGATGGCCTTCTCGTCATCTCCACTTGCCACCTCGCACCGCTTGGCTGCACAGCGCCCCGCCACGTGCTCCTGGGACGGTCCCGCGGCGACACGTCGACGAATGTGCTGGAGCGTGGGCGCAGAGTGGTGGCTTCGCCGCGGCAAGCGCCTTGCCGCGGTCGTCGTCTTGCCGCACCCGAGAGCTTGCCGCTCGTCGGGTCCTGCCGGGACGCGCGGCGCGTCGCGGCAGGTTCTTCGCGGTGCCTTGGTTGGCCTTCCCGGCAAGCTCCTCTTGTCAGGGTCTTGTCCTTCCCGGCAAGCTCCTCTTGCCGGGGCCTTGTCTTCACAGTTAACACTTTGTTCTTGAATGGCAGTAATAGGAATAGCGAAGGATCTTGGCGGACGCCCGGCAAGCCTTGCCGAGGGACGCTGCGACTGCCGTGCACAAGTTCGGGATACTAAGGTACCCCTACTTTAGTACACCGACATAAACACTTTTGGTGTGCCCATCCCATTGAAGGCTACAGTTACAGAATATGTTCAGAAATGATAATGCCAGGGCCGTTTTACATGTACCATACTACATGCACTAGTCCAAATTGCTAGCTGATCACTAAGCAGAGCATCAACAAATAAGACTCGTACAGGCTACACTTTCAGAATATCAACAACATGGGCAACTCAAAGCAGACCCTTGGTCGATCCCAAACATGAATTCTCACAGATAGTAAGCAGTAAATCAGGCATCTGTGCTAGGTGGGGAGGGATCTAGGCAGGAGAAAGTTACCATCTGAAGATCCTTAGGTGCCACCGGCAAGCCGCGCGCGCGCCATGGTCCGGCCAGCTCGACGGAGCGCCGTGCATCGAAGCACGCACGCGCGCGCCGGCGAGCAAGCCAGCCACGACGCTGTTGTCGCTGGGCGGCGGCGCTGTTGTCTCTGTTGCGTGAGGACAGGAGGTTGCTTGGTCTGGGAGAGAAGGGGAAGCAGCGGGTGGATGGATCTGAAGGGAGGAGGAGAAGAGGAGGTGGCGGCGGCGATGGATCTGATGGGAGGAGGAGACGGGGGAGAAGGGGCGGCAGCGGGTGGATGGATCTGAAGGGAGGAGGAGAAGAGGAGGTGGCGGCCGGCGAGGACGTGCTGCTGCGCCTCGGCGCAGAGGCGGGCCACCTCCGGGTCGGCGACCTCGGCGCCTGCGTCGGCCCAGGAGAGCTGCGCGGTGGAGCGCACCACTGCCAGCATCGGCTCCTCCTCCGTGGTGTTGACGATCGTCGCCATAGCCGGCTTGTGTTCGTTATGCGGCGGAAGGGTCGGGGTGGGTGGGCAGGCGGAGGAAGAGCGGCATGGGGTCTGCATCCTACGGGAGGCGAGGAGGAGCGGTGGTGGCCTGTGGCGGGCGGGCGGATCTGGATCGGTGGCAGGAGGTAGGTGGCGGCTGCGAGGAGTGGATCTGGATCGGGGGAGAGAGGGGAGAGGAGTGGAGTTAGGGTTTCGCTTGGCCTGCTGAGAGCGAGTGGGAGACGTTCGATCCGCCTGGTTTGGACGGTTCAGATCAGATAGAGTGGGGTGATCCGTGAGAATTGTTCTGATTGGTCTGAGAATCTGTGATTTAAAATAGTTTGTGAAGCAGCTATCAAAAATATTTTTCAAAAGGGCATCACACAAATTTTCACTCAAGTTATACTACATTTTATGGGTGAGCACCAATTTGTATGCATTTATGATCTTTCTAACTATTTTTAATCATTTTTCTAGTGTCAATAATGAGTTTTTTTGTGAAGGACCAATAACATATTTGTTGCAAAATTGGACCAAATCATTTTTATAAAATACTAGGCCGTATTTAATGCACAATTGACAAAATGGTTGGGTGTAAAAAATTTTGATCCACCTCTCGTGAAAAAGACAAATTTCCGCCGATTCAGCTGGAAGCGGGTCAAATTTGAACTGGAGCTGCCTCATAGTTTGCTATTTATTTTTTCCAAAAATCATTTCTAGGTACATAAGTATCTATTTAATCAGAGAAACAGCAAAAAAATTCCAAGATTCAACCACTAGCTAGGAACGGTCATTCCCGCCGTTTTGACCGCATTTTGAAACGGGCATAAAAAATTCAAAAAAAATTAAAAAATTGGGAAACCTTCGCATTGTGTCATCATATGTGGCCAGGTTCCTAGGAAAAATAACAAAATTGTAATACGGCAATTATTTTTAAAAGGTGTTCTCAGAAACGAGCTATCATGTGTGGAGATCAATGGCTTTCAAGCCAAATGATCAATCTTATAGCCACATTCATGGCATAGTTTGTTCAAATGATCTCATATTATGCACAAGGATGCATATTGTAATGGAAAACAATGTTGCCTAAGGAAGTTTTCATACTCTTTGGACGAAAGAACCATTTTCCATTTTTCGAGTGCCCGAAAGGAGGGTTTTTTGTGAAGGACCTCCCAAATAATTGTTGCAAAATTGGACCAAATCAATTTTATAAAATACTAGGACATATTTAATGCACAATTGACCAAATGGTTGGGTGTAAAAAGTTTTTATCCACCTCTGGTGAAAAAGACAAATTCCAGCCGATTCAGCTGGAAGCGGGTCAAATTTGAACTGTAGCTGAGTTTTGGCTGAGGATGATCAGTTACTAAGAAGACCGTTTTCACAAATTTTCAGCTCAAAAGGAGGAGCCTAGGTGGTACTTGCTTTGCAAACCACCACACTGGACATAAATACGAATGTTGAAGCTCGGCTCAAAATAATGAATGGATTGAGTGGCATTTGGTGGAGGATGGTTATTTGGGCATAGGAAAGCATCAGAGAAAATGGATACTATTTGGACATGCCAAAGTGGTACTTCCTTCACAAACTGTTACTCTGAGCATGAATAGGAAAATGAATATTTTTGAATTATTTTGAATTAGGCAAGGAAGGTTTTTACATATTTGACGAAGATATGACCCAAAGAATTTATGAGATTTTTCGAATTTTGGGAATGACAGAAATATAGGTTGCTTCACAACCTAGGGCAAAAACTGCCACATGGACATGACACATAGGCAAAACTCGATGAGGTGGCACCTAGTCATAGCAACCCACCACAATTTACAAGGCTATGACCATCTATATTGGTCGTTAACAACTAGAAATAAGGCAGTGGACTAGCGCTGTTAGCTTTATGACCATTTCATGTAAGGAAATTATGACCTTTCTGACCAAAATGGTCGCAATGGTTTAGGGTTTGGAGCCCCTCGAACTGCTTTTGACCAATTGGTCTCAAATGGTCATAAATCTATGACCAATTCTTCCAGGGTCGCTGACAGAAGGTCATAAGTTGACATATTTCTTGTAGTGTAAATGGACCTGACCAGGCCATCCTTTTTGTGAGGGTCTTTATATGGATCGTGTGTCGGCTTGTGTGCGGCGCCGTTTGCCGCTCTTAGCCTGTCATCTGGTCGTCTATCCGGCCAGGCGGCTTCTTTGCTTTTTGATTGTGGTGGCTCTACGGCCTCCTCGTCGAATTCGGGCAACAGTTTGCGTTTCGGGTAGCTCTTTGCTTGGTGACTATTGCCGTATTTGTCTGCGGTCTTGAGTACTTTGCTCCATCTCATTCTGAGTACGTCTTCTGCTGTTTTGAGCGTTCGCTTCTGCTTCTTCAAACTTCTTGCAGTGGCGACGAGCCTTTTGTGAAGGTTCTTATGCTCCGGCGATGTGTCCGGCGTGAGATCGTCTGGACTATTGTTTTCGCCGGGGATGGGTTGCTTGTCCAATTCATCCTATTCGGATGGTTGCTTGGTTGCATGTTCGTCGTCCACTGGTTCTCCCTGCTCTACGGCTGGGTCATTATGGGTGTTGTTGTTATCGAGGCGGGACTTCGGGCGACGCTTGCGTCGCCGTTTTGGTTGTTTTTCAGGGGAATTATCCTTCGCCGCGTCCCGTTGTTCCTCGTTATCGCTTCCTTTTGGTGTATCCACCATGTATATGTCATGAGTTGAGGTGGTCTTCCAGTGCCCCGTAGGCGCTGGTTCTTGGTCGTCTCCGGCATCGTCGTCCATACCGTCGATGTCTTCGGAGTCGTAGTCTAGCATGTTGGTTAGATCGTCGACAGTGGCTACAAAGTGGATGGTGGGTGGGCTTTGAATTTCTTCATCGTCAGATCCCAACCATCCCGACCGCATTCGCCGTGGCTCTCCGATAGCGAGAGATACTTTAGCGAATTCAGGATGTCGCCAAAAGGTGAGTGTTGAAAGATGTCCGCGGCGGTGAACTCCATGATCGGCGCCCAATAGGATTCGATTGGAGGGGGCGCAAAGGGTTCGGAGTCCGGCACCTCGGAGTCACGAAGGCCGCAAGGGACAAGGTCGATTCGCCCATCGCCAGAGGTTGCAGCCCCGAGGCGGTGTCTAGCCACCCATCCTCGATCCAGGCGGTCCGCTCTAAATTAAGGGTCGGAGCGGACTCATGTGCGACCTCGTGGTCTCGTCCGGCAGCAGAGCTAAATCATGCACATCGAGACAATCCGCGCGCGCGGTCGTGGCTCGAATCCATCAAGATCAAGTCTCCGCGATGTCGGCCGTGAAGTTTAGACTCCCAAATCGACACGATGGCTGGGCCGTAGCTTCGATCTGCTCCGGATGGCTGCTTAATTGGCCCACAAAGGCAAAGCTGCCGAATACAAAGATCTGTCCGGGGGGAAAAGTCTCACCCTGGACTGCGTTGTTGATGATGATCGAAGGAGCCATCAAGCCTATCGGTGACGACACAGAGGAACTCTCAATGAAAGCACCAATGTCGATGTCAAAACCAGTGGATCTCGGGTAGGGGGTCCCGAACTGTGCGTCTAGGCGGATGGTAACAGGAGACAAGGGACACAATGTTTTTACCCAGGTTCAGGCCCTCTCGATAGAGGTAAAACCCTACTCCTGCTTGATTAATATTGATGATATGGGTAGTACAAGAGTGTATCTACCACGAGATCAAGGAGGCTAAACCCTAGAAGCTAGCCTATGGTATGATTGTTGTTCGTCCTATGGACTAAAACCCTCCGGTTTATATAGACACCGGAGAGGGCTAGGGTTACACAGAGTCGGTTACAATGGTAGGAGATCTACATATCCGTATTGCCAAGCTTGCCTTCCACGCCAAGGGAAGTCCCATCCGGACACGGGACAAAGTCTTCAATCTTGTGTCTTCATAGTCTTGGAGTCCGGCTGATGATGATAGTCCGGCTATCCGGACACCCCCTAGTCCAGGACTCCCTCAACGCCATTACACAACAGCACCAAGTTTCACATGCAACATCTAAAACCTTTGGAAAGTAGCATCATACATGGTAAAGAGACAAACGAATCTCATCTGGAAAACTCCTGAAGCGGAAGGCGAATATTGAGCCTTCAGTGATGTTGAATTTCCTTGCAACTTTAGGCCAGTGACTATGGATAATTGCCCACCCAGCCTTTGTCATCTTGAGCAAGACTTCAATATTGTACCGTGGGTGTTGAATGAATACCTTCCTCTCACTCTTGACCTTGTAGGTGGTTTGACAAGTATTACCGGTGAACTGCTTTGGAAAGGACTGAAAACAAAGATATGCATAAATATCTATTCTAAATTCTGAAATGGCGTAAAGGAAAAAAAACAAGGTAAAACAGTTAGTACCATCCTATAGTTGGTTGATGTCTTCTCATTGTGCAAACAAAGATCTGGCTGTTATTCGACGCTAGTTTCTTTATGCTTACAATCTTTCTGAAATTGTTGACTTGATTGATGTTCATGGACATCTTGTTTCCCCATATGCAAAATGGGTCGAATAGTGGGTCTAAACCTCTGACAACAAGACCTACATGTGCAATACCAAATTGTTAAAAACCTAAATATTAGAATGATTCCTACAATTGCATAATAATGTGCTATTAACCAAAGGATCATGCATGTGCAAACCTCAATAGTAAACCTCAATGACTCCCATTGTTTCCCTGCAACACATATAAGGCAATATTGATCAAGTTAAGTGAGAGTTGGCATACTATCAGTGGAATATGTTAATGAAAAATAAACAAATTGCGGATCCAACAGATTCAAGTGAGGCGCATGGAAAAGCCAGTTAACCAAACCAAGCATGCTAGACAACTTGGAAATATAGCAATACTATATAATTTTCCTGTATTTAGTACAACCAAATTAGATTTATTTCTCACATGCATAATAATACAAAATTATACTCATAACAAATGAACATCACATTGCAGAACTGAACCAAACAGTTAACTAGACATCACAACAATGAATCAAATAGTTAACTGAGCACCACATTGCAGAATAGAACGTATACTAGAAGACCAGACAGTTAACCAAACCAACCATGCTTAAGAACTACTAGGAAATATAACAATTGTTGAACCAAACCGTTAACTGAACATCAAATTTTAGAAGATCAGATTGCATATTAACATTATAGAGGACAATTCACCAGAAGGAAGCGGCGGTGGCCTCGAGAAAACATCACGAACTTTCGTTTAAAGCAGCCAACCGTGTGGCGGCATCCGCGCGCGAGGCGTCGATGGTGGCCTCGACGGTGAGGTGCTCCTCCAAGATCTGGCGGTCGACACACATGACAGCCATCGCGACCTTATCTGCGCGTGCGTCCGCGATTTGCTTCTCCGCTGCCAAATGCTCCTTGAGCTCCTGGCTATACTGCATGCAAAACGGTTATGGGCGGCGCTTATTCGGAGGGTGGGCAGTGATTGGGTGAAGGTGCCATGCCGGCGGTTGGGGCATGTGGGATGGAGAAGTAGCAGGATGGGGTGGGGTGTGGCTCACCTAACTATATCGATGAGGCTGCACAGCAGGAAGGAGCGTCGCCGGCGAGCAGGCGGCCCTGCAGGTAATCAGTGAAGGTTTGAACTTGGAAAGGAAGGAGAAAATAGTGGAAATGTGTCTTTTGGTTGGGGGAGGGGAGGGGAGCTAGATATTTCTGCGGTTGCCAAAAAATGTCACTCGATGCAGCGAAAAACTGGCGTGCAAGTGTGGTTGATGCGCTGGCGGTGACCTGTAGCCGACAAGGCTTCCAGCGTAAGCCATACATGAGGGTGCTCCATGATATTTAATACTCCGTCACACACGATTCTTGCGAATAAAATGCTTGTGGTATACTTGATTTTTTTGCATTCTGATTTGAAAGACAAAATGGGGTACAACGGGAAAGGACAGTGTTTGAATTGCTAAAACATTTATCTATAGTGAACATGCAACTATAGGAGTGTCGACTTAAAATTTGAAATTATATAGGGTTTGTTTGGCTTTTTTTATTCATGAATTTAGTTTCTAGGCATTTATTGTGCACAATTTAATTTTAAACTACATGCACATGCTCTACTGCACCAAAATGGGTTAAAAAATCGTATATGTGTCGTTGGGTGCATGTTTAGGTTCCATGCAAGAAATGAGAATGAATTTCAAACATCTGGGCATCGTGGATCAACCATAAACATTGAGAAACTTGGTTTTAAAATTCTCATAAATCCAAAACTTGCTTGAAAATCTTGAAACTTGGCATGGTGTTATGATATGGTACCAACATGTTGTGGTAATTTTTTTTCCGATTTGGGACAAGTTTTGATATAAACTTCTTATAAATCACAGCTTCTCTCAAGAAGCCTCATGGTTCCGAGAGGGAACGTGTCGCCTCTATGTGCGAAATGACATACGCTGCCTCTTCCCGCCTTGATATATTTTGCAGAGGCAACATGCAACTATAGGAGTGTCGTGTTACAATTTGGAATTATTCAGGATTCGTTTAGCCATTTTATACATTATTTGAGTTTCTAGACATTTAATGTGCATAATTAAAATTTGAACTATAGGCACATGATCCAGTGCACCAAAATGGGTCAAAAAATCATATATGTGTCCTTGAGTGAATGTTTAGGTCCCAGTCCCATGCAAGAAATGGGAATGAATTTCAAATATCTGGGCGTTGTGGCTCAGCCAAAAACATTGAGAAACTTGGTTTTAAAATTTCCGTAAATCCAAAACTCGCCTAAAAATCATGAAACTTATCATGATGTCATGACAAGGCACCAACATGCCATGGTAAAAAAATTATCCGATTTGGTAGAGATGGAAATATAAGCTACTGTAAAGGGAACTGATACAAAAAGACATGTTGAAAACATTCGTGCTTCAGCTGGAAAGTTATTAGGATTGTATGACACAAGAAAAGCATAAAGTTATCAGGGCAGTAATGGGAAACTTACCAACGTTGGGCTAGTAATGTTATCATGATTGGGGGAAGAGGTGCGTGTGACAAACACATTGCTAAGATTGTAACATGTTAATGGCAGCAAAAAAATCTCAAGATATAAAAATCCTGGCCAACAAAAAGTACCTCATTTTGGTGATTAAGAGTGTAATGTTCATCCCTTCGGAAATGCTTGATTACGGATTACAATTGAAGTCCCCTACAAGCATATATATGGACAACAACCAACGGAAGATGATCTTATTTGGAAGTTCTATGTACTGAAGAATACAAATATGTAACTCAACAACACTCGTTGAAATTTGCCCCCTTTCTTTCACAGAGTCAGCAAGCTCACGAAACGTTACCCACCTTCCATCAATGTCAACAACCCTGACATTGGGTTAGAAGGAAAAAAACGTATAAGAGGAATATAAAAATATATTTTATGAGGAAAAAGTAAAAACAAATAGTCATTGTTAATCTTGGAGGTGGAACCACCTGTATGCTTGATCGTAAATAGCCTCCTCATCGACACTGGGTGTCAGGAAAGAATATGGCGGTAGAAGATATTGTGATGGGCGGGTACCCCTAACTTTCTGAATTAATTATTTATGCATGGCACTACCTACTTGATGCTCTTTGGGGGTGGTAAGACTGAGGTAAGAAACCTGAGGCTTTGTGAATGATCTTAGTTGTATAGTTCATCAAGGAGGTGTATGACTAACATAAAATAAATAAATTTGGAGATTAGTATGCAAATAATTAAGGATGACATGGTTATAGAACTTAGCAAGGTGAGACAATAGAAGTTATCAATGTATGTATGAGGAACTTATCAAGGTGGGGATATATAAGTTGTCATGTGTCATGGGTAGGGGTCAGTAGTTTAGCATGGTAGAATTAAAGGAAGTTGGCGGGGTTGGAATGGTGAAAAGGTGATAATTAACTTGATAATTACCTCCTTGAACAACAACTTTTCCTTTTGCTGCTCGATTGTCATGTTCAAACTTTTACCACCACATGACCACTTCATCATCATCAAGCTCAACATCATAAACTCGAACACAGCGATCTTTCAAGATTACAAAAAATAATATTAAAACAATGTTGTGAGCAAAGTAAGTTGGGGACATGAAAAAAAAGTGATAAAGTTACAAGAAAGAACGATAAAAAAATAGTTAGTGGTCACAAGTAGTGATAAGTCATGATGTATGGTTAGTAGTCAATACACAAGCTAGTTTAGCATACTATAGGTGATATTGTAGAAATATATGGCTGAAGTTATCAGGCCCTATTATGAATGTTACCAGTAAGGAATGGTGGAGTTATCAGGACAGAAAAGGGGGGTTACCAGGCCATATTATGTATGATATCATCGGAAGAGAAGGGAAGTTACCGGGCAAATTTACATATGTTATAACCAGTTATAAAAGATGAAATATGTAATACCACATTTAATAAAAACTGACATAGTTACAAGGTTCGCAGTGGTTAGTGCTCGGGACAAAATAAGAAGTTAACAGGCGATACGATACAGATGAAGGGATGTATCAAGGTCATAGTATGTATGCTATCATCGGAAGAGTGGGCAAGTTACCAGGGGGTGACTTTGTAAAATTAAAAATGACAGAAAATAAAACTGAAACAAGGAAGTGAAAATACAGTGATAGATCACCTGTGCGAATCATGTTTCTTCCAAGTGGGGAGTGGAATGATTTCATTGGTGCCCTTGTCAGCAACATGGATCCCAAGCTCTTGAACAATGAATTTCTTGGTAGAAAATGTCAAAACCACCTTCCCCTAGTCTAAATTTGCTTGTCATCCCAAGTATGTGCACTCACACACAATAAAATCCGTCATGCACAGCCAGATTAAGCAACAAAACGACCATGTCATCTGAAATCATCCTAACCACCGACCAAATCCGGTTGAACCGACCTCGGCCCATACTTCCTCTGCCACCAGCCATCCCACGAAAGCTAACAGCACCACTCCACGCTCCAATGTCTAGAAACCCGCGCAAACACAAAGACAATCACAACTAGCGGAGGAAAGGAGGGGCGAATGGATTACGCAAACAGAAATCAGGGGGTGTGAATCTCATTGTTGACCGCCCGCTACAGAAACAAACCACAGTCCCGCTGATTCAGCCGCGGATGAACGTGAGTCGGTGAGTAGGCAAGTGTAGCGCGGTTACCCAAAATTCGAACAACCACTCTCCTAAAATGAATGTGTGTGTGTGTGTGGGGGGGGGGGGGTCTGTCGATTGGGTAACTGCACGATGACGAATATAGCCCACCTGACAGAGACACGCGGAAGGGAGGGGGGGGTGTTGCACGGCTAGAAGCACACAAGGCACCGCGTGGTTCGCTCGCATTGCAACCACTCGATGAGCTGACGTCGTTCGATCCCAAATGGATGGGATCCGGGTCGTTCGGTTTTGTTACAAAATCCTTATATTTGTTTTCGTTTAGGTAACCGAGCTAGTCATGATTCTTCCGAAAAACAGTTTCACAGCTGAGGTCGTGACGGTTGCATCACACTGCTCCCAGACCCGGTAGCTATAGTCGCTGGCCCATGCAAAAAGTAAGCTCCTCTTGACTTTGAGCAGCGCTCGCTCGCTCGCCATTTGGCAGACGAGCCGACCACGGTACCAAGCTACTCCTCCCGCTAGCGAATAGGCTGAACCCGAATGATTAGCAGGTAAAAGACGGTGGACTTTAAATCCGGCGGCGGTCCTGACCGGCGCGACGACACCGTCGTAAATTCAGAGGCGGCTGTGTGTCGGCAGACAGTAACCGCTGGACGGACGGGCACAGTGCGGTGAAAGCCTTTACAGCGCGCACGGCGCACGTCTCGACGCAACGGCAGTCGGTCGACCAGGGCACACTCACAGTGCACGCACTGGCCGGGGGCCCGGGGCCTTCTCGTCGTCAACATCCGCGCTTCATTTAACCTGGATCCACTTGGGAGACACACGACGGCGACCCGATCGCGGTCGATCTCTACGTATGTGGCGCACGGCGGCCACCTCCTGATAAATCCGGCGTCCCTTTCGCGCTTGCCGTCGTGTGGAGTCCGTGCGCTCACGTCTGCTGGCTGCTCTGTGGAGTCAATTCGCCGTGACCCGCCGCCGGGGAAAGTCTTGGACATACTGCCAGGGAGTTCAGTCTGTTGCAGTACTACTAGCAATGACACCTGCAAATCTGTAGCGCAGGAACAGTATCAGCCGCCCGATCGTACTACCACCAGCATGAATCGCTCTCTGTTTTGTCGATTGCACGGTACGGGGTCAATCATTACTTAGGTACGTCCGGCTTGGGTTTACGAACAGACCAGTCTGGACGTTGCTGATTCTAGCAGCAATGGTTTTCTGAACCAAACCGAGCCAGACACCCTGATAACATGTGTGAAAAACTCGACCTATGCGTGGGGGAAATGATACTACCAGTACTATGTACGGAGTACTAAAAGACATAAAGTGGAATCATTATCGAATTTCACCCCACTAGGAAATGTCCCGGGCTCATTATCCTGCTCTGTTGTCGGCTGCTCTGTGAATCCCCACGGTCGACCTCCAACCCCAGTGGGGGGGCCGGCCGGTGAAGCCAAGCCTGCGGGTTACACGTAAACCACACAGCGGAATCCAGAACAAGTCCGGAGTCGAGAGCACTGTCCCGGGCTCATCATCGAACCAACAAAAGCAGGATCTCCCCCGCTAAAAACAAAAAAACAAAAGCAGGATCTGACATAGACGGGGAAGGGGAGCAAATCTACGAAGCGGGCCGAAGTTTCAGTCAGTAATGCCACGGAAAGCAAAAAAAAGCGGCCCAAAGGCACCAAAAAGGCCGCCAGGCTTTCACTCTGGTACTCAGCTCTGTCGACAAAGTTGCTGTTAAAGCAGCAGCTCATGTTCTCTCGACCTGCAGAGAGCTGTAACTGCACATCTATCTGAACGTAAACAAGTTGAAACAGAGAGCACTCTACGTACGTACGGCAAAATGTGATGTACCGCGTCCTTGGAACACAGAAGGTTCGGGAGGGAACACTGGCACGGCACAGTGCTCTGGAAGGAGCAGGCCGGATCAGACGGAGAAGCAAAAAAAAAACCCTACATGGTCTAATGAAGGAAAACTTGAAATGAAGCTAAAACTCTCTGGGGTCGACGAAGATGGATTGCCCGGGAGGCGCCTTGGTCCAGTCGCCGAGCAGGCCGTGGTTGTAGCCGTCGGCGAGCCGTTTGATGCACCAGAGGTCCTCGGCGCCGAGGCGCGCCCAGTGCGGCACCCCGGCGCGGACGGGCTCGAGGGCGGCCACCTCGGTGGCCACCACGCCGCACCCGCCGCGTCGGGCCATGTTGTGCGCGTGCCGGCACAGCGCGCGCACCAGACGCGGCGCCCCCGGCCCGGCGCCGCCCAGGCCGTACAGGAAGTAGAGCCCGAACGGCGCGAAGAGGTTCGGGATGGAGGGTATCCGGAGCCATGGCGCCGCCCGGTCCACCAGCCGCGTTGCGCCGGCTGCGGCGCGCATCAGGCGGGGCGCGCCGCGCACCTCGAGGCGGAAGGCGTCCATGCAGTTCCACACGCTCAGCACTGCCCACGACGCTGGCGGCGCGGCGAGGAACGCCTCGACGTCCCCGTCCCAACTCGTGCCAGCCGGCAGTGCCAGGAACGTGCCGAGCGACAGGGCGTTGGACAGCACGGCGTCTATGTCAGCGGGGAAGAACTCGACGGCGGCGAAGTGCCAGCGGTAGAGGCGCTCCGCATCGCGGGGCTCGAGGCGCACGATGGACGCGCGGCGCGAGGGCTTGAGTGCGTGGCGGAACACCGGGTGCACGAGCAACGACGGCGTGCGGAACTTGGAGTAGCCGCAGCGGGAGGTGAAGAGGCGCACGGACGCCTCGTTGTCCTGCTCCGTCGCCATGTACGAGTACTCCGCGCCCTTCTGCCGGAACCATTGCTCCATCCTCTCCACAAGCTTCCTCCCCACCCCTTTCCTCCTGCGCACATTCCGTAGCGTTCCAAGTTACAGTCTGGTTCGTTCGAATAAGTTGCATGTACTTGGTGATGATGGTGTATTAGTACAGTACGTACCGATGATTGGGTGAGACGCGGAGGCCGAGGATGTAGGCGACCTTGGTGTAGATGGGGTCCTTATCCTTGGAGTGGGAGCCGCCGGAGACGACGGACTTGACGCAGCCGCGGACGAGGCCGATTATCTCCGCGCCGCCGGCGCCGCCGCTGCCGGTTGCTGTCTCCGCGACCTTTCCATATCAGGGCGGTTCAAACATGCGTTTCGAGTTAATTAGTTTTCGAGAGAGGCGGGAGTGGGCCAACGCCGAAGCGACAGGAAATTAAACGAGACGAGGAAAAAAGCAAAACGGATATACAGTGTACGAACGGAAAAACGCAGCCAGTGGGTGTTCCGAGCGTGCGTTCGTGCGTATACGCACTTACGTACCAGCATGAGGAAGTCCGGCGAGTTGCGAATGCGGCAGAGCGGGTCGCCGAGGAGGTCCGTGAAGAGGCACATCTCGCCGCCGCCGCCGCCGCCACTGGACCCCACCTCGCACTCCCGCTCCACCTCCTCCACGCCGCTGCGGTCGCGGACGTCGTCGTACTCCCGCACCGCCGCGTCATGCTCCCCATCCACCACTGCAGCTGCCGCCTCAACCATGGCCGAGCGATCGAGCTCACTCTCCTGACTGTAAGCAGTGTAAGGATCGGTGGCAGGCGGACAGACAGACGGCCAGGTTCGAGAGAAAGCGAGAGGTAGTAGCAGAGGAGCTGAGGGCTTGGCCTGGCGAGACTGGATATATAGCTAGACGGCGGGGCAGGCGAGGAGGGAGGGAGGGCGCAGGTGTGAATCACGTGAGAGCGGGGGAAGGCGGAGGCGCTCTTTTGCGTGCCTGCCTGCCTGCCGCCGTCTCAGTTACCACGACGCACACACAGAAATGGTTAGGAATGGAATCGGTACGGCCGATTCGGAGAGGAGTGCCACTAGCCGCATCTTAAAAGCTTTGGAATCGAAGGGTTTAATTGGGGAATAATAAAGGCTGTGGAGCTCGGAGCGAGTCGCTCCGGGGCCGTAGGCCTTTTAATTGGCGACGAGGAGGAAGGGCGGCTACGACTAGGATGGATCAGAGTAGCGATCTGGCCACATGAAGCGCAGGGAAGGAGGAGGGGGAGAGGAGAGCGGGACTGTGGCTGGGTGGCCACACTGCTTCTCAGTGCTACGATGCTGTACTGGTTACTGTTTTTTTTTTTTTTTGAAACGGTGGCAAAAAATTTGGGTCATCAATTAATTAAGAAGAAGAGAAAGTTAATTAATGGAAAACTGGACAAAAAGCCATACATATAGAACACGTGCAGATTACTTGCTAAGAAATAAACTCCATGACCCCACGGTCAACCCGACAAACATACATAACACGTAACAACTACAGACCCACGTACATCAATGATCAATGTCTCAAAGAAACCCTCAACGAAATCAAGGTTGAATACATCGGATGCCACCAAATCCACGGAGATGAGCCAGACGGAGATGGAGGATGACGAGACTGAGTATATTTTATTAAGCAGCCGTTGACGCCTTACCAATGACGCCACTCTTCTTGCCTATGGTTCTGAGAGCCTTCTTCACCTTCTGTATTGTGCATGTAGAAACCTCCTCTGCTAGGAGGCAAGCAATCACCTTGCCAGACCCAGGACAAGCTGCCTCCAAGGAGGCGAGCAAGTGGCCAAGTTGTCGCTGTGACGGGGATACTACATATATCAGAGATTTTATCCTCGATCGAGCACGTAGTCGGGGACACCGCGGAAAGGGATATGTGGGCTAGACGAACCCTCACTACTACCCTAGTGACGATGACAGTAAGAGCATCATTTGTGGTGAAAGAAAGGGAAAAAAAGCAACTTTATCATCGGATTGGAGATGCACCACCCAGATCATTTTTTACGTTTTGTAACTTGTCGGTCTAAGTTTTGTACTTTATATAGGACTCCAATATACACTCAATATCATATTTTTAGGGTTGACTCCCTTAGGTACGTCGGATTCCGATCGAACGCATGGCAATTACTCACCGCAGCATGATAATTTTCTGACAAATTTTTACACTGTATGACAATTTTCACCTTAGAACATGGCAAATCCTTATACACAAACATGGCAAATTTATCTGTTTTCGCATGGCAAATCTAGGCATTAGCTGGGAAATGTAAAAAAATCTAACATCAAATTTAACATTTCCGTAACTCCATTGATGCTCTTCTAAAAAATAATAAACCTTTTTTTTCGGGTCCAAAACGACAAACTTGCATGTGTTTGTAAGTTTTGTAACTAGTCAGTGGAAACTGGAAATATCCGCGCACATAATCCCCAATTTGATTAAGTTGGTTTTTCTTTATTTTCACAACAACGAATGTTTATATTGTAGCATTTCTTAGTACTTTAGTATCCATCGTTACCAAGTGGCAGCTCCCGCACAGGCGCCTGTGGCATTGTAGGGGGGTTGGGTGCTCAATTTTGACGAATATCCAATAAAAAAACACTAGCCACTTGCTTCATTCGGAACCCAGTAGTCACTTTAGCCACTAAAACATGATTAGTTTATTTACTCCATCTCGCGCTTGAAAGGTTCTTTGATTTGAATATCGACACGATTTTCATATCCAATTTTGATCACTAATTTTTGTAGTGTAATATATTCACTCCTATAAACAGTCAAGCTAGTGGTGATGGTTCGCTTTCCATAATTCGTACATATGAACCATCTAATTTACTACCAGCGGTTGAGACCGACACGGCATTGCTGCCACCCACTTACATGTACCGTGGATACTCTCAACAACCTCTAAGTTAAGTAAAATAAATTGAAGAGCACATGGACACAACAAACCTCGGAAGCCGCACAAATTAGTTGGAAAGAATTACTAAGCCGAGCCAATATCATCTGCATGTGATGGCTTACGGTAATATTGCTATGCTTTTAACGTATACTTTGTTGTTTCACCGCCATGCTAGAAGTGCAACTTGACAATGGGGTAAACCAGTAGAAGCCCCTTCAAATGTATTTCCCAACTTAACCACCTTGCATTGTTTGTGGTTGTGTAGAAAAAATAATGACTAGTTTAGTGAGAGGTATCCAGAATGTTAAAGGTGTTGCCCAAATTCAAGAAGATCTTCAATAACTTTATATTTTGACGACTTATTCCCCAATGAAGTCATTCAAATAACTAGTCAAATGGGACAAATTAAGTTCATACAAATTCGTGAGATGGAACCTCTAGTCCTCCATAATTTGGGTTTTATGAGTCCAGTTGTTTGTGTGGGTTAGTCCTCATTTGAATAATGTGTCAAATTTCTTTCAGCTTCAGATTGCCTTCCCAATGTATGGGTCGCCTCCAACTAGTTACATCAGTTGATTGCGGCTAGGTAGCCTCCCATATTTGATCCTAATGTCAAGATTGAACCACCCGTGGGCGCGAACTCCTCCACTAGATTCGTTCCTATCATATCGTCTTATAGGCAGGTGTATAACTTTTAAGTCTGTAAGAACTTGTGTCCCTTGTCAACTAAAAATTCAAATAAAATAGTTATTGCATATGTATTTGTTAAGATAATCATGTGTATGATTTTCCAAGTATATTATGTAAAGATTTTTAAACAAACTTTTGCTCATAGTTTCTACCATCCTATGTTAAAACTTAGGAAGTAATCCAAATATGTGCTTGACTTTAATAGTGTTTGTATGTAAGGGTTAAGGTTCATGGCAGCTCTAGGCATCGGGCATTACGATGTGTCGCAAACCTTATCTTTAGGTGTTAAGTAGAAAATTTGTTCAGATGGATGGGAGAGAAAGAGAATGAACGATTATTTAATGGGAAAAAGTGATTTGTAATTTGTATTTGTCAATACCGAGTTGCAAAGCAATTTTTATTTAATTTTGATCAATACATATTTGAAAGATATTTGAGAACATGTCACGCAATCATTGCTCTCCAATTCAAGGCTAAAATGTTTTCTAGTTGTATATTCATTTTCATTATAGAATCAAAAGACAACAAATTTGTTTTACTTTGAAATTAGGTTTTGTCCTTGCATGTAGGGAAAACAATATTTAGTTCTTGTTGTTGTCATTGTCGAATCTCTCTAGACAGAGTATGTTCGAAAATAACATATACAAGACATTTAGACAATCAAACAAGGGTGTTCAGACAAAGAATATTAGCTACTCCCATCGATCCTTTTTTAGGCCCACCTCAGAGAAACAATATTTTCTATAGGTAGGTTTAAAAAAATCCAGACCAATGGATGTGGATCTTTACCCCCTCAAAAGGATAATACTTTCTCCATTATTACACATTAATTAAGGAGTATGCATGTAGTCATAGTGGGAGTAACTTAGGTAGGAGTAGTAACATAACACATTCCAAGACAATTTTGCTTATGTGGCATGAAGTTAATGAGGAGAGGGATGCTTGCTGTAACATATTATGTTACTATAACATATCACACCCTGAGGTAAAATGAGTCTATAGCTCAATTGATGAAGGCTTGCATGTTATCATCTATATGTTACTACACCCATTATGAAGATAGTAACATAGACTATAACATATGCATGTTACTAGTTTACTCCCCACTAGTTAGCCGAAACCGAAACATCGAGGGCCAGTGGGAGAGACAAACTACTAATGATTATGGACTTGGAAAGTGAAATTTACTGAAAATGTAGTTGACCCTTTTAAAAGGGGTCAATAGGAGTAACTGACATGCAACATTGCGCCCTTTTCAATAAGTATATGCTCATAGCTAGAGTTACGCTATGCAAGTCAAACAAGGGTGTTCAAAAAAATCGTGGTCCGCGTGTTATGATGCTGTTGAGCTTTCTCGTATTTAACTACAGCCAGTGCCCTACGCCGTGCATGGCCAAAGAAAGGTGTATTGGCTCTTTATCTCAACTTTAGGAACGTCAATGCTAGGCATACATCAAATTTCTTTCCAAAACTCAAATTCAGTTTGTGGGCCATATCATGCATCATCTGTTTACTGTATTTGTTGTATGAATATTGGACAAAAAAAAACCATTATAAGCAGAAAAATTTCATTTTAGAAACACCCCCGCAGGATATAATTACCAAGGACAAATATATATATATTTTGTCCTATATTTTCTATATTTCTGATGTTCTCTGTACTGCCATGAGATGGGAACGAGCATTGGTGCATGGGGCTGAAATTAAAAGCTGAAAAAGGTTAGACAATTTAACTCAATGGGCAAATAAATCCAAAATAACTTTTTTTGGGTGTGTGTGTGTGTGTGGGGGAGGCCAGACGGCAGGTATACACTAGAACAGAGAGAGCATTTCTTTTCAATAATTAAATTGAAATTTTAAAAATGTGTACAGATGACCTGAGACACGTGGGCCAACACGACCAGTCGGTTGAGGACGAGATGCCGTTGGGGTAGATATGCGCAGTAAACAAGAGTACAGCGCCGTCATTCTCATCCGCCGTTCCTCTCCGACCCATTGCCGTCACGATTTAATACATGATATATGATGCGCTCACAGAAATTTATCACCCCACCTTCTAATGACAGCATCACTTCAGGCCTTCGATATTCCTTTCCACTCATTCTCTCATCAAAGGTGCCATCAGTACCAGTACTAGTAACTGAAATATAAATGACTGTAGACGAAAGTGGCCAATAGTAACGTGCAGCACCCACACTATGGTGACGAAAGCAAAGTTGTTGCCCCAAGTCTTCTTTTTATGTTAATGTTGTCGCGATGACAGCAAATTTCTTTGCATGACAAATCGGTCTGATTTGCCATGCTTGTTAAAGGATTTGGCCATAAAAACAATTTAGTTTGTCATGCTTTCTAGCGAACGTCAGTACAATAAGGTTTCCAATATCTTTTATTGAACTAACTCGACAATATTGTCTACAGGACTCTGGTGGGTTTCGGCAAGTTTGCTTTCTTGAGCGGGACCTGACAATGATCGATACTGAATAGCAGTATAGTGTCTTAAATTTCCATCCCTATTCATATGATGGAACTCTCTTAAATTTCTGAGACTGACTAATAGGGATATACAGCGGCGCTATGGATTTGCTTCCGGTGCAATTGGACTTCATCCAATCCTGTAGCAACTAGCCAATGCTACACTGCCACTACTATTCGAGATTATCTTTTGACCGACATAGAAGCCTGGCTTACGATAGATACACTATTGGCAGTATCTCCTTATGGTTATGGAGTAGTAGATATCATCTCTGACTGTCTTATCGTATAGTCTCTGGATAGGGCGCATGCGCTAGGGTTTTTGTTCGTATTTTCTTGTTATGTTTTGTACAGTGCATAACGAGACCGTGAGAGGTGCTTCCTTTTGCTTTCTAGTGGTTGTGTACGAGGCGCTGTGGCTGATCGATCGATCCATCGGTCGATGGCAATCACTGCCGTCTCTTTCGTTCACCCTTGCACGTAAGCTTTTGTGATCTCTCATAAAAGGGAGGCCCAGTTGCGGCCTGGATTTGTGGGGAGGAAGAGAGAAAAGGGTCACTGGTAGCAAGATATGAGATTTTCTCTCATTGTCGTATCTCATCCTTTTCCCTGAACGACATTAATTTGATGTTTGCGCTAGAGAACAACGATAATATATGTTGCTTCAGTATATCCACAATGGTGCTTTATCGCTAGACAAAATATTTCTGATGCCTAGTGCGATGCTGAACAGATTATGTATTCTAGGGCATCTCCAACGGCGACCTGCAAATTTCCTCCTGTATCCGTCCGCGGACACGGATGCGGAAGGCCGCCATGCAATGTTGCCCGCATACATTTCAAACATTTTTTCAACAAACCAGATGAAATTTATGTAAACACAACAGATTTCATATAAACCGAACGAAATTCATTACATTTTGAACATATTTTTAGCTAAAATAGCAAAAACTATGTGCACGCCCGGCCGCCTGCAGCTCCATTTCCACGGCGCGGATACACTGCACTAGCCTACGGCCGGCCGCGGCAGATCCCTTTGTCTTTCCCATATCCGACAGTCCGCTCGTCAGACTCCCGTGAGCCCCGGAGGTATACGCTTCAGCACAAAGGGCAGCTCGCTTCCATGTTTGGCAACGCCGATCATCGGAGTGGAACCGTCGTGATGTGCTTCAGCCAGAGGTGAAGGGGAAGATGATGGCATGCGACCATGCAAGACAATGGTTGTGTACGTCGGCGTAGCCTTGGCGGCGGCCTTCATGGGAACCAAGCGGCGGCGGCCTCCCATGTTCTACTTCTCCTCAATGACCTCGGCGGGCGCGGACGTGCTGGACACCGCGTTGCTGACCTCCGCCGGCAGGGCGCGGTCGTAGACACGTTGACGGCGGATGGCGCGGTCGCAGGCACGGGAGGAGCGGTGCAACACGGCGTCATCCACGTCAGCCACGATGTCTGTGCCGCCATGGTCCACCGCTTGCCAGCCTGGAGTAACACGCCACTCCTCGGCGAGCAGGCTTGGAGCGGCGAGTTGTTGTACGACATGCCGACTTGGAGCTTCTACCTCCGCGAGCTGACCTGCAGCCGCCTGGAACGTCGACGGAGGCGGATCAGAGAATTGTCTGGCTCGTATCTGGCGGGTTCGACGGACCACCCAACTAGCTTGTATGCCGGAGAACTCGGCTTCCTGCTCGTCGGATGCCATGGAGCTTGTGGAGAAAATGGTATGCAAGGAGATGGAAGAGGAGTGTGGTGTGATTTTTGCCCGGTGTTTGGCATCGTTTAAATAGCGGGTGGACAGCCGGAGCCAACCGGCGTTGTGTTTAATGACGGGCGGCTCGATCGCGAGTAGACGTGTGGCCGGAGTAGGTTTCTTGAGATAGGCACGAGTTTTAATGGAGGAAGGCGGGAAGTCTGTGGCCGTTTGAATGCGGCGAGGAGACGTGTTCAGCCGGGCGAGCAGCGGGCTGCGCTCTCTGGTTGGCGCCCCGCTTCAATGCCTGTAGTGACATGTCGTGTCCGTCTCCGCTGCCCTCCCGTCCGGTCAAATTGCGGATTAATTCCGGACGTTGCATGCTCTAGGCCGGCATGAATGCAGCACGGCAAATGGCGCGTGGGATGGAAAGTGCAAGAGGGGCGGGTGGAGGGTTTGGATGGGGCAGGGCGGTCAGATGTGGGCATGGAAGCGGTCTGGGCGCCCGTAAAGCCCCCCACATTTGTCTCTGGTTTGCGGGAAAAAGGACGTCCAGATCGCCATGCAGATCGATACACGACCACGTTGGATGACTTCTGCGGTCCGAACAGCGCGATCCAGATGTATGCGGGTGGTTTGAGGGTCGTTGTTGGGCATCTCCAACATTGACCCTTTAAACAGACACATTATATCACTGGTACGCATCGGTGCTATACAAACAGTTTTTAACCCCTATCCGCGACGGCACTTGGAACCATCGCCAAGTGAGTGTGGGCGATAGGGGATCCTTCCCACATGACCTAGAAACTGTCGGGGATAGGCCCTCCTGGCACACAGCTGGGGCAAAATGAGCTCGTGTTCGATCGGGCGAGGCATCGAAACCCAATTATTTCCGTTCATATGTACATCCCAGAAAAACATTTCCGTTTGTATGTATATCACACACAGTCAATCTAAGGAGTACGTTTCCGTTCTTACGTACATCCCACACAGTCAATCCAGGGAAAACGTTTCCGTTCGTATGTACTTCCCACATAGCTAATCCAAGGAAAACTTTTCCGTTTGTATATACATCCCAAACGATTAGGCCGTTATAGTCGTGTGAAAAAGATGGACATCAACATTTAATTTGCCGATATATTTATGATAGGTACGTTATCGCACACGGTTCAAGAATGTAAAATGTGTGCAGTGCCTCTACAACGCCAACGGGTACATTTTCGTAACTGTGTGAGACTGATATTCCTATCACACACGCACACTGGTTTGAAACGTTTGTCGTATTACCATGAATTGCACACGCATATGAGACAAAACCGTGTGTGTGTCCGACAGGCATCGCAAACGTTTCGCGTCAAAAAACCGTTTGTTTTCTTTTTTCATCGCACACGTTGCTTTTTTTCCTAACCGTGTGCACATTATTTTATTCGCTCCTGTACAATTTTTTTGGCTGTAATTTATTATTGGAATTGGAAATTTTGAAATATGGAATGTGCAATCCAAATTCTCGGCACAATGGTTCAACAACGAATTCATAAATAAAATTTTCAGTACAATATGTTCAGTAATTATAGGATTAGACAAAATTTAACTATCATGAACCACAACATTTACAAACGGTAAAGGTGAAGAGACAAGTTTAAATCATTTTGACTGCCGATGTTGTTGAAGAAGCGGAATGCCATAATATGCCTTCTTGCATGTCACAGGCACGAACAACTTTTGTCCAACCCCTTGTGGAGATCGCTCGCTCATGCTTCACCGCCTTCAGGAAGACTTCTAGAGCATTATCATGGTAGCATGAATTATATACTTTAATCTTAGTTTCCTTCACTCCGGTCATGTAGTTTGCAAGGTAATCATCAGTAAATAGCTTCGGAAACCACTGAAAAGAGAAAAATATCGGATCATGAGGTCTAATAGAGTAACTTGTTGTGGGCAGGGGAAAAAGGCAACAGATTATTTACCATCCTAAAGTTCACTGATGTCTTGGACAAAGTGTAAATAAAGAGCTTAATTCCCATCACCCGTTTCTTTCGCCTAAAAATCTTTCTTAGTTTCCTCACTTGACGCTTGTTCATGAATATCTCATTGCCCCATACGCAAAAGGGATCAAAGCATGGATCAGTATCACTCATATACGTACCTACAAGCAATCAGTAAATGTTAGAAGCTAAATGAGATTGCACAAATGATGTAAAATACAACTACCTACATTCCTAAGTACAAGTATTTTTAGAGATTTCAATATGAACTACATACGGATGTATATAGAATTATAGATATAGTTTAGATAAGAGTCTAGATTCACTCATTTTGCTCCTTATGTAGTGTAGGATCGAAAGTATGTCTAGAGGGGGGGGGGGTGATTAGACTACTTGACAATATAAAAATTCTGCCTTTTGACAAAGAACAGTTTTTGGCAGATTCACAATTATGATCAAGTCAAGCATCACCCTACACATGCAATTCTAGAGTATAGGCAGCGGAAAGTAAATTGCACATGTAGTAAAGAGAGGTGGAGAAGAGCAAACGCAATTTTGGAGACGCGGTGATTTTTCTCGTGGTTCCGATAGGTGGTGCTATCGTACTTCCACGTTGATGGAGACTTCAACCCACGGAGGGTAACGGCTGCGAGAGTCCACGGAGGGCTCCACCCACGAAGGGTCCACGAAGAAGCAACCTTGTCTATTCCATCATGGCCACGCCCACGGAGGCTAGCCTTACTCGGGTAGATCTTCACGAAGTAGGCGATCTCCTTGCCCTTACAAACTTCTTGGTTCAACTCCACATCTCGATGACGGAGGCTCCCAGCGACACCTAACCAATCTAGGAGGCACCACCTCCAAAAGGTAATAGATGTTGTAGATGATGATGAACTCCTTGCTCTTGTGCTTCAAATGATAATCTCCCCAACACTCAACTCTCGTCACCGATTTGGCTGTGGTGGAAGAAAGGATTGAGTGGAAAGCAACTTGGGAAGGCTAGAGATCAAGCTTCATATGGTGGGAGTGGAGCAACTTGATCTCAACACAAGGGTAGGTAGTTCTCTTCTCGAAATGTAAGGTAGGAGTGGTAGTTCTTTCGATGGCTCTCTCCACGAATGAAGAGGGGTGGAGGGTATAAATAGCCTCCACACAAAATCCAACCGTTACACACATTTGAGCAATCTCGGTGGGACCGAAGTGGACAACTCGGTGAGACCGATAGTTCAAATAATGTGAGCGTTAGGATTTTCAGTGGGACCAAAAATACAATCTCGGTTAGTCCGATTCGATGCAATGACAAGAGCATGCCAATTTCGGTGGGACCGACTTCATCATCTCGGTGACACAGATTTGATGATGAATGTTCTGAAGCTTGGCTACTCAAGTTTCGGTGAGACCGAGTTCGAATCGGAAAATCCGAGTTTGCTAGGGTTTGGCTTATGGCTGAGGTGGTTCATCTCGGTGTGGTGAGTTTGGAATATTGGTGGGACCGAGACTACTTATGAGTGTATATGGCGGTGAAAGTTGCTGATAGTTTAGGAGATGTATCACTAAGCACTTGAGCAACCGGATCATCATCATAACCTCATCCCTTTTAATAGTATTGGCTTTTCCTATGGACTCAATGTGATCTTGGATCACTAAACCAAAAATGGAGTCTTGAGCTTTTGCCAATGCTTGCCTTAGCATTTTGAGGGGTCCACTTCTTGAGTCCTTGCCATACCCATATCATTGAACTCTCGAAATGATTCTCAAGTAACTATTAGTTCAATGATATATATGTTGTTATTAATTACCAAAACCACCCGGGATTAGTTGCACTTTCAATCTCCCCTTTTGGTAATTGATGACAACATATAGATCAAAGCTCGACAAAGGATATAATCAATGAATAATATCGTCGCTTTGAGAAGTATGTGATAAGCAAGAGCTCCCCCTAAATTTGTGCATTATTTGAGATTTGCGTTTGAATGCAAATGCACAATCGATTAGGATCATGGGTCACTCTTCCATGTCACATACATCTTGGTGGAGCGCACAAAATGATAAGAATGAACAGCATGCACCCAATCACCAAGACATGAGTAAATGGTCATACAAGATAGGAATAGCATATGATAAGCATTAAGCACACATTAAAGCATAGTACGACCAAGCACTCATTAAGGTAGAATCAAACGAGTATCAAACACACTGAATGTCTCGAAAACCAAAAGTATCTCAAAGAAACCGCAAAAGAACGAAAGAGCAAAAAGCGCAAAGACAACACACTCTCTCTCTCAAGTCCTATGATCTATACAATTTCTCCCCTTTGGCAACAAGTTACCAAAATTTCAAAAAGCATAGAGCTAAGCGTCACTTTGTGGACTCTCTGGCGGCTCCGTCTGGGTTGATGTCGGAGTGGATATGACAAGATCGGCGAAGACTTGGTGATGTCTGTCTTTGGAGGAGTGGTCTTTGGAGCTGGAGTTGGAGTAATCTTTGGAACTATGGGAGGTGCCAAGCTGTAGTCCCGTGTCATCCTTTGGAATAGCAGTGATCGGGTCCTTTGGGAACCGGAGCGATCTGTTGTTGAGAATCTGGACTAAGTCATCCCGCAACTCACACATAAGCTCTTCCTTCTCCTTCTTTGCTTCCTCAATGTCGCCTCGAGCTTGTTGGCGGTCACTTGTACTTGATCGACTTCACGCCCGAGCGTGGATCTTGTCCTCAACAATCCTCTCTAAGCTCTCTGAGACTGTATAATGCTGGCCAGCGTTGTTCAATCCTTTGAATAGCTTCAAGTATTTGCTCTCCAAGCTCTTTGGTTTAGCTGCTGCTGCTTTGCTTCCTTGTCGACTTTGGCTTTCTTAGAAGCTTCGATCTTGGCTTGACCTTCAACAGATGTCGGATCCTCCTCATCCATCACAACAACATTGTCTTCATGCTCGCTGCAACGGTAAATGTTCTCTATCCAACAAGAATGTGCCCGTGCCAAACTTGGCATTGATAAGCATCTGAATCTGGGCAAATCCACATGACCTTTTACGGTCATTGCAGTCCTCTTAATGGTCTCTACCATCAAGTCCATCACCTTGAAAGGTGCCTTCTCATCAAGTATGTGCAGCATGTTGATAGAGTATCCTCGATCATGCGATGATCTCAGATTTGGGCATCAAGGTATGCCTCAAAATGGTATTAGTGGTAGGTAAGCCTGCCTGGAGATAGTAGACTGAGCCGAGCTTCCAGATTCCCAAATCCTTTGCTGGAATCTCTTTGTACATGTTCTTCATGGATTCATGATTCTTCTTTGGAATCCCATATACATCAATATCATCTTCTCGTTGCACTGGAGCATTCAGAATTTCTGCCCATTCTTCAACAGAAGAAGAAAATCTTTGGCCTTCAGTCATCCACATAATCTTTCCATCAGGGTAGAAATGAGCTGTGGCATAGAATTGCATTATCATCTCATCGTTCCAACTGGTCAATTTCTGACCTACAAAGTCTGCAACTCCACATGCAGTGAAACTTTCATGCACATGTGGAAAGAAATCTCTGTGCTCTTATTTGTCAATGTACTTCCAATCAACATATATCGGTGTCTGCGACTATGGGCTTCTTGTCCATCAAGACGGTCTCATAGAAGTCCTGCTGCTCTCGGTGTGAAATCTGGGATCTACAGCAGTTCTTCTCCTCACGGCATATGGGTCAGTTTGTCTCCATAGCCCGAGACCTTTATCTTTCCTTGCCTTCATATCCTCGGCTTGAGGATGAGCATCATTATGTAGTGGCAGTTTTGGACGAAGTTTCGCAAAACTGGTCCTTCATCGTCGACTCGGTGGTGGCACATCATCCTTGTTCTTTTGAGACGCTGGAATGTTTCGACGGTCTTCTTGGGCTTGGCAGAAGCTTTCTTTGGAGCTGCCTTAGCTGGAGCAGATTTCTTGGGCTTTGATGTGGCTCCGGCCTTAATGGCATCACCCATGAGTTTCGCTTCGAGGAGTAGGCTGGGGTGCTTCCTCATCCTCATCCTCTCATCGCTGCATCATGCACTATCCTCTTTCTCTTGGAGGTTTTCTTCACTTTTCTTGCAGCTGCCTCTCCCAAATTCAGCTTCTTAGCAACAGTTGATTGCTTGACTTTCTTGGTGCCCTTCTTAGTCTGTTGACCTTGTTGCTCTTTGGCAACAACCTTCCTTTTGGGCTTTGAGGTCACCTCTTCCTCAACAACAAAATCAGAATCCTCATCATCTGAATTCCTCTTCTTTCTAGCTCTGGTGGCTGCAGGAGGCATGCCACTAGCTGTACTCCTCTCACCATCATCAGATGAGCTACTAGGATCAGGACTAGTGCTGCCTCTGGAATGTCTCGCAATGGGTGTCTCGACCTGTTACATTATCACGGCATCGACATGGCCGACAACCCGTGAATAGATAAGGTGTAGGCAGAGAAGAAGAGTCATCACAAACTGCAGAAGTTTTGCAAAAAATGAGTTCAAATTCTAGTATTAAGTTTTCACGAAGACATTTCGATCGATCGAGTTTAAGATTCGTGAATCCAAGTGTTAAACAGAGCTTGGCACACCACTTTCGGTTTGACGAAGTGGGTTTCGATCTGCCGAAAACACTAGGGTTTCACAGAATCCTCATTTCGGTCACACCGATTTTGCACAACTCGGTTGGACCGAAGGTGCAGGTAATGGCTATAGGCCAAATCGGTCATACCGAAAATATAAAATCGGTCTCACCGAGATGTGTTCATGAAACCTAACCCTAAAACTTTTACTCGAATCTAGTTCAAACGAACTAATCTGGTGTACTGGAGGATTTCAATCGTGGCAAGATAATAGGCAATCCAAACGTGCATTGAATCGGAGATGGGAGCACGAGTGGGATCAAAACTCACCCTAACTTGGTGGAGTTTTTCTCGGCGGCAACGGCGCGGAGGAGATGTCCGTTGACGGCGACGGAGACTGCGAGGGCGCCTGGCGCATTTACGGCGACGATCCGGAGACCAAGGCGGCGACGGCAAAGGGGTGGGGCTAAACGTTTGAAGGAGAAATCAACGCGGCCCTCGGTATATATACCCTTTGTTGTCGGTGGGACCGAGTTGTAAAACTCGGTGGCACTAAGATGGATAACGCTAGGCAGTTATGCACTTGATCACGCCGAAAATCACAACTCGGTTTCACCGAGATGAAAACCTAGATCAGTCTAAATGCTTTTGGTTCGACCGAGTTTGAGTAAGTTGGTCTGACCGAAATCAATTAGAAGGTTTTGGAAATTAGCCCTTGACGGATCGGTGGCTCCGAGTGCTCCTCACCCGGAGGGTCCGAAAATGACTTGTTCAAAATTTGTGATGTAAGCATGAATAGAATTTGAGACAAGAAAGCATAGATAGCTAGGGGAGGTACTTAGGCATTCTTGTCCATCCATTTGGTCAGAAATATCAAAACGATCAAAACAACAAATGGATGTCCTTGAATGGATAAAATCATGCATCCAACATGCTCACACAATAAGATAGCAAATGAAATATGTGTCAAACATGCACAACCAAAATTCTAGCAACTAACACACAATTTGTCGATGAATAGGTCATCTTTATATGAGTATATTGACTTAGGAGCCAAATGAGAACATTTGATCATAGGTCATACTCATCGTTTAAGCACAAGTGGGGTTACCACTTTTACATAAAGCATTGATGTGTTCACATCATTTGAAGATGCTTTAGCTCAATTTTTCTTAGAGCAAAGCTCCCCCTAGATGTGAGAACCCCTTTTAAAGGGTCAAACTAACCTTGGGTTGTCGAGAAGACTTCATGTAGATGTTGAAGATGTGGATGCTCAATGTTGATGAAGATCATCAAGAGTTGGGAGCTATCCTTTGGATTCGGGCACTTTCAATACCTACATGGGTTAGTCCCACAAGGAACAAACAAGGATATCCATGGACATAGATTGAAGTACACAATAGATGATGTCCATGAAAGCAATGATTACCTTGTCCTTGACTTACCAACAAGAGGGTTTGTGACTCCATGAACTAGTGAACGATGTGGAAGTTGATTGCACAAGTTTTGCCAAAATGAATGTGAGTGAAGTATGTTGGCGGAGTCACCCTCAAGAACTTTCTAGTTCTTCTTCTTCGGGATCCACATCATCTTGATGGGAATCCTTGGGGTTGTAGTTGAGTTTGACGAAGTAGAACTTGACGTTTCCTTGGGAACCCACTTGACCATGGCTTGAGGTGCTTCAACAAATGCATCAATCTCCTCTTGAAGCTTGTCCTTGCCTTTTAGCTTGTGGTCTTGTGGTGGAAGGTCATCTTGAGCTTGTTCCACATTGGAAGAAGTAGGATCATACTTCTCCTTTTGAGAAACAAACTGTGGAGTAGGATATTGACCTTCTTCCCACTCAACACCTTCGGCGTTGAACTTTCGCTCAAAACCAATTCCTTGATTCTTCCGGTGCCTTCCTTGCTTGCGAACAATTTCCTCAAAGTTCTTGCTTCCGCAAGGCTCTTGTAGACACCTTTCTCTATGATCCCTTTCAATAAACTATTTTCTTGCTCAAGTGTAACTTGGCTTGAAACATTGTTAGTGGAATCAAGAGAACTACTAGAAGCAACAACATTGGATTTAGCATGGTTATTGTTACTACTAGAGAAAGAATTTTTCTTATGCTTGTCATGCTTAGTCTTAATGGGTGGCAAGAAATTAGACAAGAGAAGTCATTTGGCAAGATATGAAGAACTCTTCTTTCGAAGATCGTCATTGATTGCTTTTAGAAACTCATGTTCTTGCTCTAGAGTGAGCTTCTCGAAGCGTAGCTTCTCATGAGATCTTAGGAGCTCTCTATGATCTTCTTGAGTTGTTTCATGAGCTAACTTAAGAGTGTTTAGTTCTTTAGTTAGACGCTCAATCTCCTTCATAGCATTGTCATTCGACTCTTCTCGACTATAAAGATTACTAGCATGTTCATCATTACTAGGCTCACTGGATTTATCATGCAAGAGTTCATCTTCACCAAGCAAGTCATCCTCATCACTATCAAGTCAATGAATTCAGGGTGTGATACCTTGGGGCCTTTAGCCATGAAGCATCTTCCAATTCCCTCATTTGGTGAATCAAATAAGTCGTAGGAGTTGGAGTTGGAGGATACGAGAGCAAGACCGCAACACCTTCTTCTTGATCAGAGTCGGAGTTGGAGTGATAGCTTCCTTCGGATTGATTGTCGGAGTCGGAGCCGGAGACCCATTCACCTACATGAGCTTGATGTTTTCTTCTTTGTAGCTCCTTGATGACTTGTCTTTCCTCTCCGAATCCTTGCTTCTCCGAGAGGGTCTTCGCTCATAACGATCATCTCTGCTCCTTCTCTCTTTCCGAGGTGACTCATCTCTTGAGCTTCTTCTTCTTGGAGATTCTTCTCTTCTCTTGTGGGGAGCCGTACACTCATTTGAGTAGTGTCCGGTCTTCCACAATTGTAGCAGATTCGATCACGACTAGAAGATCTCTTTTCATCATATGATCTAGACTTTGAGCTTCTCTCTTTGCCTCTATTCTTGTAGAATTTGTTGAAGTTCTTGACCATTAAGCTTATCTCTTCATTGGAAACTAACTTGTCACTTGAGGTTGTGGGAGCATCACTTGTAGCTTTGTAAGCACCACTTGACTTGTTGTGAAGCTCTTCCTTATCCTTAAGTGTCATCTCATGAGCAACAATTCTTCCAATGACTTCGGTTGGCTTGAGATTCTTGTAGTTTGGCATCATTTGGATCAAAGTGCACACGGTGTCATACTTTCCATCCAAAGCTCTGAGAATCTTCTTGATGATGAATCGGTCGGTCATTTCTTCGCTTCCTAAGCCGGCAATCTCATTTGTGATGAGAGCAAGCCTAGAGTACATTTGAGCAACTCCTTCACCATCCTTCATCTTGAACTTGTCAAGTTGACCTTGAAGAATATCTAGCTTTGACTCCTTCACGGACTCGGTACCTTCGTGCATTTCAACCAAAGTATCCCAAATCTCTTTTGCATTCTCAAGACGGCTGATTTTGTTGAACTCCTCGGGACACAAGGCATTGAACAGAATGTCACAAGCTTGAGCATTGTTTTGCAACATCCGCAATTCTTCCGTTGTAGCTTCGCGATCCGAAACTTTTCCTTCCTCGAAGAATTCACCTTGCATACCAACACAAATAATGCCCCATGCGGCTGGGTTATGACCAAGAATATGCATTTTCATTTTATGCTTCCAACTAGCAAAATTTGTACCATCAAAGTAAGGACCTCTCTGAAAATTACCCTCACTAGACGCCATACTCTCCTAGGTTGTGAAACCAAGCTTATGGAGTCCAATGCAATGGAAACCAATACAATGGAGACCAAAGCTCTGATACCACTTGTAGGATCGAAAGTATGTCTAGAGGGGGGTGATTAGACTACTTGACAATATAAAAATTCTGCCTTTTGACAAAGAACAGTTTTGGCAGATTCACAATTATGATCAAGTCAAGCATCACCCTACACATGCAATTCTAGAGTATAGGCAGCGGAAAGTAAATTGCACATGTAGTAAAGAGAGGTGGAGAAGAGCAAACGCAATTTTGGAGACGCGGTGATTTTTCTCGTGGTTCCGATAGGTGGTGCTATCGTACTTCCACGTTGATGGAGACTTCAACCCACGGAGGGTAACGGCTGCGAGAGTCCACGGAGGGCTCCACCCACGAAGGGTCCACGAAGAAGCAACCTTGTCTATTCCATCATGGCCTACGCCCACGGAGGGCTAGCCTTACTCGGGGTAGATCTTCACGAAGTAGGCGATCTCCTTGCCCTTACAAACTTCTTGGTTCAACTCCACATCTTGATGACGGAGGCTCCCAAGCGACACCTAACCAATCTAGGAGGCACCACCCTCCAAAAGGTAATAGATGTTGTAGATGATGATGAACTCCTTGCTCTTGTGCTTCAAATGATAATCTCCCCAACACTCAACTCTCCTCACCGATTTGGCTGTGGTGGAAGAAAGGATTGAGTGGAAAGCAACTTGGGAAGGCTAGAGATCAAGCTTCATATGGTGGGAGTGGAGCAACTTGATCTCAACACAAGGGTAGGTAGTTCTCTTCTCGTAAATGTAAGGTAGGAGTGGTAGTTCTTTCGATGGCTCTCTCCACGAATGAAGAGGGGTGGAGGGGTATAAATAGCCTCCACACAAAATCCAACCGTTACACACATTTGAGCAATCTCGGTGGGACCGAAGTGGACAACTCGGTGAGACCGATAGTTCAAATAATGTGAACGTTGGGATTTTCGGTGGGACCGAAAATACAATCTCGGTTAGTCCGATTCGTGCAATGACAAGAGCATGCCAATTTCGGTGGGACCGACTTCATCATCTCGGTGACACCGATTTGATGATGAAGCTTCTGAAGCTTGGCAACTCAAGTTTCGGTGAGACCGAGTTCAGAATCAGAAAATCCGAGTTTGCTAGGGTTTGGCTTATGGCTGAGGTGGTTCATCTCGGTGTGACTGAGTTTGGAATATCGGTGGGACTGAGACTACTTATGAGTGTATATGGCAGTGAAAGTTGTTGATAGTTTAGGAGATGTATCACTAAGCACTTGAGCAACCAGATCATCATCATAACCTCATCCCCTTTTAATAGTATTGGCTTTTCCTATGGACTCAATGTGATCTTGGATCACTAAACCAAAAATGGAGTCTTGAGCTTTTGCCAATGCTTGCCTTAGCATTTTGAGGGGTCCACTTCTTCAGTCCTTGCCATACCCATATCACTGAACTCTCTGAAATGATTCTCAAGTAACTATTAGTTCAATGATATATATGTTGTTATTAATTACCAAAACCACCCCGGGATTAGTTGCACTTTCATGTAGTCTATATTGGAATCTCTAAAAATACTTAAGTTTAGGAATATATGGTGTATAAGACATGGGATGCAGCTAACCTCGATGGCAAACAACAACATCGCCCATTGTAGCACTGTGTAAGTACATGGAACGCCAATGTTAACTACAACATGGTTAACATGCACCAAAAATAGCAAATGGTAACAAAACGGCATCATCTGTAGTGATATCTTCATTGCGAAAGAGTAGCACGGTAGCAAAGGGACAGATTAAAAAATAAATACAATTGTTAATTGCAACAGGCTTAACAGCATCCTCATTCATGTTTTGTAAGTTTGTAGCCATTGAAATACAACTGTTTAAAAATGGATACAACTGTTAATTGCAACAGGCTTAATGACCATTGAAACCGGTACTGATAAAAATGTAATTGGTAGAGTTAAACATCACAAGGCAGGTGATGCCAGAGCAGATAATGGCCCAATTGTCTATAAAAAGGTAGGAAAATAGCTAAAACATGTTAGGCATGTTTATTACAAGATGCTTAAGACATTGACCGTACAAAACGTAGCCATTAATTGCAACTGGTATTGGTAAGATTGAACTGGTGAGTTCATACTTAATAAGTCCTGAGAGGTAGTTGCTGGGGCACTTCATCTTGGCCAGAGCCCGCCCAAAGTCAGCGGCAGCGGAGGCGAGCTCTTCCTCCAGGTCGAAGCGTGGATCAGTGCCCCCGACATGTGTACCTACAAGAAACAAGTAAATGTTAGAAGCCAAATTGCAATTACACAAATGATGTAAAATACTATAAGACATGGGATGCAGCTAACCTCGACGGCAAACAACAACATCGCCCGTTATGGCCCTGCGTAAGTACATGGATAGGCATGTTAAGTACAACGTGGTTAGCATCCACCAAAAATAGCAAATGGGAAGCATCTCTGGTATATCTTCATTGCGGAGAGTAGCATGGTAGCAAAGTTTGTTTCTGGTATTGGTGAAATTGAACTGAACAGTAAATACTTGAACATCACACAGTATGCAGTACTGAAATAAACAAGGCACGAACATGCTTAATACATCAATCGTAAAAAACATAGCCATTGTAAGTGGTATTGGTAAGATTTAGCTAGTCGGATCATACCTGTTAAGTCCTAGGGGGTAGTCGCCATGGCACTTCTTCTGGGCTAGCGCCTGCACCATGTCATCGGCGGCGGAGGCGAGGTGTTTCTCCGGGTCAACACGCACAGCGGCCATCGCCCCCTGGACCGCCATCAGCTCCTCGACCTCCATGTGATATGTGGTTGGGCTTGCGCGGTGATGCTCTGGAGGTAGGGCCGATGGGGATTTGGAGGCATGATGATGTTTCACAGGCGCTATTTAAGCAATCAGTCGGGGGCCGTGATAGAGATCGGTGGGTTACCTGACTGGATCCAAGCAAAACGTAGATGTGGTTGAAGCTGTGGTTGCGGCGGCGGTGGTTTGAGCTGCCGGTAGGGGGAGGCAGGGTGGGGGTGGGGGAGATTCTGAGGAAATTTGATGGGTGGGGATGTGGTTGGAGGAATAAATTCTGAAATCAAACGCCTAATGAAAATTTTGCCGGGAAACTTGAAACTTGGGCGGGGGAAACACACAACGGAGATGAAGCGCGTAAAATACTCGTGTGCAAGAAAACAGAAAATTGGCAGTTCCCGTCTCCATATAATGTACACGTGTAGTCGATCTTTCGGTCGATGGTACGCCTGGTTTATTAGGAACAGTTAGACTTATGGATCATTAACGCAAAAAAACACACACGAGTACGGCATAGAAACTGTGTATTTTGTGATCTTCTAATGATTAATGCAAAAAAGCGCACACGGTCACACATGCTAATCAACGCTCAAAGCCCTCAAAGGATGCTCTTACCAACATTGTACATTAATACTACAAACTTAAAATACTACTGGTAATTTCCTCTAATACTACAAACTTAAACTATTTCTCACATGCTGCCATCGGGGCATGCTGGCCAGACGTCGGCGTTCTCCTTCCCGGCCTTGTAGGCGGCAGCCAACCGTGCTTCGATCTTCGCCAAGCTCTCCTCACCACAGCGTGCGGCCTCTTCTTTATTGCGGCGGTGGAACTCTCTTTTTTTGACTGCTTTCTGCCTTTTTTGATCCTCCAGTGTGGCTTTGGCCGCCTTAAGATCCACCGCCCATTCGGCCATGGCAGCCTCAAAGTCCGCCCACGTAACTGTGTGGCCGCCGGCGGCGATGAACTTGGTGCAGTGAGATGCCATCGTTTCCTTACCATGTGTGCGGTCGCGGGCCGTCAGGAATGCGGCGCAGTGGGATGCCATCGCTTCCTTACCAGTTACTATGCGCCGCGATGCCATGAACAACGCTTGGAGAGAGCTCTGGGACGGAGGGGCCGGGCAGCCGCACAGTGCGGTGGTTTTTAAGAGCTCAACGACAAACGACAAAGGAAATTTGGCTTCCCTTACAATTTTGCTCGTTCACTATCGCACACGGTTCATCTCGGTCGCTTCTGGAAACAGTGTGCGCGGATTGCACGTGTGCACCGTAGGATGCGCCATGATCGAACAACAATCCACGTCCCTCACATCACATCTGTGAAGCTGTAGCTGAATTGGATTTATATGCGCCAAATGCCTAGAAAATGCACATAATCCCTTAAATATGGTAAATGAGCCCGGAAAAATGCCAAATTTGAACACGGTGATTTGCAGGGTGTATGTTCTTCCTAGAAAAAAACTCCAGGGCAAAGAACAAAGAAAATTTGGATTCCCCTTCAATTTTGGTGATTTTCCTCTCGAAAGCATGGAACTTCCCCGACGATGGTTTGATTTATGAAGGGCGTGCATGACGACATAAGCCAAACTTTCTCAAATTTTCACCAGGGCGTGGTGAGGTCATACCATGGCACCATGCTAGGCGTCATGTTTTTCAATCATTTGTTTCATTTTTTCTATAGTTGAAAACCCAATAAACAAACGTTTGTGGTTGCCTATTGCCACACATTTCATCGAAATATCTGTCCATTTCTTGTAAAAGGCATGCGAATTTATTAAATGGCACCCTTTCATGCATCGATTGTTTGAACTTGAATTATGTGCATTAATGCCTAGAAAATGCACATAATCCCCTAAATATGGTAAATGAACCCGCAAAAGTATCAAATTTGAACGTGGTGATTTGCACGTTGCATGTTCATCGTAGAAAAAAAAACTCATGGATAAAGGACAAAGGAAATTTGGACCCCCCCTTCAATCTTGGTGATTTCCCTCTCGAACCATGAAACTTCGTCGGTGATGGTTTGATTTATGAAAGGCGTGCATAACGACATAAGGATAACATTCTCAAATTTTTACCAGGGCATGGTGAGGCCATACCATGGCACCACGCCAGGCGTCATCTTTTTCAAACATTTATTTCATTTTTTGTATAGTTCTTAACCCAGTAAATGACGCGTTTATGGTTGACTATTGCCACACATTCCGTCGAAATACATGTCCATTCCTTGTAAAAGGCATGATAATTTACTAAATGACACGAGGATGGTTTTCCAGACCGTTCTTGTGCACCTTTTCATGCACCGATTGGTCGAATTTGAATTATGTGCATTAATGCCTAGAGAATGCAAATAATCCCCTAAATATGGTAAATAAACACGAAAAGTGTCAAATTTGAACGTGGTGATTTGCAGGGTGTATGTTCATCGTAGAAAAAACTCATGGACAAAGGACAAAGGAAATTTGGTTCCCTCTTCAATCTTGGTGATTTCCCCCTCGAAACCATGGAACATCCTCGGTGATGGTTCGATTTATGAAAGGCGTGCATGACGACATAAGGAAAACATTCTCAAATTTTTACCAGGGCACAGTGAGGCCATACCATGGCACCACGCCAGGCGTCATGTTTTCCAAGCATGTGTTTAATTTTTGTATAGTTGTTAACCCAGTAAACGACGCGTTTATGGTTGACTATTGCCACACATTTCCTTGAAATATCTGCCCATTCATTGTAAAAGGCATGAGAATGTACTAAAAAGCACGAGGATGGTTTTCCAGACTGTTCTTGTGCACCTTTTCATGCACCGACCGTTCGAATTTGAATTATGTGCATTAATGCCTAGAAAATGCGAATAATCCCCTAAATATGGTAAATGAGCCTGCAAAAATGTCAAATTTGAACACGTTGCATATGAGGCAGTATGTTGATTGTTGGAAAAAACTGAATGACAGGCTAGAGCGGAAATTTGGATTCCCCTTCAATCTTGGTGATTTCCCTCTCGAAAGCAAGGAACTTCCTCGGTGATGGTTCGATTTGTGAAGTGCGTGCATGACGACATTAATCAAATCTTCTCATCTTTTAACCAGGGCAAGGTGAGGCCATAGCATGATGGCACCATGCCAGGCGTCATGTTTTTCAAGCACGTATTTCATTTTTCTATAGTTGCTAACCCAGTAAATGACGCATTTTGGTTGACTATTGCCATGCATTCCCTTGAAATCTCTGCCCGTTCCCTGTAAAAGGATTGAGAATTTACTAAATACCACGAGTGTGGTTTTTTCAGACCGTTCGTGTGCACCTTTTCATGCATCGATTGTTTGAATTTGAATTATGTGGATTGATGCCTAGAAAATGAACATAATCCCCTAATGTGGTAAATGGGCCCGAAAAAATGCCAAATTTGAGCATGTTGCATTTGAGGGGGTATGTTGATTGTAGAAAAAACTGAATGACAAGCTAGGAAGGAAATTTGGATCCACGGCCCCTTCAATCTTGCTGATTCCCCTCGAAACCATGAAATTTCCTAGGTGATAGTTTGATTTATGAATGGCGTGCATGACGACATAAGACAAACATTCTCAATTTTTTTACCAGGGCATGGTGAGGCCACACATTTCCTTGAAATATCTGCCCTTTCGTTGTAGAAGGCATGAGAAATTACTAAATAGCACGGCCATGGTTTTCCAGACCGTTCTCGTGCGCCTTTTTTTATTGTTTGAATATGGATTATGTGCATTAATGCCTAGAAAATGCACATAATCCCCTAAATATTGTAAATGAACCCGGAAAAGTGCCAAATTTGAACATGGTGATTAGCGGGGTTTATGTTCATCGTAGAAAAAACTCATGGACAAAGGACAAAGGAAATGTGGATTCTCATTCAATCTCGGTGATTTACTATCGCACACGATTCATCTCTGTCGCCTCTGTGAACCGTGTGTGTTCACTCACACATGCAAAAGGAAAAAAGAAAACCCTCGCCCCCTTCGTCCCCACCCACTCGCTGCGGACTCCTTTGCAACTCTGCACCTCATCAACTTCTATCGCGGCGGCCACCCTAAGCTCGACGGCGCTGTTGTCGGCGGGCGGAGGTCGCACTCCAAACGGCACGGGATTTTGCCCCTACCGCTTTTCGCCACCTATCTGCATCGACATTCTAGACTTTGGTGGACTGGGGTTTTCTGCGGGATTGGACCGGGGATTTTTCTCATGGAGAAGGTAATCAACTTAGCAAAACATTCACTCATCTCTTATCGCAGTCCGTCCGTCGTTGTTAATCAACCGATGGAAATCACCATGGAATCATTTTTGTTCTAGCTGATTCATGGGTCTTCATTCATGTGTCCACAGTGCAAGTACAAATTGGGCAAGTGTGGTCGCCGCTAGTCGGAAACGAAGTTCTATCTCACCATTCCGGATGACTTTAGGGAGCGCTCGATATGTTCAATCTCAACCTACCACGATCGGCATGGCCTAAATATGTGAACATATACCGTCTGTTGTTACACTATACTAGTAAATTGTACGTTCTTTGCACGTCATTTAAATGTATATAAAAAGCATGAAAAAATACATTTGAATATGTATTTCCTTTTCTAGAATCGTATTGGACAAGATTCAACTTGAATCTTACCTCTCTAGAATCCAAATTGTTCTAACCTCTTTTTATTAGAATATCAGATAAGCATGTGGATAGATACTTCTAGAACACATGAGATCGTAGAGTTGGGATTTCAATTAGAAGGCCACGTGGCAGTATCCTATGAGTTAAAAACTATATCCAATGGATGATAATGCTCGGATTTGCCATCTCTTGACCGTTGGATGGGCATATCCAACAACTAATATTTGAAGCTATTGGCACACTATATAGTGGTATAGATATTTGCATCAAATCTTTGTTACATTATCTATTTTTAATTGTATATTTTTGTACTTTGCTTTCACCTATATATTGATCTGTTCTATTAGTTACTCCCACATTTGCATCTTGCTCTATTATTTCAATATATCTAATTTACGATCTTAATTTTCATTTCAAGCAGTACATCCCTTGCTTTGCAAGAACAGGAGTAGAAGGAAAATCTTGGGCTTTACTTTGTTGATGACTCCCGAGATGTCATATTGACAATGCATCATGGACATACAATGATGGTTAGCGTAAAACTTGATAAATATGGTCACTCCTATTTTAATGCGGACCTTTGGAGAAAAATGTCTAAGTGTTATGAACTGAAAGCTGGCAATAAAATTCTAGTGCGTCCACCACAGTCTGGTCTAACCGACATGGATGTTTACTTCCCCAACGTCATCAGCCGATCAAATATGATCGAGGTTAGTGTCCTTTCAACTTTCTCCATGTTGTCATATTACTTAGCAAAATCAGGGTATTTGTTCTGACTAATTGATCACTATTTAAGCAACCAATTGAGATATCATTTTCTAACTCTGTTCCTAGGAAATAACAAATTCTATTTACCAAATTATGCGCACTATATATTCTTCTCCAATGTTCGGAATAAATAATACCTTTCCACCTTTTAAGCAGGATATGTTGGATGCATAGTGAATGATCTGTATGTTACTAAGCGTACCAAATTTCACTGGAAGGACTTGAAGCATGTCATAAACTTTGTTGATAATCTGAGAGACATAGCATAGCGTATGAATGCAGGATTTTGGATGGGTTTAATTATACCTATGGTGCACACATTGAACAAGATCAATTGTGTGCACAAAACGCTGGTAAAAGTTGTAGGACCTTGAAGTATGTCTAGAGGGGGGGGGGTGATTAGACTACTTGACCAATTAAAAACTTAACCTTTTCCCAATTTTAGAGTTTGGCAGATTTTAGCTATTTAGGACAAGTCAAGCAATCATCACACTATTCAAGCAAGCATGCAAAGAGTATATAGGCAGTGGAAATTAAAGCATGCAACTTGCAAGAAAGTAAAAGGAAGGGTTTGGAGGATTCAAACGCAATTGGAGACACAGATGTTTTTGGCGTGGTTCCGATAGGTGGTGCTATCGTACATCCACGTTGATGGAGACTTCAACCCACGAAGGGTAACAGATTCTTGCTGAGTCCACGGAGGGCTCCACCCACGAAGGGTCCACGAAGAAGCAACCTTGTCTATCCCACCATGGCCGTCGCCCACGAAGGACTTGCCTCACTAGCGGTAGATCTTCACGAAGTAGGCGATCTCCTTGCCCTTACAAACTCCTTGGTTCAACTCCACAATCTTGTCGGAGGCTCCCAAGTGACACCTAGCCAATCTAGGAGACACCACTCTCCAAGAAGTAACAAATGGTGCGTTGATGATGAACTCCTTGCTCTTGTGCTTCAAATGATAGTCTCCCCAACACTCAACTCTCTATCATAGGTTTTGGATCTGGTGGAAAGAAGATTTGAGTGGAAAGCAACTTGGGGAAGGCTAGAGATCAAGATTCATATGGTAGGAATGGAATATCTTGGCTTCAACACATGAGTAGGTAGTTCTTTCTCAGAAATGGTAAGTTGGAAGTGTAGGTTTGTTCTGATGGCTCTCTCCATGAATGAAGAGGAGGTGGAGGGGTATTCATAGCCTCCACACAAAATCTAACCATTACACATAATTTACCAAACTCGGTGGGACCGATTCAACAGACTCGGTCGGACCGATTTAGTAAACCTAGTGACCGTTAGTGATTTTCGGTGGGACTGACATGCAACTCGGTGAGACCGATTCGGTTAGGGTTAGGGCATAACGTAATCTCGGTAAGACCAATTACACAAACTCGGTGAGACCGATTTTGGTAATAAGCTTTCCAGAGAGTTGGTCAGGTAAACACGATGGGACCGATTTGCTCTTTTTGGTGAGACCGAAATGTTACAAAAAGGAAACAGAGAGTTTACATTGCAATCTCGGTGGGACCGATCGCTCGCTTCGGTTAGACCGAAACGTTACGAAGGGAAACAGAGAGATTACAATCCCATCTTGGTGAGACCGAGATCCCTATCAGTAAGACCGATTTGCTTAGGGTTTGTGGCAGTGGCTATGACCTTTGGAATCGGTGGCGCCGGATAGGAAGAATTGGTGTGACCGATTTTGGCTTTGGGTTTAGGTCATTTGTGGATATGGGAAAGTAGCTGAGGGTTTTGGAGCATATCACTAAGCACATGAAGCAAGAGGCTCATTAAGCAACACCTCATCCCTCCTTGATAGTATTGGCTTTTCCTATAGACTCAATGTGATCTTGGATCACTACAATATAAAATGAAGAGTCTTGAGCTTTTGAGCTTGAGCCAATTCTTTGTCCTTAGTATTTTGAGGGATCCACTTCCATCATCCATGCCATGCCATTCATTGAGCTTTCCTGAAATAATAGTCTTGGAATAGCATTAGCTCAATGAGATATATGTTGTTATGAATTACCAAAACGACCTAGGGATAGTTGCACTTTCAAAAGTCTTATTTTAATGTTGATGCTCATAAACTATACATATATATATATATATATATATATATATATATATATATATATATATATATCTTGAACGATATGTTGCAATTTGTTTTTATTCTACATTTCGACAGAAATTGCCCGCTATAGCAGTTCCTGGTTCGATTTCCTGGCGTGGTCGAATTACACTTGTGCCTGCTAATAACACCAAAGTGATTGCAAGGTACTGCATTTCCCGCAGAAATGGAACCATTCAAATTAATAAGTTCTCGCTTGTCATGGCAATGCATCCATATTGGAAAATAGGAGACACTGTTCTACTCATGCTCTATCAAGGCACAGGAGGGCTCTTCCTTTTCATTGACGAGATGCCGAGTCGCCGTGATCAAGCTGCTTCCAACGGATAGTTGTGGTTGTTGGCCCTCAGCCTCTTAAAATGTGCTAGCTGTTACTATGTTAAGTATGTAGATATGGAACATATGGTTGTTGGCCGTTAGCCTCTTAAAATGTGATAATTGTTACTATGTTAAGTATCTAGATATGGACCATATGGTTGTCAAAACCGTGTTACAAAGATCCTCCTTTTGTCAAATAGTCTAACCACTATATATATGTTACTCAAATGCTGTTAGCCAAGTTTTTAAATTTTCATGGAAAGTATTAGTATCATACACAGTTCTTTGAGTTTAAGCGTGTGCCCGATGTCCAGAAGGCATTTGCATATTAACTGTCTATATTGCAAATTCACACACATGTTAACATAAGGAAACATATGTGTAACTTACTAATCATGGCACACGAGTACTCGCAGACGCATCGTGTGTGATACTCCTAGCCACCACAAGCAACTAGTTTGCATTTTTCAAAGTTTTTTGTACGAACGGAATCGCAGATGAACTTACTATAGTAACCGTCTGTGTTATAATTTCTCATTGCAAACAGTTCATCCGAGTGGGCTGTTTGCTGCGTATCACACACATCTGGTTTACACGAATCATTTGTGTTCTTTTGGCTGATGGCAAATGCCGCATATCACACACATATTGTTAAGATGAACCGTTTTCGTTCTCTTACCTAATCGAAAACAGTTTGTCTAAGTGAACAATATGCTGTATATTACACACACCTTGATCTGACTGACCATTCTGTTGCATTCCCTAATAGCACACAGTTAATCGGAGTGAACTGTATGACGTATATCGCACACACATTGATATGGCTGCCTGTTTATGTTGTTCTTCCTCATCGCAAACAATTCTGCTGGATCAACCGTATGCCCAGCATCGCACACACAAGTAAAATCTGAACCATGTTTGATGTGTCCGCCATCGCAAACGTTTTACACCTTTTTGACGGTTTTTTACACCACCATTTGTGATTATTGCATCACACACAGTTTCGTCGAAGGGTCTCTGATCGTAGTGTCGCGTTAGCGGCATCCTACAGTAGTGTAAGTTTGTGGGCTAATGTGGCCTCGTCCGTGACAAGGATACGGGAGCCAACCCTATCCCTAAATTTTTCGCGCCTATATTTATTTAAAGTACGCAACACGTAAAATAATAGCATATAGAATCTTTGATTAGTGAAAAATTTCAAATGCGACGCTATTTCAAATGTATTATTACAATCCAACTAAGTTTTAAATTAAAACACTTCAAACTTGAATTCAACTCACACGTATGTTATAGTTGTCCAGTTTAAGTGTCCATAGATGTCCAATCGAATCTTTGTTAAATTGCTCATGAGTTGTTCGATATCGAATTTGTTGATGCATTTGCACAAACTCATCAAACGTGGTCAGATTCTGATTTGGAAGTTGGATAGGACCACCTATGTTCTTAAATTCCAGACCTCCAGTAGCATCTTCACGCTCATCCTTCACGATCATATTGTGCATGATCACCTCCCACAAGATCTCTGGATCAGATATTTTTGTAGGTACTCGAACAATTGCAAAACTGGTTTGGAGCAGTCCAAATGCCTCTCCGCATCCTTTCTAACTCCTTCTTGTCTTTGCTGGGAGTTTCTCTAGATAATAAGGGCATATCTCCAAGGCCGACCCTCAAATCGCTCGCAAACATCCGGACCGAGATGTGTGCCGTCCAATGGCTCAAAAATTTATGGCCAAGATTTCACCAATCCAAAACTTATGTTATTATAACTCTGCACAAAATAATGCAAGTCTTTCTAAACTTTCACTTGATGCACATTTGCTTATATTGCTCATATGTACCCCCTCATTATGAATTTAGCTTATGCCTACGTATTTACCTTGAAGGAAAAGAACGGCAGTTTTACACATAATAAAGTGGATCGTTGATATTTACCTACGCTCTTAAAGGCATATTTGGATTCAGGGTATCTTTAACTTATGTGTACTAATTGACAGGTCATATACTCAAGAAATGTTTATTTAGTTAAATTAATCTTGATACTCTCGTGCTTTAGAAATCAATGTTGAGTTAGTTTCTTGATTCTTGAACTCCGAATACTCTACCAAGTTCTACATATTTTGAGGTCTATTGTGGGAAATGACACATATAAATAATAAAGAACATTAAGGGGTAGCAAATAATTTGTTTACAATGTGATGCTTCTTATTTACTTGTCTAGGGTAAAATCCAATGCCTATAAAACAATTTTTTGCTGACATCCACAAACAAATACAAAAGATAATTGTTTTTGACATAAGAGTAAGCTCTACCGCATTTAGTTAGAGGAGTGGATGTGTGACCCAATCACCTAAATTCTAGTCCTCACAGACGTGAGTTTGAGTTATTATTATATAAAAAGACACCCCAGGGGTTTCACTTACCTATTTCCTTAAAAATGTTTTTGCCAAAAGTATAATTTTATGTTAGCACATAAAATATATTAATAATGATGAAAATATGTATTTAATATACATAAACTTTGTTGTGTTGCTAAATTTTCTTGTTAGACCTAGAAAAATATTACTCAAATATATATAAAAGGTGTATGGATATAAATATGAAATACATTTAGTGACAAGATTGGGTATGAGGAAGTAGAAAAAATTAGTACAAATATCTATTTTTGGAAATGAAGGTTATTGAGGAAGTCTTTAGGTTTTGTTTCGCATGAGGGGTTTTCAAACCCCCAAGGGGTTAGGATTTGGAGGGGATTTGGTGAATCCTCCTCCTTTGCCTAATCCTCTCAAATCCCCACCAATCCCCTCACACACCATCCACCGACCATGAAAATAGGATCTTCACAACACACCGGAATAGCCATAACACAAAACAGATACAAAACTGTAATTGTCCTCAGTTATTTGGCCTGCACAAAGCACCCAAGTTACCAACTAAGTAATTTACTATCTAGCAAAAATGGAAATTCATTAAACTTACCATCATAAAGGCCACCTGGCAAATCAAAGGGAGGAGACTGTTTGATGTGGAATTGCTTATTTCTGGCCATGGTGTAGATAACTCAAATAAATGCTCAAACATGGATTACGCAAAAACAACATTGAGTACAAAAGAAACATGGTGCAAGTTACAAGTTCCAAAGACAAAATGGAGTAATTAGAACTTATAGTGATCATATTGTGCCAAAGATGTGAGTCGGCCTCTATCAGTGTGTGTGTGAAAGTGACAACTAGCACCACTCTGTTTTTTGGGCATCCTTGAGAAGCCTGTAGTGACTCTTCAGCTCTTTATTCTTTCTTGAATTTAAAGCTCTGTGAAATTTGTATGGTCATATATTTAACAGAATATTGCTGCCATTCTAGTCCAATATTCATTGGACCATCCGTTTTGACCTCTATGGCAAGAATTGTTGTGTTCATGGAGTAACTTTACCAAACCTTTTTAAAGAGCTAGGTTCCACTTGGTTCTTGGCTTTTTAGCTACACAAGCACAAATTTACGTTGCTCAAAAGAAATTTTATACTATATAGTGATAAACTACCATGAGCTAGCTACTATTCAAAATGAGCAATATTAATGCACCAAGTTTTATCATGGATGAAGTTACATGTTGAGATTAAGCATTAAAAATACTTATTGGAGGAGTCATTTTTTATCTTGGGTGATGGCTTCTTTGTACCAAGTGAAGTTTTTCTTGCACTAGAATTCATCGAATTGTACATACCCTTCTGTATACACATCTGAATTGCAACAGACATCAAATTATTACATGATAAAGACGGTAAAAGTTAATTATTACATGACAAAGATACACATCACAATGTTGGCTATTTATATTGATATGCATCCGATATTTGTTGCATTTTCATCCCTCAAAGTGTTCCCTAAGCCATCGTTCCCATAGTTATTTTCATCACCATTTGGGAGATCAACAAAAGCATTTTCTGCTATGTTATTGGGCTGGTTGTTAATAAGACCTAAATGTATTTATACTTTTTATTGTTTCATGCTATTATTATACCACTTTTGTATAGTTTTGCCATCAATATTTATTATATTTATGGACTAACCTATTAATCCAATGCCCAATGTTAGTTGTCATTTTCTGCTTGTTTTTTGGACTTTCAGGAAAATAATTTTTTTGGAGCCGGAAAAAATCCGGAAAAATAATGAAAATTAATTTTGGACAAGAAGAGACCCGGGGCCAGGTGGCCTACGAGTTGTCCATGCCGGCAGACCACAAGGGCAACCCCATGGCCTGGTGAGGTTGTCGCATGGTATCCCTGGACCTCTGTTTCACCACCTCTTTGGTCCTCGCGGCTCTATATTGTTGGAAATATGCCCTAGAGTTTATATTTCCATATCCATAATTAAGAGTTTATATTTCATGCAATAACTGTCATTAGACTGGAATATGCGATTCAGTGGAAAACTCATATACACGTGTGATACGTCCATTTTGCATCATGTTTACCTACTGTTATTTATAATATTTTTGTGCATCATAATACTTTTTGGAGTAATTCTAATGCCTTTCCTCTCATAAAATGCAAGGTTCACACAAAGAGCGAGAATTCCGGCAGCTGGAAATCTGAACCTAAAAAAGCTACGTCAGGCCACCTATTCTACACAACTCCAAATGAGCTGAAACTTCACGAGGAATTTTTATGGAATAAATAAGAAATAATGGAGCAAATAACTATCGGAGGGGGGCTACCTGGTGAGCACAAGACACCAGGGCACACCAGGCCTCCAGGCGTGCCCTCATGGTTTGTGCTTAGCCCACCCCACCTCCGGTGCCCATCTTCTATATATAAGTCATTTTGACCTAGAAAAAAATAAGGAGAGGACTTTCGGGACGGAGCGCCACCGTCTCGGGGCAGAACTTGGGCATGAGCATTTTTGCTCTCCTGTGAAGCGATTCCGCCAGGGGAACTTCCCTCCCGGAAGGGGAAATCATCATCATCATCACCAACAACTCTCCCATCCTGGGGAGGGCATTCTCCATCAACATATTCAATAGCACCATCTCCTCTCAAACCTTAGTTCATCTTTTGTGTTCAATCTTTGTACCGGAACTATAGATTGGTGCTTGTGGGTGACTAGTAGTGCTGATTACATCTTGTAGTTGATTACTATATGGTTTATTTGTTCAGATACATTATGCTATTTAATACCCGCTTGAGCATGATTATCATTTGTGAGTTGTTACTTTTGTTCTTGAGGTCATGGGAGAAATCTTGTTGCAAGTAATCATGTGAATTTTATATGTGTTCGATATTTTGATGGTATGTATGTTATGATTCCCTTAGTGGTGTCATGTGAACGTCGACCACATGACACTTCACCATATTTGGGCCTAAGGGAATGTATTATGGAGTAGTTATTAGATGATGGGTTGCGAGAGTGACAGAAGCTTAAACCCTAGTTTATGCGCTATTTCATAAGGGACTGAGCTGGATCCAAAAAGTTTAATGCTATGGTTAGAATTTATTCTTAATACTTTTCTCGTAGTTGTGGATGCTTGCGAGGGAGTTAATCGTAAGTAGGAGGTTTGTTCAAGTAAGAACATCACCTAAGCACCGGTCCACCCGCATATGAAATTATCAAAGTAGCGAACACAAATCAAACCAACATGATGAAAGTGACTAGATGAAATTCCCGTGTGCTCTCAAGAACACTTTGCTTATCATAAGAGACCGTTTTGGCCTGTCCTTTGCCTCAAAAGGATTGGGCTACCTTGCTGCACTTTCATTACCATTACTGCTACTTTCTTGTTAGAAATTATCTTGCTATCAAACTACTCGTTACTTATAATTTCCGTGCTTGCAGACATTACCTTGCTGAAAATCGCTTGCCATTTCCTTCTGCTCCTCGTTGGGTTTGACACTCTTACTTATCAAAAGGACTATGATTTATCCCCTATACTTGTGGGTCATCAACGTGCGGAATGATAAACGGTTAAATAAAATGTTCCTAGTCTAGCCTCTGGGACTAGCTCAAGTGTTGTTGGTGATCATGTTTTCCAGATCTTAGGATATCATTCTGTGTAATGATAGCCCTAAAACAACATAGAGATTATGATGTTAGAAGAATGATCATATTGAATTGACCCACTATTATTTGTTATCAATTGAGTTAATATCGTATGCATTCCATTGTAATAACATGGAGTGTTAATGTGTGAATTTGTTGCTTAGATCATGAGAGTATCGTGGTCATTTCTTACCGTACGGTGGGCTTTGGGGTTGCTCAAACTTCACCTGTAAGACGGTGATCATAAAGACAACTTGCAAGTTCATAGGGAAGTTTGACAAGTAGATGGATAGCTTGAGAGTGAGATTTTGCTCCTCCGATGATGGAGAAATATTCTTACCACCCTCTTAGTGTGACTGCATCGATCATCGTCTGGCCAGGCACATGTGACTTCGTCACAGGGATTTGATATGTCCATTTTGCATCATGTTTTCCTACTGTTATTTATGTTGTTTTATTGTATAATAATGCTTTTTGGAGTAATTCTAATGCCTTTTCTCTCATAATATGCAAGGTATACACAAAGGGGGAGAATTCTAGCAACTGGAAATCTGGACCTGAAAAAGCTACGTCAAGCTACCTATTCTGCACAACTCCAAATGAGCTGAAACTTCACGAGGATTTTTTATGGAATATTTAATAACTATTGGATCAAATAAGTACCAGAGGGGGCCACCAGGCGGGCACAACCCACCTCGGTGCGCAAGGAGGCCCAGGCGCGCCCTGGTGGGTGCTGCCACCCTCGGGCCACCTCTGATGCCCGTCTTCTAGTATATAACTCATCTTCACCTAAAATAATAGAGAGGAGGACTTTCGGGACGAAGCACCGCCATCTCGAGGCGGAACTTGGGCAGGAGCACTTTTGCGCTCCCGCGTAGCGATTCCGCCGGGGGAACTCCCCCCCCCCCCCGAAGGGGGAAATCAGCGTCATCGTCATCACCAACAGCTCTCCCATCTTGGGGAGGGCTATCTTCATCAACATATTCAACAACGCCAACTCCTCCCAAACCCTAGTCCATCACTTATGTTCAATCTTTGTACCGGAACTATAGATTGGTGCTTGTGGGTGACTAGTAGTGTTGATTACATCTTGTAGTTGATTACTATATGGTTTATTTGGTGGAAGATTATATGTTCAGTTCCATTATGATATTTAAGACCTCTCTAATCTTGAGCATGATTATCATTTGTGAGTAGTTACTTTTGTTCTTGAGGTCATGGGAGAAATCATGTTGCAAGTAATCTTGTGAACTTGATATGTGTTTGATATTTTGATGATATGTATGTTGTGATTCCCTTAGTGGTGTCATGTGAACATCGACTACATGACACTTCACCATATTTGGGCCAAAGGGAATGCATTGTGGAGTAGTTATTAGATGATGGGTTGCGAGAGTGACAGAAGTTTAAACCCTAGTTTATGCGCTATTCCGTAAGAGACCGATTGGATCCAAAAGTTTAATGCTATGGTTAGAATTTATTCTTAATACTTTTCTCGTAGTTGCGGATGCTTGCGAGAGGGTTAATCATAAGTAGGAGGCTTGTTCAAGTAAGAACAACACCTAAGCACTGGTCCACCCACATATCAAATTATCAAAGTAGCGAACACGAATTAAGCCAACATGACGAAAGTGACTAGATGAAATTCCCGTGTACCCTCAAGAACACTTTGCTTATCATAAGAGAGCGTTTTGGCCCGTCCTTTGCCTCAAAAGGATTGGGCTACCTTGTTGCACTTTCGTTACTACTATCGTTACTTGTTCGTTACAGATTATCTTGCTACCAAACTACTCCGCTACTTACTGATGACCCACAAGTGTAGGGGATTAATCGTAGTCCTTTCGATAAGTAAGAGTGTCGAACCCAACGAGGAGCAGAAGGAAATGATAATCGGTTTTCAGTAAGGTTTTCTCTGCAAGCACTGAAATTGTAGGTGATAGATAGTTTTGTGATAAGATAAATAGTAACAAGTAACAAGTAAATAAAGTAAATAAAGCACAGCAAGGTGGCCCAATCCTTTATGTAGAAAAGGATAAGCCTGGAAAATTTCTAATAATGATAAAGGAGGTCCCGAGGACACATGGGAATTATCGTCAAGCTAGTTCTCATCACGTTCATATGATTCACGTTCGGTACTTTGATAATTTGATATGTGGGTGAACCGGTACTTGGGTACTGCCCTAACTTGGACAAGCGTCCCACTTATGATTAACCCCTATTGCAAGCATCCGCAACTACAATAGAAGTATTAAGGTAAACCTAACCACATCATTAAACATATGGATCCATATCAGCCCCTAACAAAGCAACACAAAAACTAGAGTTTAAGCTTCTGTCACTCTAGCAACCCATCATCTACTTATTACTTCCCCGTGCCTTCCTCTAGGCCCAAATAATGGTGAAGTGTCATGTAGTCGATGTTCACATAACACCACTAGAGGAAAAGACAACATACATCTCATCAAAATATCGAACGAATACCAAATTCACATGACTACTAATAGCAAGACTTCACCCATGTCCTCAGGAACAAACGTAACTACTCACAAAGCATATTCATGTTCATAATCAGAGGAGTAATAATATGCAGAAAGGATCTGAACATATGATCTTCCACCAAGTAAACCAATTAGCATCAACTACAAGGAGTAATCAACACTACTAGCAACCCACAGGTACCAATTTGTGGTTTTGATACAAGATTGGATACAAGAGATGAACTAGGGTTTTGAGAGGAGATGGCCCTGGTGAAGATGTTGATGGAGATTGACCCCCTCTCGATTAGAGGATCGTTGGTGATGATGTTGGTGATGATTTCCCCCTCCCGGAGGGAAGTGTCCCCGGCAGAACAGCTCCGCTGGAGCCCTAGATTGATTCCGCCAAGGTTCCGCCTCATGGCGGCGGAGTTTCGCCCCGTAAGCTTGCCCACGATTTTTCCAGGTAAAAGTGATGACATAGCGAAGATGGGCGCCAAGGCCACCGGGGGCCAGGAGATAGGGGCGCGCTTATAGGGGGCGCCTGCCTCTCGGACAGGTGTGGGCCCCCTGGTGTATTTCTTTCGCTCAGAAATTCTTATTAATTCCAAAAAGTTGTTTCGTGGAGTTTCAGGACTTTTGGAGCTGTGCAGAATAGGTTTCCAACGTTTGCTCCTTTTCGGCCGAATTCCAGCCTGCAAGCATTCCCCTCTTCATGGTAAACCTTGTAAAATAAGAGAGAATAGCCATAAGTATTGAGATATAATGTGTAATGACAGCCCATAATGCAATAAATATTGATATAGAAGCATGATGCAAAATGGACGTATCAACTCCCCCAAGCTTAGACCTCGCTTGTCCTCAAGCGGAAGCCGAAATCGAAAAATGTGTCCACATGTTTAGAGATAGAGGTGTCGATAAAAATAAAATACAGACATGAGGGCATCATGATCATTCTAATAACAACAACATATATAGATTTTGTCATATGATTTCCTATGCTCAAGTAACAAGCAATTCACGATGTCAAGTATGGTTCAAAAACTTCATTGAGAACTAACAAACTATAATCTCAGTCATTGAAGCAATTGCAATTTATCGTAACATCAGAAAGAGTCAACAATAGAGCTTTTCAGCAACTTCACATACTCAACTATCTTGTAGTCTTCTATAATTGCTAACACTCACGCAATACTTGTGGTTATTGAGTTTCAGCCGGACACTGAGAAAGATAGGGGCTTATTTTGTTGCCTCCCAACGTATTCACCTTTAGGTGATGTCAACAATAATAGCCCATGCTAACTTACATCCAATTGGATATATATATCATGATCTTTCAAACACGAGGAGCTTGCCAAAGGATAAAATGAAAAAGGGAAAGGTGAGGATCACCTCGATTCAAGCATAAAGTAAAAAACATAAAGTAAAAGATAGGCCCTTCGCAGAGGGAAGCAGAGGTTGTCATGCGCGTTTAGGGTTGATGCACAAAATCTTAATGCAAAAGAACGTCACTTTATATTGCCCCTTGTATGTGGACCTTTATTATGCAGTCCGTCGCTTTTATTACTTCCACAACAAGTTCGTACAAAGCTTATTTTCTCTGCACTAATAAGTCATACATATTTAGAGAGCAATTTTTATTGCTTGCACCGATGACATTACTTGAAGGATCTTACTCAATCCATAGGTAGGTATGGTGGACTCTCATGGCAAAACTGGGTTTAGGGATATTTGGAAGCACAAGTAGTATCTCTACTTGGTGCAAGGAATTTGGCTAGCATGAGGGGGAAAAGCAAGCTCAACATGTTTGGAAGGTCAATGACAATATACTTTAACTGAGATGTCGAAAAACATAAACCATTACGTTGTCTTCCTTGTCCAATGTCAACTCTTTTAGCATGTCATACTTAACGAGTGCTCCCAATTATAAAAGGTGTCCAAGATAATATATTTATATGTGAACTCGTCTTTCCTTATCACTTCCTATTAATTGCAACAATGACCAAGGCTAAGTTTATCAACTCTCAACAATTTTTATGCCTCATACTTTCTATGTGTGAAGTCATCACTATCCACAAAATCAATATGAACTCTTTTATTCTTTATACTTTCACAAGATCATAGCAACATAGCAAAGCCCTTGACTTAACACTAATCTTTATTATAGATAGCTCAAGGACTCGATTACAAAAAGAGATCACAATGCAAAACTCAAACTACTTGATATCAAAACTTCAATCTCCTAGATCAAGATACTACTAAAAGAGAACTAAATAAAGCGGTAAAGATAGGAGTGTGATGGTGATACGATACTGGGGCACCTCCCCCAAGCTTGGCAGTTGCCAAGGGGAGTGCCCATACCCATGTGTTTAGGTCCTCGAAGGAGATGGAGGTGGTGATGATGACGGTGGATAATCGCACATTGAGCGTAAAAGTTCCTCCAACTTGCGGATAATGCCCTTAAGCCCATTAATATGATCCTTCAACAGAATATTCTCTTGTGCGAGGTACTTGTTCTGTATGCAAGCTAACTCAATCATCTTGAAAGCTTCAATCTCTGTTGGAGTAAAGAGGTTAGGTAAAGGTTGATGGATGTCTTCTTCTTTCACCACCGGAGCTTGAACCTCCATGGCCTTCTTGATCCCTTCATCCTTGTTGATCTCTTCTGGTTCTTCTCTTTTCATCTCTATCTTCAATAGCCAAGCATCCTTTTCTTCGTTGTTGGAGGAGGGTCAAGTCATGGTGCTCTAAATCTGCAACGGAAACAGCTCGAAACGAAAACAGAGGATATTTGCATGATACGGTGGTCAAAACCTTCGGGAGTACGTCTCCAACGTATCTATAATTTTTGATTGCTCCATGCTACTTTATCTACTATTTTAGGCAATATTGGGCTTTATTATCCACTTTTATATTATTTTTGGGACTAACCTATTAACCGGAGGCCCTTGATTTCTTGTTTTATGCCTATTTCAGTGTTTCAAGAAAAGGAATATCGACGGAGTCAAAACGGAACGAAATCAACGGAGAAATTATTTTTGGAAGGAAAGCAACCCAGTGGAACTTGGAGTGCACGTCAAGGAGATACTGGGCTTCCACGAGGGTGGGGCGCCCCGGCGCGCGCCTACCTCGTGGGGCCCCCGTAGCTCCACCGACGTACCCCCTGCACCCATATATACCTACGTATCGTAAAACTTCTAGAACAGAAGATAGATTGGGAGTTCCGCCGCCGCAAGCCTCTGTAGCCACCAAAAACCTCTCGGGAGGCCGTTCCGGCGCCCTGCCGGAGGGGGATCCCATCACCGGTGGCCATCTTCATCATCCCGGCGCTATCCATGACGAGGAGGGAGTAGTTCACCCTCGGGGCTGAGGGTATGTACCAGTAGCTATGTGTTTGATCTCTCTCTCTCTCTCTCGTGTTCTATCTCGTGTTCCCTCTATGGCACGATCTTGATGTATCCGAGCTTTGCTATTGTAGTTGGATCTTATGATGTTTCTCCCCCTCTACTCTCTTGTGATGAATTGAGTTTCCCCTTTGAAGTTATCTTATTGGATTGAGTCAATTATGAGAACACTTGATGTATGTCTTGCCGTGATTATCTGTGCTGACAATGGGATATCATGTGCCACTTGATGTATGTTTTGGTGATCAACTTGCGGGTTTCGTGACATTGGGAACCTATGCATAGGGGTTGGCACACGTTCTTGACTCTCCGATAGAAACTTTGGGACACTCTTTGAAGTACTTTGTGTTGGTTGGATGAATCTGAGATTGTGTGATGCATATCGTATAATCATGCCCACAGATACTTGAGGTGACAATGGAGTATCGAGGTGACATTAGGGTTTTGGTTGATTTGTGTCTTAAGGTGTTATTCTAGTATGAACTCTTTTATAGATTGATCTGAAAGAATAACTTTGAGGTGGTTTCGTACCCTACCATAATCTCTACGTTTGTTCTCTGCTATTAGTGGCTTCGGAGTGACTCTTTGTTGCATGTTGAAGGCTTGTTATATGATCTATCTATGTTATTATTGTTGAGAGAACTTGCACTAGTGAAAGTATGAACCCTAGGCCTTGTTTCCTATCATTGCAATACTGTTTACGCTCACTTTTATCATTAGTTACCTTGCTGTTTTTATTATTTCAGTTTACAAAAACCCATATCTACTATCTATTTTGCACTTGTATCACCATCTCTTCGCCGAACTATTGCACCTATACAATTTACCATTGTATTGGGTGTGTTGGGGACACAAGAGACTCTTTGTTATTTGGTTGCAGGGTTGTTTGAGAGAGACCATCTTCATCCTACGCCTCCTACGGATTGATAAACCTTAGGTCATCCACTTGAGGGAAATTTGCTACTGTCGTACAAACCTGTGCACTTGCAGGCCCAACAACATCTACACGAAAAAGGTTGTGTAGTAGACATCAAGCTCTTTTCTGGCGCCGTTGCCGGGGAGGTTAGCGCTTGAAGGTATATCTTTAGATCTTGCAATCGAATCTTTTTGTTTCTTGTTTTATCACTAGTTTAGTTTATAAAAGAAAACTAAAAATGGAATTAAGGATGCCTCATATGCTTCATCTTTTTAATGTCTTTCGTGAAAATGATGGGAAGGAAAATTGTGCTCAAGTACTAGAAGAATTACATAGAATGCTTGGCATAAAATATGTGAATGATGAGCATGATTGCAATGTTGTTAGTATGAATTCCTTGAATATCCATGATGCTAATGATATGCAAAGCCACAAGCTTGGGGAAGCTATGTTTGATGAAGATGATATTTTTTGTCCCCCAAGCTTTGATGAACAAATTTACTATGATGAAAGCATGCCTCCTATCTATGATGATTATTGTGATGACACGTATGCTTTAAAGAATAATGATAACCATGAAACTTGTCATCTTGATCCTAATTTTAAATCTTATGATAATTATTTTGTTGAGTTTGCTCCCACTACTATTCATGAGAAGAATTTTGCTTATGAGGAGAGTAGTAAATTTTCTATGCTAGTAGATCATGAAAAGAATGCTTTAGGTGCTGGTTACATTTTTGAATTCATTCATGATGCTACTGAAAATTATTATGAGGGAGGAATATATGCTTGTAGGAATTGCAATAATATCAAGTTTCCTCTCTATGTGCTTAAAATCTTGAAGCTATGCTTATTTTACCATCCTATGCTAGTTAATTATTGTTCCCATAAGTTGTTTGCTCACAAAATCCCGATGCATAGGAAGTGGGTTAGGCTTAAATGTGCTAGTCATATGCTTCATGATGCTCCCGTTATGTTTCAATTCTTATCTTTTATGTGAGCATCATTGTCATCATCATGCCTAGCTAGAAAGGCATTAAAGAAAAGCGCTTGTTGGGAGACAACCCAATACTTATCCTTACTGTTTTTGTGTGTTCACATGATTATGATACTGTAGTAATCATGTTTTATAGCTTTTGTTTCAATAAAGTGCCATGTAAGACCTTTAAGATGGCTTACGGTGATAGTTATGTTGATCCTGCTGAAAATCAGAAACTTTTGCACCCAGTAAATTAGTTTTGTTAATTCACGTAAACGTGTTGTTGATCTGATTCTTTTTTCTCTGGATTGGTACACGTATTTCTTAGAACTTCCTAATTTGGTATAATTTTTGGAGTTCCAGAAGTTTGCGTTAGTTACAGATTACTACAGACTGTTATGTTTTTGACAGATTCTGTTTTCATTGTGTTGCTCGCTTATTTTTATGAATCTATGGCTAGTAAAATAGTTTATAAACCATATTGAAGTTGGAATACAGTAGGTTAAACACCAATATAAATAAAGAATGAGTTCATTACAGTACCTTGAAGTGGTGTTTTGTTTTCTTTCGCTAACGGAGCTTACGAGTTTTCTGTTAAGTTTTGTGTTGTGAAGTTTTCAAGTTTTGGGTAAAGATTCAATGGACTATGGAATAAGGAGTGGAAAGAGACTAAGCTTGGGGATTCCCAAGGCACCCCAACATAATATTCAAGGACAACCAAGAGCCTAAGCTTGGGGATGCCCTGGATGGCATCCCCTCTTTCGTCTTCGTTCATCGATAACTTTACTTGGAGCTATATTTTTATTCACCACATGATATGTGTTTTGCTTGGAGCGTCATTTTCTCTTGTTATTATTTGCTTTCTGTTAGTTAGAATAATATTTTGCATCTTTAGTTTCAATAAAGAAGTCAAGGATAGCCTTTGCCATGCTTATTTTGCTAGTATACATGTTGCTGTTTGAAAAACAGAAAGTTTACCGCTGTTGCAAAAATTCCCTAGAAAAGTCAGAGAGTGGTATAATGTTGAATATTTTTGCATACTGAGCTCTGATAAATTAATTAAAGTGGGAATTTTAGTTCATAATTTTTGGAGTCAGGGAAGTATTGATACTCTTGCTTTCTCTACAGACTGTACTGTTTTGGCAGATTGCTGTTATGGTTGCATTGTTTGCATATGTTTGCTTGATTAATGATTCTATTTGAGGATAGGAGTATTAAATATGCAGAGGCATTTAGTATGCAATGTTTAATAATAACTTTAGTGATTTGTTACAGTAGAAGATGATAATGTTTTGCATTGGTTTATACTAACCTATCTCACGAGTTCTTGTTGAGTTTGTTGTGAATGAAGCTTTTTGAGAAATAGAGAAGCCATGATATGAGAGGAATTCAGGAGACACAAAAGTTCAAGCTTGGGGATGCCCAATGCACCCCAAGATAATATTTCAAGAAGTCTCAAGCATCTAAGCTTGGGGATGCCCCGGTAGGCATCCCACCTTTCTTCTTCAACAACTATCGGTTAGTATCGGTGGAGCCTAAGTTTTTGCTTCTTCACATGAGTTGTGCTATCCTTGCAATGTAGTTTTCTTTAGCTTTGCTTGCTGTTTGAATAAAGTATCAAGATCTGAAATTATTAAATGAGAGAGAGTCTTCGCATACTTTCATAATTATTTAGCTACTCATTGACCTTCACTTATATCTTTTGGAGTAGTCTGTCATTTGCTCTAGTGCATCACTTATACCTTTTAGAGCATGGCGGTAGTTTTATTTTGAAGAAATAGATGAACTCTCATACTTAACTTAGATTATTTTGAGAGTCGTTAATAGCATGGTAATTTGCTTAATATTAATATACTTCGTATTCAAGATATGTGAAACTTTCTTATGAGTGTGTTGAATACTAAGAAAAGTTTGATACTTGATAATTGTTTTGAGATATGGAGGTAGTGATATTAAACTCATGCTAGTTGGGTGATTATGAATTCAAAGAATGCTTGTGTTGAAGTTTGCAAGTCCCGTAGCATGCACGTATGGTTAAAGTTGTGTAACAAATTTGAAACATTAAGTGTACCTAGCTTGTGCATCCTTATGAGTGGCGGTCGGGGACGAGCGATGGTCTTTTCCTACTAATCTATCCCCCTAGGAGCATGCGCGTAGTACTTGATTTTTGATGACTTCTCAGTTTTTGCAATAAGTATATGAGTTCTTTTGACTAATGTTGAGTCCATGGATTATACGCACTTTTACCTTTCCGCCATTGCTAGCCTCTTCGGTACCGTGCATTGCCCTTTCTCATCTTGAGAGTTGGTGCAAACTTTGCCGGTGCATCCAAAACCCGTGATACGATACACTCTATCACACATAAACCTCCTTATATCTTCCTCAAAACATCCACCATACCTACCTATCATGGCATTTCCATAGCCATTCCGAGATATATTGCCATGCAACTTCCATCATCATATTCATGACATACATTACTTTTGTCATATTGCCATTGCATGATCATGTAGTTGACATCGTATTTGTGGCAAAGCCACCATGCATTATTTTTCATACATGTCACTCTTGATTCATTGCACCATCCCGGTACACCGCCGGAGGCATTCATATAGAGTCATATCTTGTTCTAGTTTTGAGTTGTAATCCTTATGTTGTAATCAATAGAAGTGTGATGATCATCATATTAGAGCATTGCCCAAAAAGAAAAAAAAGAAAAAAAGGCCAAAAGAAAAAAAGAAAGGCCCAAAAAAGGGGAAAAAAGAAAATAAATAAAAATTGCAATGCTACTATCTCTTTTTCCACACTTGTGCTTCAAAGTAGCACCTGGTTCTTCATATAGTGAGTCTCATATATTGTTATTCAAAGTAGCACCTTGTTCTTCATGTAGTGAGTCTCATAAGTTGTCTTTTTATAGTAGTGGGAATTTTTCATTATAAGAACTTGGCTTGTATATTCCTACGATGGGCTTCCTCAAATGCCCTAGGTCTTCATGAGCAAGCGAGTTGGATGCACTCCCACTAGTTTTCTTTTGTTGAGCATTCATAGCTCTAGTGCATCCGTTGCATGGCAATCCCTACTCCTCATGTTGACATCAATTGATGGGCATCTCCATAGCCCGTTGATTATCCTCATCAATGTGAGACTTTCTCCTTTTTTGTCTTCTCCATACAATCCCCATCATCATATTCTATTCCACCCATAGTGCTATATCCATGGCTCACGCTCATGTACTGCGTGAAGGTTGAAAAAGTTTGAGATTATTTAAGTATGAAACAATTGCTTGGCTTGTCATCGGGGGTATAGAAGTTGGGAACTTCTTTGTGTGACGAAAATGAAGCATAGCCTAACTATATGATTTTGTAGGGATAACTTTCTTTGGCCATGTTATTTTGAGAAGACATGATTGCTTTGATTAGTATGCTTGAAGTATTATTATTTTTATGTCAATATGAATTTTTGTCTTGAATCTTATGGATCTGAATATTCATACCACAATTAAGAAGATTTACATTGAAATTATGCCAAGTAGCACTCCGCATCAAAAATTCTTTTTTATCATTTACCTACTCGAGGACGAGCAGGAATTATGCTTGGGGATGCTTGATACGTCTCCAACGTATCTATAATATTTGATTGCTCCATGCTACTTTATCTACTGTTTTAGGCAATATTGGGCTTTATTATCCACTTTTATATTATTTTTGGGACTAACCTATTAACCGGAGGCCTAGCCCAGATTTGCTGCTTTATGCCTATTTTAGTGTTTCCAAGAAAAGGAATATCAGACGGAGTCAAAACAGAACGAAATCAACTGGAGAAGTTATTTTTGGAAGGAAAGCAACCCAGGGAACTTGGAGTGCACGTCAGGGGAGATACGGGCTGCCCACGAGGGTGGGGCCCCGGCACCCCTACCTCGTGGGGCCCCGTAGCTCCACCGACGCACTTCTGCACCCATATATACCTACGCATCGTAAAACTTCCGAGCAGAAGATAGATCGAGTTCCGCCGCTGCAAGCCTCAGAGCCACCAAAACCTCTCGGGAGCCCGTTCGGCGCCTCTACCGGGGGGGATCCTATCACCGTGGCCATATTCATCATCCCGGCGCTATCCATGACAAGGAGGAGTAGTTCACCCTCGGGCTGAGGGTATGTACCAAGAGCTATGTGTTTGATCTCTCTCTCTCTCTCTCTCTCTCGTGTTCTCTCTCGTGTTCCCTCTATGGCACGATCTTGATGTATCCCGAGCTTTGCTATTGTAGTTGGATCTTATGATGTTTCTCCCCCTCTACTCTCTTGTGATGAATTGAGTTTCCCCTTTGAAGTTATCTTATCGGATTGAGTCTTTTATGAGAACACTTGATGTATGTCTTGCCGTGATTATCTGTGGTGACAATCGGATATCATGTGCCACTTGATGTATGTTTTGCTGATCAACTTGCGGGTTTCGTGACATTGGGAACCTATGCATAGGGGTTGGCACACGTTCTTGACTCTTCGATAGAAACTTTGGGGCACTCTTTGAAGTACTTTGTGTTGGTTGGATGAATCTGAGATTGTGTGATGCATATCGTATAATCATGCCCACAGATACTTGAGGTGACAATGGAGTATCTAGGTGACATTAGGGTTTTGGTTGATTTCTGTCTTAAGGTGTTATTCTAGTACGAACTCTTTTATAGATTGATCCGAAAGAATAACTTTGAGGTGGTTTCGTACCCTACCATAATCTCTACATTTGTTCTCTGATATTAGTGGCTTCGGAGTGAATCTTTGTTGCATGTTGAGGGCTTGTTATATGATCTATCTATGTTATTATTGTTGAGAGAACTTGCACTAGTAAAAGTATGAACCCTAGGCCTTGTTTCCTATCATTGCAATACCGTTTACGCTCACTTTTATCATTAGTTACCTTGCTGTTTTTATTATCTCAGATTACAAAAACCCATATCTACTATCTATTTTGCACTTATATCACCACCTCTTCGCCGAACTAGTGCACCTATACAATTTACCATTGTATTGGGTGTGTTGGGGATGCAAGAGACTCCTTGTTATTTGGTTGCAGGGTTGTTTGAGAGAGGCCATCTTCATCCTACGCCTCCTACGGATTGATAAACCTTAGGTCATCCACTTGAGGGAAATTTGCTACTGTCCTACAAACCTATGCACTTGCAGGCCTAACAACGTCTACAAGAAGAAGGTTGTGTAGTAGACATCAGTATATATAATGAATTTTTATCGACCAAAATACGTAATGTGCGAGAAAATGGAGTCCGGGAGGTACACGAGGTGTCCACAAGACAGGGGGCGCGCCCTACAGGGGGTCGCCCTCCACTCTTGTGGGAGCCTTGTGTCCCTTTCGGACTACTTCTTTCTTCCTAAAATTCTTAAATAATCCAAAACTGATAAAAATTGCCATTGGAGTTGTTTTGGAGTCGGTTTACTTACCATACCACATACCTATACCTTTTTGGAGTCTGGAACGTTCTGGAAAGTGTCCCTTATGTATTCCTCACGGGTTACGGTTTCAATAATATTAGTTTCAACATTGATAGGATTACCTGAAACATAATGTTTAATTCTTTGACCGTTTACCACCCTTGGACTTGTGCCTTCGAAGTTGTTGATTTTTATAGCACCAGAACGATAGACCTCCTCGATAATGTAGGGACCTTCCCATTTTGAAAGAAGTTTTCCTGCAAAAAATCTTAAACGAGAGTTGAATAATAACACATAATCTCCTACGTTAAACTCACTGTCGGTGTCAAAACCGGCGGATCTCGGGTAGGGGGTCCCGAACTGTGCGTCTAGGCGGATGGTAACAGGAGACAAGGGACACGATGTTTTTACCCAGGTTCGGGCCCTCTCGATGGAGGTAAAACCATACTCCTGCTTGATTAATATTGATGATATGGGTAGTCAAGAGTGGATCTACCACGAGATCAAGGAGGCTAAACCCTAAAAGCTAGCCTATGGTATGATTGTTGTAATGGTTGTTCGTCCAACGGACTAAAACCCTCCGGTTTATATAGACACCGGAGAGGGCTAGGGTTACACAGAGTCGGTTACAATGGTAGGAGATCTACATATCCGTATTGCCAAGCTTGCCTTTCACGCCAAGGAAAGTCCCATCCGGACACGTGACGAAGTCTTCAATCTTGTATCTTCATAGTCTTGGAGTCCGGCCGATAATGATAGTCCGGCTATCCGGACACCCCCTAGTCCAGGACTCCCTCAGTAGCCCCCGAACCAGGCTTCAATGACGACGAGTCCGGCGCGTATATTGTCTTCGGTGTTGCAAGGCGGGTTCTCCTCCAAATTCCATGTGCTTGCCGAATAGTGTCCGGCTTCCTTACAAATGTTGCGTTCCTTGGCTTCCACGCCCAATAATGGCCCTCTTCCACGTGTCGCACGAATGCGAAAGGCCAGGGTATTTTTATATTTTACCCCCTAGCTGCGCAAATAATCTGCCTATAAGAGAGGCAAGAATCCAGATCCAAATCACACCATCTTCCTTCCGCGAGTACTCATCGAAGCGCTTCTGACCAAAAATCCATTCCATCATGGACCGTCGACGCGGCTCCTCCTCTCGCGCTCCTAGCCCTCAGCCAGGAGATTGGTGGAGATGTTCAGTCCCGCACAACGAGCTAGTGACGCTCCAAGCGGAGGGATACCTTCCTCCGGCCTTTATGGTCCCGGTTCGAGCCGGGCTGGCCACCTACAAAGTTGGAAAGCAAGCGGAGGCCACTCCTAGTCCCTCCAAAGGAGAGCGGGTGTGCTTCGTCCCTTATATAATAAGGGGGCTCGGATTTCCCATACATCTGTTTCTCCGGGGGCTTCTGGAGTTCTACGGACTCCAGCTTCATCACCTCACGCCCGCCTCTATTCTGCACATCGCGGGTTTTGTAGCTCTTTGCGAGCTGTTCTGGGCATCGAGCCCCATTTTGCGCTGTGGAAGAGACTATTTTGCCTCGCACTCGTTCTCACGAGGGGTCAATATATCAAGTGGGCGGAGCCGAAATATGGCGCATCGCCGACCGGATATCTATCCGAACCCCAAAGAAGGCGTCCAAGACCGAACCTCGGAATGGTTTTATGTGGAAGATGCTCCACCGCTGCACTCCGATTCGGATCGGCCTCCGGAGTTCAGCAAGGCTCCTCTGAAGAAACGCCTAAGTTGGCTCCCGCGGAGCCCTCAACAGGAGGAAGACAGGAGCGTCCATTATTTGATGGCCCGGATAAGGTTGCTAGCCCATTCCGGATTGACCATGATTGGAGTCATGGCCATGTGCATTATGCGAGGGGTGCAGCCGCTCCAATATAGGGGCCACCCCATGTGGGATTTCAACGGGGAGAATGATGCCACCGTCATGGCCGCAAGGGGCCGGGATCGGACGCGGATCTAGTGAAGATCTTGTCCGGCCTGTACAAGGGGGAGAAGGAGGACTTCCTCCAGACGAGCCCATTGAATGGGTTCTCCATGAATAACCCTCGGAGCTGGGTAAGCAGACGTTTATTCATCCGACCCGTGCTTTCAAAGTTAAGTGCCTTACTTTATGATTTTGATGCAGGAACTGCGTCAGGATGTGGAGGGCATACACAGTCCGGCTCCACAACCCGAGGACCCGGGAAGATCCCTTGACCCGGCCTCCGAAGAGGATCCGGACATAAAGGTGGAGCTAATTGACGGGGTGTTCCACCAACTCAGCATGGACAATGCTCTAGTCGCCATTACGGCTGACTACCCCGGCTTATCTCCGGCTTCCCAGGTAATTACGACCGGAGTCCTGACACCATTACTTCGTCCTTGCGTATTTCTGACCACCGTATACAGCAGTGTCTTGCAGGAGGTGCCTTCAAGGCGGGAAGCCGAACCCGCGGCGGCTGACCAACAAGGGTCAGTCCGGCCTAGCAGGCGGAAGAGGGCTGCGGTGCGAATCGAAACGTCACTGCAACGGTATAGCTCGCGACCGTTGTTTAGGAAAAAGATTCCAAGGAGGTGTGTTAATGCTCATGACTTTTCCAGGAGAAAGAGCGCTCGCCGGACTCTGCCCGGAGAGGTTGCCAACCAAGCCTTCGCCAGCCAGGCTCCAACACCTGGTCCGGAGGGGGAGGCGAGCGCAAGGCACGAGCCGGATACTCCTCCAATGGAGGATGCCGACAGGCTGTCCGCCACCAGGTCTGAGGTGGAGAGCGCCATGAATCATAGGCGCCGTCGGACAGTTCTTCATGACGCGTGTTTCTCCCCAGAGGCGTTGAATGCCTTTAACGCGGGAGACACGCACCTCCGTGCCGCTCAAGATGGTTTAACCAGAGCCACGGAGCAGTATGTAAAAGACATACGGGTAAAGGATTTTAATAGTTATATATGCCAGTAGCCCCCGAGACTTAAAGTAGTTAAAATAACATATTTAAGGATCATTTGATATGCAGGATCTCACGGAGAAGAATGCCCAATTGTCTCAGGAGCTACAAGGGTGCAAGGCCCAACTTGAGGCCGCACTAGCCGCCGCAGGAGGAGACACCGAGACCCCCTCCGGTAACACATATTTCAAAAAGATAAGCAGTGTGCGGCGTGCGTATAAGTCTGACAATAATATTGCAGATGTTGCCGGACTTGATCGAGACAAGCAACATCTACTGCGCCAGCTGAAGGCCGGTGAGAGGGTGCTTATGAAGGTGCAGCAGGAAAGGAACAAACTCCAAGATGCCCACACCCAGCTTGGAGAAGAGCTAAAAGGTGTTCGGGCCCAGCTGTCTGGCTCCGTGAAGGAGAATCAACGGCTTTGTCGCGGCATCTATAGTAAGTGCTTGAGCAAACTCTTTTGAAAAGAAGAGTTCGGCGAGGAAGTTAATTGACAGAAATATGTCTGTAGGTGTGCTCACAGGTCGCCCTGCGGAGGAAATGCCCGGTTCAACGGGTGACCAACTTCCCAAGCTGGTGCAACTGCTCGAACGTGTTCGACAGGCGATGAGTGGCGTCGCCCAGGCCTTATGGTCGTCTGTCTCCCTACCCGAGGGCCTTGGAGAGCTTGCGGAGAAGCTTCCGTTTATGGAAGATATCGGCCTGCCATCAAGGCGCCAGGGAGGCCTGGGCCATGGTGAAGATGCGGTACAAGAAGGCAGATCCAAACCACATGGCCGAGGTCGGACCTGTGGGGCCTGATGGGAAGGAGATCCCTGTGAGCTTAGTGTACGACCAAGTAGAATTGGCCGCTAAGTGTTGGGGAACGTTGCAGAAAATTAAAATTTTTCCTACGGCTTCACCAAGATCCATCTATGAGTTCATCTAAGCAACAAGCAACGGGAGAGAGATTGCATCTACATACCACTTGTAGATCGCGTGCGGAAGCTTGCAAGGTGATGATGGAGTCGTACTCGAACGTGATTCGAATCACCGATGTCCAAGCGCTGAACGGACAGCACCTCCGCGTTCAACACACGTACGGGACGAGCGACGTCTCCTCCGTCTTGATCCAGCAAGGAGGAAGGAGAGGTTGATGAAGACAGCTCCACCGGCAAAGACGACGGCGTGGTGATGGTGGAGAAGCAAGATACTCGACAGGCTTCACGAGCGGCTACGGAGGAGGAGAAGTGTTGGGAGGGAGGGCTGCGCCTTGAGATGGGTACAGCAGCCCCTCCCCTTTATATAGGCCCCGGGAGGGCGGCCTCGAGATCCAATCTCCGGGGGCGGCGGCAAGGGGTGGAGTGCCCCCTGCCAAGTGGGCGCCCCACCCCTAGGGTTTCAACCCTAGGCGCAGGGGGTGGGCCTAGGGGGGCGCACCATCCTACTATGGGCTGGTTCCCCTCCCACTTCAGGCCACGGGGCCCTCCGGGATAGGTGGCCCCACCCGGTGGACCCCCGGGACCCTTCCGGTGGTCCCGGTACATTACCGGGAAACCCCGAAACTTTCCCGATGGCCGAAATACCACTTCCTATATATTATTCTTTACCTCCGGACCATTCCGAAACTCCTCGTGACGTCCGGGATCTCATCCGGGACTCCGAACAACATTCGGTAGTCACATACTTGACTTCCTACTAACCCTAGCATCACCGGACCTTAAGTGTGTAGACCCTACGGGTTCGGGAGACACGCAGACATGACCGAGACGACTCTCGGGCAATAACCAATAGCGGGGTCTGGATACCCATGTTGGCTCCCACATGCTCCTCAATGATTTCATCGGTTGAACCACGATGTCGAGGATTCGATCAAACCTCGTATGCAATTCCTTTGTCAATCGATGCGTTATTTGCCCGAGACTCGATCGTCGCTATCCCAATACCTTGTTCGGTCTCGTTATCGGCAAGTCACTTTACTCGTACCGTAATGCATGATCCCGTGGCCAACACCTTGGTCAACTTGAGCTCATTATGATGATGCATTACCGAGTGGGCCCAGAGATACCTCTCCGTCATACGGAGTGACAAATCCCAGTCTCGATCCGTGTCAACCCAATGATACTTTCGGAGATACCGTAATGCACCTTTATAGTCACCCAGTTACGTTGTGACATTTGATACACCCAAGGCACTCCTACGGTAACCGGGAGTTACACGATCTCATGGTCGAAGGAAGAGATACTTGACATTGGCAAAGCTCTAGCAAACGAACTACACGATCTTTTATGCTATGCTTAGGATTGGGTCTTGTCCATCACATCATTCTCCTAATGATGTGATCCCGTTATCAACGACATCCAATGTCCATAGTCAGGAAACCGTGACTATCTATTGATCACAACGGGCTAGTCAACTAGAGGCTCACTAGGGACACATTGGGTCTAAGTGTTCACACGTGTATTACGATTTCCGGATAATACAGTTATAGCATGAACAAAAGACAATTATCATGAACATTGAAATATAATAATACTTTTATTATTGCCTCTAGGGCATATTTCCAACACTAAGTATTCCCAACGGGACTGTAAATTAGACAACCTGTTAGACGGGATTGAAGAGGAGTACAGTAAGTCAATTTGGCGATGTATTTTGAAATGACATGTAAAATGCCTTCTAGCCGGATTGTAGATCGTTTGTCTTTGCCGACCTTTTCGCTTCAACCTCGGGACCCTAGAGTCCAGAGTGTGTCCGAATACCTTCTCAGTTATGAAAAAACCGGGGCATGCATGGAGACCAGGCGTAGGGGTCATTAGTGCTTTATCATACAAGTGCCCAACTAGTTATGTTATTTTACATGGTTAGTAAGAAACATCTTCCAGGGAGAATAGTTCCGTTAAGGGTTCCTTTCCCTGGGAGGCATGCCCTAAAGTGCATGTCCGGACTGCGAAAAGAGCAGGAAAACATCTGGGGACAGATAAATAAATAGGTAAAAAATCATCTTTCAAGTCACCGACCGAATATTCCCTTAAGAACGCTAGCTTTCGGCTTCACCCAGTCTGAGGTACACATCCGGCTGACCCGGCAGTAACAATCTGTTAAAGAAGCCCCCAGGTATAATGAGTGCGGGTAGCACATCAAGTGTGTGCGAACAATGCGCAAATCGGCCCTCAAGGGCTTTATGAAAAAGGTGGGAGAAAAGAGAGAAACAAAAGACAGCTAAAGTGTAAAAATGTGGACGGAGGAAGGAGACGAACTCTGAGTCCGGCGCTCGGCGTAGAATCTTCGGAGGCGGGCTGCGTTCCATGGGTTCGGCTCGAGTCGGTTGTCCGATGCGTTTCGCAGACGGTATGTTCCGCCGGTCAGAACTTGGTCGATGATGAAGGGACCCTCCCATTTGGGCTTGAGTTTGTCCTTTTTCTTGTCCGACAGGCGTAGAAATAGTTCGCAAACATTGTAAGTCTTGGCTCGTACCTCTCTGCTTTGATATCTTCGAGCCTGCTGCTGATAGAATGCGGAACGAGCCTTGGCCATGTCGCGCTCCTCCTCCAATGCGTCCAAGCTGTCCTGCCGATCCAACTCAGCCTCTCTTTCTTCGTACATGCGCACTCGAGGTGAGTCATGAATTATGTCGCAGGGCAAAACTGCCTCTGCGCCGTATACCACAAAGAATGGTGTGAACCCGGTAGTACGGTTTGGCGTGGTCCGCAGCCCCCAGAGTACAGAGTCGAGCTCCTCTACCTAGTGCGTGTTAGATTCCGTAAGGGACAACACTAATCTGGGTTTGATGCCGCTCATGATTAGACCATTTGCTCGTTCAACTTGACCGTTGGTTTGAGGGTGTTAGACTGAAGCGTAGTCGAGCTTAATGCCCATATTTTTGCACCAGAGTTTAACCTCGTCGGCCGTGAAGTTCGTGTCGTTGTCGGTGATGATGCTGTAGGGGACACCGTAATGGTGTACTACCCCAGATATGAAGTCTATCACAGGTCCGGATTCGGCCGTTTTAACTGGCTTGGCCTCTATCCATTTGGTGAATTTGTCCACCATGACCAATAGGTATTTTTGCTTGTGGGTTCCCCCTTTAAGGGGTCCAACCATGTCAAGCCCCCAGACGCAAACGGCCAGGTTATGGGTATAGTTTTGAGGGCGGTGGGTGGCATCTGGCTCTGATTAGCAAAGAGCTGACAACCGACGCATCGTTGGACTAAGTCCTGAGCATCTGCCCGGGCCGTCGGCCAATAAAATCCTGTACGGAAGGCCTTACCTACAAGGGCTTGGGCTGCAGTGTGGTGTCCGCCTACTCCGGCGTGAATTTCAGCCAGAAGATTTCGCCTTTCCTCTTCGGAGATACACCTTTGAAGGACTCCGGTTGCGCTTTTCTTATAAAGTTCCCCCTCATGGACCTTGTAGGCTTTAGATCGCCGAACTATGCAGCGGGCCTATTTTGGTCTTCGGGAAGTTCCTGCGTAATTAAGTAGGCTAGGAATGGTTCCGTCCACGGGGCAATGACTGCCATTATTTTGTGGGCGGAAGGTGTTATGTCATTGGCTGAGCCACCGGTTGTGTCAGAATGTTCGGTGTTGGGCGGTGCGGTTGGTTCCAGATTGTTGTTTCTGGACTCCTCTTCCCATACTACGGATGGCTTAAAGAGCCCCTCCAGAAGATGTTTGAGGACGGCGTCGCGCTTTTGCGCCGGCGCGTGCCAACACGTCGGCTGCCTGGTTATTATCCCGGGCTACATGGTGGAATTAGAGTCCTTCGAACCGAGCTGACATTTTTAAGACGGCGTTACGGTAGGCTGCCATTTTCGGATCTTTGGCATCGAAGTCTCCGTTTACTTGTGATATTGCGAGGTTTAAATCCCCGCGTACCTCGAGGTGTTGAATGCCCATGGAGATTGCCATCCGGAGACCATACAGAAGGGCCTCGTATTCGGCTGCGTTGTTGGAGTCTGTGTACATTATTTGAAGTATGTATTGGACTGTGTCTCCGGTTGGGGACGTCAGAACGACGCCAGCCCCCAAGCCGGCCAACATTTTAGAGCCGTCGAAATGCATGATCCAATTGGAGTATGCACCGTACTCTTTAGGGAGTTCGGCTTCAGTCCATTCAGCGATGAAGTCAGCCAAGACTTGCGACTTTATAGCTCGGCGTGGTTTGTAGGTTATGTCAAATGGTAAGAGCTCAATGGCCCATTTTGCAATCCTGCCCGTCGCGTCGCGGTTGTTTATGATGTCGTTGAGGGGTACTTCGGAGGCCACTGTTATCGAACACTCTTGAAAGTAGTGTCGCAGCTTCCGGGATGCCATGAACACTGCATATGCTATCTTTTGATAATGCGGGTACCGGGACTTGCAGGGAGTTAAGACAGTGGATACATAGTACACTAGTTTTTGAAGAGGGAATTTATGCCCTTCTGTTTCTTGTTCGACGACGAGCACCGCGCTTACAACTTGATGTGTTGCCGCGATATATAAAAACATTGGTTCGCCCAGGTTAGGTGCGGCCAGGACCGAATTTGTTGCCAATATGGCCTTTATTTCTTCGAGTCCGGCAGTGGCAGCATCCGTCCACTCGAAGTGTTCGGTGCGCCTGAGGAGGCGATAGAGGGGCAATGCCTTTTCTCCCAAACGGGAGATGAAGCGGCTTAGAGCCGCCACGCATCCAGTCAATTTTTGTATTTGTTTGAGGTCTTTGGAATATCCAGCTGTGACAGAGCTCGGATCTTGGCTGGGTTTGCTTCAATTCCTCTACCGGATACAATGAAGCCCAGGAGCTTTCTGGCTGGTACGCCGAAAACGCATTTTTCCGGGTTCAACTTAATGTCATATGCTCGGAGGTTGTCGAATGTGAGCCTCAAATCGTCTACTAGAGTTTCGACGTGTTTGGTTTTGACGACCATGTCGTCTACGTATGCCTCTACTGTTTTGCCGATCTGGGTAGCCAGACATGTCTGAATCATGCGCTGATATGTTGCGCCGGCGTTTTTGAGTCCGAAGGGCATCGTGTTGAAGCAGAATGGTCCGTATGGAGTAATGAATGCCGTTGCGGCTTGGTCCGCCTCCGCCATCTTGATTTGATGGTAGCCTGAGTATGCGTTGAGGAAGCACAATGAATCGTGCCCTGCAGTAGCATCGATTATTTGATCGATGCGGGGAAGGGGGAAAGGATCCTTTGGGCAAGCCTTGTTGAGATCTTTAAAATCGACACATAGGCGCCAGGATTTGTCCTTCTTTGGTACCATTACCAGGTTTGCTAGCCAGTCCGGATGTTTGATGTCTCTGATGAATCCGACTTCCAATAGTTTGGCTAGCTCCTCTCCCATTGCCTGTCTTTTGGGTTTGGAAAATCGCCGAAGAGCCTGTTTGACTGGCTTGAATCCTTTTAGGATGTTTAGGCTGTGTTCTGCCAATCTGCGTGGGATTCCTGGCATATCTGAAGGGTGCCAGGCAAAGATGTCCCAATTCTCCCGAAGGAATTCTCGTAGTGCAGCGTCTACATCAGGGTTTAACTGTGCCCCAATGGAGGCCGTCTTTGTTGGGTCCGTTGGATGGACCTGGAATTTGACTATTTCGTCCGCTGGTTTAAAAGAGGTGGACTTGGATCTCTTATCGAGTATCACATCATCCCTGTTCACCGTAGAGCGCAGCGCAGTGAGTGCCTCCGCCGCTAGGGCTTCGGATAGTGCCTCTAGGGCTAATGCGGCTGTCTTGTTTTCGGCGCGGAGTGCTAAGTCTGGATCACTGGCAAGGGTGATGGTTCCGTTGGGCCCGGGCATTTTAAGCTTCATGTACCCGTAATGGGGTATGGCTTGGAAAATTGTGAATGCCTCTCGTCCTAATAAAGCGTGATATCCGATGCTGAACGGGGCCACTTGGAACGTGACCTCCTAGGACCTGTAATTGTCCGGCGAGACGAACACCACATCAAGTGTGATTTTTCCTATGCAGCATGCTTCCCAGCTAGGGATTATTCCTCTAAAGGTTGTGCTGCTTTGCTCAATGCGGCTCCAGTCTATTTCCAGTTTTTGAAGGGTTTCCTCGTAGATGAGGTTTAATCCGCTGCCGCCATCCATGAGTACCTTGGTAAGATGAAAGCCGTCCACTATTGGACTGAGGACCAATGCGGCTGGTGCTCGGGCTGTTCGGAATTTAGGTTCATCGCTAGCGTTGAAGGTGATGGCCGTGTCGCTCCATGGATTTGTTGTTGCTACTGGGTAGACTTCGGTGAGGCTGCGGATTGTTCTTTTCCGCATATTATTTGATGTGAAAGTCTCGAAGACTGTTAATACCGTACTGGTACTATTGGGGTGGGTCTCCGAGGCTAGAAGCTCTTCGCCACTTTTTGCCATCTGTCGCAGTACCCAATATGCTCGAAGGCTATGAGTTCGAGTGGCGCCCTCTGTACTATGAATTTTACAGGGTCCGCTGAGCCATCCCTCCAGTACGGTTCCGTGCCCTTTATGGGGTTTTTGCTTTTTTGTTTTTGTCCCGGGTGCCTGAGCATGATGCACCCTTTTGTTTCGGACTAGGGTTGTGTTTGGAGCCGGACTGTCCCAAAACTTAGTTTCGGTTTTCCGGAAACTCTCCATCGCATAGTACTTTTGTACTATGGACGCCAGGTCGGCGAAGCGTGTAATTTCGCGACGACTTACGGCGTTCAAGATTCCCTTGTCCGTGCAATTGTTGCAGAAAATTGAAATTGCGTTTTCCTCACGGCAGTCCTTTATCCTGTCCATAACCAGGAGGAATCTGGCCCAGTAATGATGTACTGTTTCAGCAGGCTCTTCCCGGATTTGAGATAGATCGCTTATGTTTGGGTGGGTGGGTGGAATTGAGTCCGGAACCCTGCCCATCTTGAGGCTCAAGGGCCGAAAAGTTTGCGAATTTGGAAGCTTGGATTGCTGGACGTTGTCTGACGAGTTTGGTCCGCTGCCTGACTTTAGGTTCAGTACTTGATCGACGTCCGTCCCTCCGCGGGAATCCGGCATGGAGGGTTCGGGGGTCCGGACATAACTAGTATTTAATACAGAAGAAGAGTCGCTGCTTTGTTCCTCTACCACCGCAACGTGGTGGGTAACCTGGGGAGAGTTAATCTCTCTCAGATCGGTTTTAAGCCCAATCTGATTGTAGTCTGTAGCGACTCCCAGGGCGGCGATGCATCCAAGAGCTCGTTTACGGAAGAGAGCTCCATTGGACCCAGCTGCTCGGCGAATTCCGAGTTGACGTGAAGATTGCTTTTGATAACCCGAGAGGCCATCGTCGAAGCGGTGGCCGGACAGGCGGTCATGAGAAAACCACATAGCCGGATAGTTGGGCCGGCAGCCAAAGCTCCTTTGGCGATGGTACCATCTTTAAAGACGGGAAGAGGCATCCTTCCTGATCGTGACGGCACAGAGGAACTCTCAATGAAAGCGCCAATGTCTGTGTCAAAACCGGCGGATCTCGGGTAGGGGGTCCCGAACTATGCGTCTAGGCGGATGGTAACATGAGACAAGGGACACGATGTTTTTACCCAGGTTCGGGCCCTCTCGATGGAGGTAAAACCCTACTCCTGCTTGATTAATATTGATGATATGGGTAGTACAAGAGTGGATCTACCACGAGATCAAGGAGGCTAAACCCTAGAAGCTAGCTTATGGTATGATTGTTGTAATGGTTGTTCGTCCTACGGACTAAAACCCTCCGGTTTATATAGACACCGGAGAGGGCTAGGGTTACACAAAGTCGGTTACAATGGTAGGAGATCTACATATCTGTATTGCCAAGCTTGCCTTTCACGCCAAGGAAAGTCCCATCCGGACACGGGACGAAGTCTTCAATCTTCTATCTTCATAGTCTTGGAGTCCGGCCGATAATGATAGTCCGGCTATCCAGACACCCCCTAGTCCAGGACTCCCTCACTAACGCTTTTGTATCCTCTTATCATGACAGCGTTAGACTTTTTCTTTGAAAAGCTTGGCATTCTCATACGCTTGGGTTCTCCATTCGTCAAGTGAGCTAATATCAAACAACCTCTTCTCACCGGCAAGTTTGAAGTCATAGTTGAGCTCTTTAATAGCCCAATATGCTTTATGTTCAAGTTCAAGAGGTAAATGACATGCTTTTCCATAAACCATCTTATAAGGAGACATACCCATAGGATTTTTGTATGCAGTTCTATAAGCCCATAATGCATCATCAAGTTTTTTGGACCAATTCTTTCTAGGTCTATTCACAGTCTTTTGCAAAATTAATTTGAGCTCTCTATTGCTTAACTCTACTTGACCACTGGACTGCGGATGATAAGGAGATGCGATTCTATGATTGACATCATACTTAGCAAGCATCTTACGGAAAGCACCATGAATAAAATGTGAACCACCATCAGTCATAAGATATCTGGGGACTCCAAACCTCGGAAAAATAACTTCCTTAAGCATTTTAATAGAAGTGTTATGATCAGCACTACTAGTTGGAATAGCTTCTACCCACTTAGTAACGTAATCAACAACAATAATGATGTAACTACTCCTTGTAAATTTGCTATAATTATTAATATATATATATATGACAATGGGAGCCTCTCCCACTGTCTTGGTTCCTCAAAAAAAATCAACAACAACTAAAATATGTGTATAACCATTAGAGGCAGGAAAAGGTCCCATATAATCAAAGCCCCAAACATCAGACGGTTCAATAACAAGAGAATAATTCATAGGCATTTCTTGACATCTACTAATGTTACCTATTCTTTGACATTCATCACAAGATAAGACAAACTTACGAGCAACGTTGAAGAGAGTAGGCCAATAAAAACCAGATTGTAGTACCTTGTGTGCAGTTCTATCTCTAGCGTGGTGTCCTCCATAAGATTCAGAGTGACACTTACGTAGGATCTGTTCCTGTTCATGCTCAGGCACACAACGTCTAATAACACCATCTACTCCTTTATAAAGGTGTGGATCATCTCAAAAGTAATGTCTTAAATCATAAAAGAACTTTTTCTTTTTTTGGTATGTGAAACTAGGAGGTATAAATTTAGCAACAATATAATTAGCATAATCAGCATACTAAGGAGCAGTACGAGAAGCATTGACGACCGCTAATTGTTCATCAGGAAAGATATCATTAATAGGCAGTGAGTCATCAAGAACATTCTCTAACCTAGACAAGTTATCTGCAACGGGGTTCTCAGCTCCCTTTCTATCAATAATATGCAAGTCAAATTCTTGGAGCAGGAGAACCCATCTAATGAGCCTAGGCTTAGCATCTTTCTTTTCCAAAAGATATTTAATATCAGCATGATCAGTGTGAATAGTAACTTTGGAATCAACAATATAAGGTCTAAACTTATCACATGCAAATTACAACTGCTAAAAACTCTTTTTCAGTAGTAGCATAATTTCTTTGGGCAGTATCAAGAGTCTTACTAGCATACTGGATAACATTCAATTTCTTATCAACTCTTTGCCCTAGAACAACACCTACAACACAATCACTAGCATCGCACATAATTTCAAAAGGTAAATTCCTATCAGGTGGCTGAACAATAGGTGCAGGGATCAAAGCTTTCTTAAGTATTTCAAATGCTTCTACACAATCATCATCAAAGACAAAAGGAATATCTTTTTGCAATAAATTAGTCAAAGGCCTGGAGATTTTAGAAAAGTCCTTAATGAACCTCCTATAAAAACCAGCATGACCAAGGAAACTTCTTATACCTTTTATGTCCTTGGGACATGGCATCTTTTCAATAGCATCAACTTTGGCTTTATCAACTTCAATACCTCTCTCGGAGATCTTGTGCCCCAAGATAATGACTTCATTAACCATAAAGCGACACTTTTCCCAATTCAGGACGAGACTAGTGTCTTCGCATCTCTGCAAAACTCGATAAAGGTTGCTCAAACAATCATCAAAAGAGGATCCATAAACGGAAAAGTCATCCATGAATACCTCACAAATCTTTTCACAAAAATCAGAGAATATAGCCATCATGCATCTTTGAAAGGTAGCAGGTGCATTACATAAACCAAAAGGCATACGTCTATAAGCAAAAGTATCAAAAGGGCAAGTAAAAGTAGTTTTAGATTGATCCTTCGCTGACACAGGTATCTGAGAGAAACCAGAATAACCATCTAGAAAGCAAAAATGTGTGTGTTTGGATAACCTTTCTAGCATTTGATCAATAAAAGGTAAAGGGTAATGATCTTTCTTAGTAGCTTTATTTAACTTACGGAAATCAATTACCATCCTATAACCTGTATTAATTCTTTGCAGGATCAATTCATCTTTATCATTAGGAACAACGGTAATACCTCCCTTTTTAGGAACACAATGAACAGGGCTTACCCATTCACTATCAGCAACGGGATAAATAATAACTTTTTTTGACCAAAGAACAGTAGGGTAAACCCCCTACTGTGAGTCATTTTCATTTATAAAGAAAGTAGTCCAAAATACATATTCTAGTGGTTGTTGGGGGGACAACCAAGGAGGTACAATCAGAGTGGGGAGGGGATGGAAAAACTTATTCAGAAATTAAATATTATCTATCCAAGAGGACATGCCCTCCTTTAGAGTGGGTTTAGCCCTCAACATGGTCATCTTGAAAAATCTAATGAATTCATTCTTGCATTCATTTATTGAGCAGGGTATCCCCTCAAATATTAGGTCATTCCTTTGGTTCCATATGCTCCAGCATCCAAGAATCATGACTTCCATAAAGTGATCAATTTTGTATCTATTTTTAGCATCAATGATCATAGTGTTGATATCCAGATCAGAATTCCATTCAATGCCAATGTTCCACCAGAATCCTTGACTAAAAGGGCAAGTGAATAGGAGGTGAGTTCTGTCTTCATATTCTTCAATTATGCATAGATTACATACAGTGGAGTCTAGGTGCATGCTTTTCCTGGTCAAAAGGTCACATGTATTGATCCTGTCATTTAACATAAGCCAACAGAAGAATTTGTGTCTTGGTAGACAACATGACTTCCATATCCATTTAAAGGTTGCAGGAGCATCCTCACCATTCATAATGTATCCATAAATCTTCTTTCTAATATTCTGACTGTTACCCCATTTGAATGTCCAAATGTCCTTATTATCTGAATTCCTGATATTATTCAGCTCATCAGATAGTAAATGAAGTTGTTGGTGGGCCTGAATGGAAAGTGGTAATTGGAATAGACTGTATAGGCTCTCAAGTTCCTTGGCTTCTTTGATTGATATACTTTCTTTTTGTGTAAAAGAGTGAAGCTCAGGGTATTTGATTTTCATAATATCACCATTCCATAAGTCTTCCCATAGCAGATTAGTGCAATCAGATTTGATATCACAGTTAGTCATTTCTCTGAATAGGTCATACATTTTCATGCAGTCTCTCCACCAAAAAGATCCTTTGCTCCTGTTGGAATGAGGGACAATATTGTCATGGTAATGAGCTTCCCATATTAATTTTACCCAAGGAATATCCATTTTGTTATAGAATTTGAATAAGTGCTTTATGAGGAGTGCTTTATTTTGTTCTCTGAGGTTCAAGACCCCAAGTCCTCCTTGTTGCTTGGGTTTGCATATCATCTCCCAGCTGGCCAGACATTTACCACCTTTATTGATTTCATTTCCATACCAAAGGAAATTCCTGCTTGATTTATCCACATGGTCCAAAATGGTAACATGGACCTTAAGAGAACACATGGCAAATATAGGCATGGAAGCAACAACAGAATTTACATATGTGAGCCTCCCAGAGTAGTTCATGAATCTAGCCACCCCTGATAACCTCTTATCAATCTTGGATATAACTGGGATGAGGTCATGTATAGAGGGTTTAGTGGTCCCCATTGGTAGTCCAAGGTAAGTGAAAGGAAGGCTTTCAATTTTACACCCAAAGGAGTTAGCCAGGTTGTTTGTTGATAATTGATCCATATTTATTGTGATCAAGGATGATTTGCTCTAGTTCACAAATAGTCCAGTAGACAAACTGAAAATATTAAGCAGGTATTTGAGGTGGCTGAGTTGCCCTTCATCAGCAGGCATGATCATTAATGTATCATCTGCATATTGGATAATAGGGTAGTCCAGTCCATAAGCCTGACTAATAGGAAGGGAAATTTCACCATTTGCCCAAGCAGCATTGACAATGGATTGCAAAAGATCAGCAACAATGATGTAAAGAAGTGGAGAGTGAGGATCACCTTGCCTGACTCCTCTTTTACAAATAATTTTTTTCCCAGCCACACCATTTAGTAGGACAGATGTTGATGCAGTGTTGAGAATATTTGTAACCCAGTTTATCCATCTAGGACCAAATCCTTTTGCTTTTAACATGTTAATAATGGCATTATACTCAATCTTGTCAAAAGCTTTCTCAAAATCAAGTTTGAGTATGATGATAGGCTTCCTGGATTGATGACATAAATGAATATATTCAAAAGCAAATCCCAAGCAGTCCTGTATATTTCTCCCTTTTATGAATCCATATTGATTTGGATGGATGACCTGTGAAATGATTTTCTAACCTCTATTGGCCATGAGTTTTGTAATTATTTTGAGTGGAAGGCTCACCAGAGATATAGGCCTGAAATCATTCATGTCAATAGGGTTTGCAATCTTTGGGATGAGTGTAATAAAAGCAGTATTAATACTCTGAATATCACTGTTTCCTTCAAAAAAAATCCCAAATCATAGTGTAGATATCTTGTTTTATGATATCCCAGCATTTTTTCAGAAATAAGCCATTAAAACCATCAGGTCCAGGTGCTCTATCAGAGTGAATATCTTTAATGACTTGATCAATTTCATCCATAGTAAAAGGGGCTTCAAGCTCAGATAAATCTTTAGGTTGGATAATTTCCTCAAGATTGAACAGCATAGGGGGGTTAATAGCTTTTCCCAATCTATCTTTATATGATTTCCAAATAATGGCAGCCTTGTGCTCATGGGTTTGAAAAATTGCCACATCTTCATCTTGTAGAGAAGTAATGTAATTCTTTCTGAATCTTTGGGTAGCCATAGCATGAAAGAATTCAGTATTTTCATCATCCAATTGTATACTTCTCATCTTAAACCTAGATTTCCAGTATAATCTTTTGACTTCCAGTAGTTTTGTTATGTGTTTCTTGACAATGATTCTGAAATTAGCTTCAATGGTACTCAAAGTTCTTTGATCCTCTATTCCATCTATCATAGATATAACATAATTGCATGCAGAGATATTTGTATTGAGCTTTGATAGATTTCTGCTCCATTTTTAAGCCCATTTCGAGACATTTGAATCTTGCTGCAAGATCCTTGGCGAGTTTGTCATTTGCTGATTTGCTCCAAAGATTGGATCACTGTCTCATAGAAACCATCAAATTCAAACCAGTAATTTTCAAATCTGAATATAGAAGATTTAGGTATATCAACGCCAATCTGTATGTGAATAGGAATATGATCGAAGTGACTCTAGCAAGTGGATGAGCCAATGTGTTTGGAAAATTCAGGTCCGGTTTATGAAGTGAAAACCAGTCCAGCTTTTCCAGAAGAGGGGAATCCTGCATATTGGACCATGTGAAATTCCTCCCCTTGATAGGTATTTCCACAAGATCCTGTTGTTGGAGTAAACTGTTAAACATAAGCATATTGTTGGTGTCTCCTCCTGGTCTGTTCCTGTCATGAGGTCTTCTAATGATATTGAAATCACCCATTGAAATCCAATGGTCCATCTGAGAAGCATCAATGTTGCTTAGCCAGTCAATAAATTCTGTTCTATCATCATTGTGACAGGGTCCATATATATTGCTGATGTAAAATATATTCCCAGATAGATTGCATGATAATCTTACAGTGATTTGAAAAGAATTTTGGCTAACAATAGATCCAGAGAAAGACTACCATTCCAGATAGTAATAATTCCTCCGGAAAGACCAACTGAGGCAGAGTATGCAAATTGGTTGTATCTCCTTGGTGAAAAATTTCTGAGGTATGCTTGGTCAAAAAAATCCCTCTTAGTTTCTTGTAAACAAATTATACCACAATTACTTTCATCAATTTTTGCTCTAATATCATCCCATCTAATCTGGGAATTAATCCCCCTGACATTCCAATTTAGGATGTTCCAGTTTCTACTCATTGATCAGCTTGGGAAGGGGGTGGTAATTATGGATAGACTTAATCAAATCCACATAAACTAGGAAATAATCATAGGAATTGTTGTAATATGACAGCCTTATGATCTGATAGAAAATATATCTAAAATGCATCAAGTACATACTCCACTGTCCATTCAGACCCCTTGAAGAGTAAGAATAATTCATGATGTACCACTCAAAAGCAAATATTATGGAGTTTATCTCCTTACAAACCAGGTTCATAAATAAAACATATAATATTGTCCAAAGACTGACAGGATAAGCAAATAAACTAGGCCTAGTATTGATCTTGGTATAACAAGACCAATTAAATCTTCTGGGTCCCTTATTCATTGTCCACCTTGGCCATCAGCTTCTCTTCAGAAACCTCCTCAGGAGGGATCAGGCACTGCTTAGTAGCAAGAGCTTGGATTGTTCTAAGTGGCAACTCTGGTGGTGGAGGAGCAGTTGGGTCCATGACTTCATGTTCAAACTCAGAATTGAGATTCTTCTGACAGTTGCTGATGCCTTTAGCCTTGTTTGCAGCAGCTTCATTCTTGAAGCCCACACTCAGTCCAGCAATACGGCGGCTGCGGCACAGATCATTAACATCAAGTGGGGCATTGGCCTTCTTCCTTTTGTTAACTGCTTGATTTGGGGGATGGCAGCAGGGATGATGGTGCAGCGATGGGAGAGCTTGGGTTCTCGCCATGAAGTCAAGCATAGCGGTGACATAGCAACTTCACGGCTTGGCGGCGATTGTATCGATGAGGTTTCGAACAATTCGAATTTCAGATATCACGACGAAGATACCATGGGTTCGGTTGGAGCTTCAGTAACAACAGTCAGCAGGCATTTCTTCACTGGGACATGAGTATCATCAACATTCATCATTTGTAAACGAGTACTGATCACAGCAACACCATCGAGCAAGCCAAGGACTTCAGGTGCAGAAGATATAATTTTTGACATCATGTCATGCAGAGCGAAGAAGGCATCAGCAGCTTCAACCGCAGGTTGTAGTGGTTGATCATCATGAGCATTCTCTGGTTTGGCATTGTCCTCGAATGTAATCTTGTGTTGACATAACGTGGGACTAACGCCCTTAAGATCATCTAGAGTGTATCCAATAGCTGCTCGGTGCTTCTTCAGAGTTTTCAATAATATTTCTTCTTTCTCTGAAAGGTTAGCACTAATAATAACAGGATATATTTCTTTTTCATCAAGATAAGCATACTTAAGATTATCAGGTAATGGTTTGAGTTCAAACACGGGATCACCCTTGGGTGGAGGGGGATCCCCAAGAATTTCAACGGGAAGGTTATGTTTCAACATAGGTTCCTGTTTAAGGAACACTTCATCTATTTCTTCCCTTTCCTTGATGAACATATCGTTTTCATGGTGTAGCAAATATTGTTCTAACGGATCAGTTGGAGGAACAGCAATGGAAGCAAGACCAATAATCTCATCCTTACTAGGTGGTTCCCTTTCACGAGGTTGTCTACTAAACTTAGCACAATTAAACTCATGAGACATACCATCTATGCCAACAGTGACAATATTCTTTTCACAATTAATCTTAGCACTAGCTGTATTCAAGAAGGGTCTACCAAAAATAATGGGACAAAAATCATCTTGTGGGGAACCAAGAACAAGAAAATCAGCAGGGTATTTAACCTTCCCACACAAAACTTCAACATCTCTAACAATCCTGATAGGTTTAATGGTATCCCTATTAGCAAGCTTAATAGTAACATCAATGTCTTCTAATTCAACGGGTGCAATGTCGTGCATAATTTCTTTATATAGATCATAAGGTATCGCACTATCACTAGCACCCATATCACATAAGCCATGATAACAATGATCTCCTATTTTAACAGAAATAACAGGCATGCCTACAACAGGTCTACGTGTCTTAGTATCAGGTCTAGCAATATTGGCAGTCTCACCCAAGAAAGAAATAACATGCCCATCTAAATCCTCATCCAAGAGATCTTTAACCATAGCAATACTAGGTTCAACATTAATTTGCTCAGGAGGTGTATAAGTCCTAGTATTACTCTTACGAACAACAGTCGAAGTTTTAGCATGATCCTTTATCCTAACAGGAAAATGAGGTTTTCCAACATAAGCAGTAGGAACAATAGGATCACTATAGGTAATAGTCTTTTCTTCGACTGTAATAGGTGCAACTACTTTCACTTCAACAGGAGGATTATATTTAAACCACTTATCTATAGGGAGATCAACGTGAGTAGCAAAAGATTCACAGAAAGTAGCTACTATCTCACACTCAAGTCCATACTTAGAGCTAAATCCACGGAAAGCATCGGTATCCATAAAAGATTTAACACAATCGAACTTAGGTGTCATACCTGACTCCTTACCATCGTTGGAACCCCAATCTTCAGAGTTGCATTTAATTCTTTCCAATAAGTCCCATTTGAAATCAATAGTCTTCAACATATAAGAACCAACACAGGAAGTATAGAGCAGGTTGCGATTATCAAGAGAAAGCCGAGCATAGAAATTCTGAATAATCATTTCCCGAGAAACCTCATGATTGGGGCATGAATATAACATTGACTTAAGCCTCCCCCAAGCTTGAGCGATGCTTTCTCCTTCGCGAGGCCAGAAATTATATATGTAATTACAATCACGATGAACAAGATGCATAGGATAGAACTTCTGGTGAAATTCCAACTTCAGTTGCTTATAATTCCGAGATCCCATGTCATCACATAGCCTATACCATGTCAATGAATCTCCCTTCAAAGATAAAGGGAAGACCTTCCTTTTGACAACATCATCGGGAATACCTGCAAGCTTACATAATCCACAAACTTCATCCACAAAGATAAGGTGTAAATCGGGATGCAATGTTCCGTCTCCTGCAAATGGATTAGCTAGCAGTTTTTCTATCATACCCGAAGGAATCTCAAAGTAAATATTTTCATATAGTTCAGTAGGTTGAGGAGCAACTCTTTGCTCTTCTGGTTGGGGTGAAGATACCCCAAACAAGCCCCTTAAAGGATTAGTTTCCATAGTGACAAGTAACAGAAAATTTCAGCACACTACATAAATGTTTCCTTACCAAGTTCCACTCACCAAAAGCGCTACACTCCCCGGCAACGGCGCCAGAAAAGAGTCTTGATGACCCACAAGTGTAGGGGATCAATCGTAGTCCTTTCGATAAGTAAGAGTGTCGAACCCAACGAGGAGCAGAAGGAAATGATAAGCGGTTTTCAGCAAGGTTTTCTCTGCAAGCACTGAAATTGTAGGTGATAGATAGTTTTGTGATAAGATAAATAGTAACGAGTAACAAGTAAATAAAGTAAATAAAGTGCAGCAAGGTGGCCCAATCTTTTATGCAGGAAAGAATAAGCCTGGAAAATTTCTAATAATGATAAAGGAGCTCCCGAGGACACATGGGAATTATCGTCAAGCTAGTTTTCATCACATTCATATGATTCACGTTTGGTACTTTGATAATTTGATATGTGGGTGGACCCGTACTTGGATACTGCCCTAACTTGGACAAGCATCCCACTTATGATTAACCCCTATTGCAAGCATCCACAACTACAAAAGAAGTATTAAGGTAAACCTAACTGTCGGTGTCAAAACCGACGGATCTCGGGTAGGGGGTCCCAAACTATGCGTCTAGGCGGATGGTAACAGGAGACGAGGGACACGATGTTTTACCCAGGTTCGGGCCCTCTTGATGGAGGTAAAACCCTACGTCCTGCTTGATTAATATTGATGATGTATATTACAAGAGTGGATCTACCACGAGATCAAGGAGGCTAAACCCTAGAAACTAGCCTATGGTATGATTGTTGTAATGGTTGTTGTCCTACGGACTAAAGCCCTCCGGTTTATATAGACACCAGAGAGGGCTAGGGTTACACAGAGTCGGTTACAATGGTAGGAGATCTACATATCCGTATCGCCAAGCTTGCCTTCCACGCCAAGGAAAGTCCCATCCGGACACGGGACGGAGTCTTCAATCTTGTATCTTCGTAGTCTTGGAGTCCGGCTGACGATAATAGTCTGGCTGTCCGGACACGCCCTAGTCCAGGACTCCCTCAGTAGCCCCTGATCCAGGCTTCAATGACGATGAGTCCGGTGCGCATATTGTTCGGCATTGCAAGGCGGTTCCTCCTCTGAATAATCCATAGAAGATTGTGAACACCAGGATAGTGTCCGACTCTGCAAAATAATTTCCACATTCCTTCGTAGAGAGAATATTATGTACACAAGTTTAATCTGCTGACGTATCTTGTAGCATGACGTCGCGCCACTACCAAGCCTTTACTTGAATCGTTTTTTATTATACCACCTCAGCGCGTTTAGCGAAGCGGTTTCCTTGGCACGTCTTGTCAAAGCAGAGATCGTGTTCCCCTTATTCTGGGATTCTCATCAATACGGACGTGGGTAACCCAACCGCGCCATTGATGGTGGCGCTTGGGAGATAAGCAAGTTTTACCAGGCCGGTGGGGATGTATAGTCTTCGTCCGCCCATATATAAGGGGATAAGGATCCACCCTTTTTACCTACGCCTTCTTCCCCCTTTGCTTATCCATCTCCGCGCACTCTCGAGCTCCAGCGCCCAAGTCCGTGCATCTCGCCTCAACCTTCTCCAACCATGTCCGGAGCGGGAGGCAAATGGCTGGCCTCCTCCGTGACGGAGGAGCACATCGCAAAACTGTGCAGCACCGGATACCTTTCTGGCGACATCGCGCATCGGCTGCCTGACAAGGGGCAGCTCATCCCCACCCCCAGGCCCCATGAGAGGGTCATATTCCTTCCCCACTTCCTCCACGGACTGGGCTTCCCATTGCATCCCTTTGTCCGGGGGCTCATGTACTATTACGGCCTGGATTTCCACGATCTAGCGCCAAACTTCATCCTCAACATCTCAGTGTTTATCGTCGTGTGCGAGGCCTTCCTCTGCATCCAGCCCCACTTCGGCTTGTGGCTCAAGACCTTCAACGTCAAGCCGAAGGTAGTGAAGGGCACTCAAGCGGACTGCGGAGGCGCCATGTTGGGCAAGATGCCCAACAACCTCTGGTTCGAAGGGGCCTTTGTGGAGTCCGTCAAGGGGTGGCAATCGGGGTGGTTCTACATCACCGAGCCGCGCGACCCTACGTGGGTGGCGGCCCCCGAGTTCAGATCTGGTATCCCCATGCAGCTCACCTCCTGGAAAGAGAAGGGCTTGCTATGGGGTAGTTCGGAGGAGGTGACGGGACTCCAAGCCTGTATCCAGAAGCTGGTGAACAAGAAGCTCAGGCTTGTTAATGTGGTCCAAGTCATGCTCGTCCGCCGGATTCTCCCATGCCAAGAATAGGCATTCGACCTGTGGGAGTTCGATCCGGCACAGCACCAGGCATTGAGCGGGCTCTTCGACATGACGTACGAAGGCGCCTGGAGGGTGCTGTTCAAGGGCGCTGAAGCTCACACATCCGCTGCTGAAGATCGCGGATTTCACTCGCAGCGACCAGCTGACGAGGTAAGTGATTCTACCCCTTTACGGGACACTTGTTTTTGATAGTTTGACCTTATGCAGGTTTCAATCTTTCTTTTCCTTTGTTAAGACTAGATGAAGAAGGCCGAGCAGATCATCTGTCCGGCTCCCATGCCAGAAAGCCCAGTAGACACCCGCCTAGCGGGGCTGCTGGTTCCGGCCCCGCACGTGGTGCCGGAGAAGAAGGCCAAGAAGGTGGCCACGGGCACTCGAAAGAGTTCCTTTTGGTGTCGACGACTGAGGCGGACTCCTCCCAAGGCGCAGGAGGAGGAAGAAGACTCTCTCCCAGAGGAAGGAGAGAGGAAAAGGAAGGCTTCCCCAACAGGGGAGGCCGAAGGGTCCAAGAGGGGAAGGACTATTCCCCCGGACAGCTCCGCCAATGCCAGCGTTGGCGACGAAGAGTGGCCCTCTAGGGCAAGGCCTCCGGCGAGATCGTAAGTATCCGGATTCCTGAATGATTTATAATTTCTTTTGTGTCACATAGTATCCTTCTAATGCCGCATACTGCCTGCAGTCCGGCCGATGATGATTTCCCCGCTTCGTCGAGCGGGTCGTTGGCTCCGTCAGATATAGGTTCCATTCCAACTGCCTCTACCCCTCGCGCCACTGAGGACGCCGAGGTGGGATCCCGGGAAGGGACCCATCAGGAGGAGGCTCCGGAGGCGCCGCAAGGCAGCCTCCCGGACTTTGCGCCGGACTCCACACTGGAACCTGCAGTGGTTCCGGAGTCCGGCAGACGGCCCCTTCACAAGAAGGGCAAGACCGTGACACCGGCGGCCTCCGTCCAACCGGAGGCGCCGGACAACTTGTTGGAGGCGCTCAAAGGCGCTTCCATCGAAGAACACCGCACCATTATGAGTGCGGTGATTGAAAGGTTCAGCTCGCCAAGAGCGGGTTGACGAAGCTCGCAGTAGCCTTCTAACAAGCTTTGAGGTAAGAAGTTAAAATATGTAATGTAATACCGCATAGACGGTAGACTTCGATGCTCGGTTCGGTGTTGGAATGAAAAGCGGATGAGGATCTAAAAAAGATATACACATGGTTGCTAAAAATCATGTCAATATGGGTTTGCAGGCTTATTTCTTGACCTCTGCCAAGACCTTGTGCAGAGGTCGGTGCTTTGAAGCAGGACCTCGAGCGGTCCAAGCAAGAGCTCGGCCGTGCCAAGAAGCAGCTCGAGGACAAAGAAGGTGAGTAACACCACTTTGAATAGTTACCTTCTGAGAAAAGGATTTAGGTTGCAACAAAAATAACAAGGATAGCGTGGGTACTGCAGGGCCACGAATGAGGTGGCAACCTGAAGGAGGCCGTGTCCGCGTCGAGCATAATCTTGCCATGAGCGGGTAGAGCGAGAGAAGCAAGAGGCGCGGGTGGCGGAGGTGCGGCAAGAGCTCCAGGCTCTCATGAAAAGGCATGAGAGTTTGGAGCGTGACTCAAAGACTCGAGAGTCCGAGCTTGCCTCGGCTCTCGAAAGTGCCAAAGCCGCCAAGGCCGAGGCCCATAAGGCCCTTCAGGAGGTTGAGGATGTGAAGAAAATAGCGGCGGGTAAGGCATTTTTCATGCAAAGCAAGCATGTTAATGTAAACTTCCTGATACTTACCCGAATTCGGAGCTCTCCAGGGGCGTTCGCAGATCTGCCTCACAGCGTGTCCGATGCCGCCGCATTCTACCGTGGCGAGGAGGGGAGCTCAACGGAGAAGGTCTTCGTCTCAAGACGTTGAGGCCGGCCATCCAGTGCCCCTAGCGACCAGGTGAAGCAGCTGGTCGAGCTCCAAGGTAGCCGAGCAGGCCGGAAGGGCCTCATAGTCATTTGTGGCTGGAGAGGCCATGCTGGGAGCTACCGGCCTCGGCGGTGGCTGGTGGATCGTGCCCCTGGGTGGAGGTCATCAAGCGCTCCGCCTGTATTGAAGGTGCTCACCGGGCCCTTGCCCGCGCAAAGGTGCACTAGGGCAAGCTGGATGCGGAGAGGCTTATCACTGACGCGCCACCAGCGGGCAAGGAGTATCGTACGCCCGAGATGTACTATAAGACTGTCCTGAAGGGTGCCCGCAAGATTGCGGATGAGTGCCCCAGAGATGTAATTATTGAGTAAACTCGCTATGTGTTATCCTGTGCGCTGAAAACATTAATCATATGCGCTAAGCAACGCTTGTTTGATTTAAAATATTACCTTCTGTGCGGCCGTTTATAAAATCTGAGAGATGGCAAGTCGTCGGCTTCAGCCCCCATGTCACGAGTGCTGGGGTGTTCGGGATAAACTTGAGCACTCTTGTTCCCATTTTTGGGTCCATCTAGGGAGGCGCTCAACACAACGAACAAGGCAACCGGACTTATAATGCTTGAACACTCTCACTTAGCCATAGAATTCTATAATTTTAAATTTCGACGAAGCCCCTAGTGTCAGAAGACCGAGTTCGGGGCGCTACTCACGCCTTGGCCGGACATTATCCGGTTCTTCGCTCGAAGCGGCGTAAGTCTTTAGGGACTCGAAAAAACCTCTCGAACAGCGACCAGTCTCGCCTTATCATGACAAATCGGTTTTAGCTTTCTCGAGGCGCCGCCCAGCTCAACCGGGCGCAATCGCGATGGTTCTCCCATGCTACCTTAGCCGACGGAATGTAGCGTAAGGTACCAAAACATGGGGCCAGGCAAACCCAACTATTGACCCAAGACATGATTCGAGCCGATTCATATAATGCTATAAGTTCGGGTGCCGCACTTGTGAAAGTGTTCGGACTTATCACACCATAATGCGGGAACATAAGCCCTGGTGTATTCGGCCGTACCAAAATATATACGGTGCAAGATGTCATTAATGAACATATATGTAAAGTGATGCAATTATAGGCAAAAAATGCTGCATTGTTTATTTAAGGAATTCTGCTATGAGTGCGGAATGATACAAATAGTGTGGTAAGCAAGGGATTGGACTAATTAGACATGTCCCCTTCCAGGGGTGAGCTGCGGACTGGTGTGTATAATCAAATTTAATGTTCTTAATGGAGACCACCTGAGTGTTCGTCGCAGCCTTTTTCCCTCCCTAGCTGTTGCATCGTGAGTTCGACGGGTTCGCCGCCGGATAGGGCCTCTGGTGAACGGAGTCCTGTGTATAAAAAAGAAGGAAAATAAAGATGAAAAGAGCAACACACTTGGGAGCCCCTGGTGTGGTCGAACCGCACTCTGGGTCTGTTGTGGTCGTGCCCCTCCCCCTATGCCCATGGTATCTCCAGAGCGTAATGATGTACGCGGAGAGCTGGTCTTGCAGTCATGCGAGGGCTGGGGTTGGGGCCGCATTGCTACGCATGCTCGGAATGTGCCAGGTGGTCTTGATTGATGTTGCTCCGGGCGCGTTTGGCCGTGTCCGGTCGTTTGACGGCCGGACTCAAAAATTGCCTTAAAAGGCTGCTCTGTACTTCTGCCGCGAGAGCCACTGTATGTTCCTCCGTTCGGAGGGAGCGTTCCGTATTTCCGTTGACCATAATGACTCCAAGATGGCCTAGCATCTTGAGCTTGAGGTATGCATAATGCGGCACCGTGTTGAACTTTGCGAACGCGGTTCGTCCGAGCAGAGCGTGATAGCCGCCGCGAGCGGGACTATGTCGAAGATTAACTCCTCGCCCGAAATTATCCGGGATCCAAGACCACTTCGGCGTGGATGAGCTGTACAATTAGCTTCAACACCTGGTATGACGCCTTTGAAGGTCGTCTTTGTAGGTTTAATCCTTGAGGGGTCTATGCCCATCTTGCGCACTGTATCCTGATAAAGCAGGTTCAGGCTGCTGCCGCCGTCCATTAGGACTCTCGTGAGGTGAAATCCATCGACGATTGGGTCTAAAACCAATGCGGCGAATCCGCCATGGCGGATACTGGTCGGATGGTCTCTTCGATCGAAAGTGATCGGGCAAGAGGACCATGAATTGAACTTCGGGGCAACTGGCTCCATCGCATATACGTCCCTTAGTGCACGCTTCCGCTCCTTCTTGGGTATATGGGTTGCGTATATCATGTTTACCGTCCGCACTTGTGGGGGGAAACCCTTCTGTCCTCTATTGTTCGGCGGCCGGGTCTCTTCCTCGTCGTCGCTATGCAGCCCCTTGTCGTTGTTTTCGGCAATTAACTTGCCTGCCTGCTTAAATACCCAACAATCTCTGTTGGTGTGTGTCGGTGTCAAAACCGGTGGATCTCGGGTAGGGGGTCCCGAACTGTGCGTCTAGGCGGATGGTAACAGGAGACAAGGGACACAATGTTTTTACCCAGGTTTGGGCCCTCTAGATGGAGGTAAAACCCTACGTCCTGCTTGATTAATATTGATGATATGGGTAGTACAAGAGTAGATCTACCACGAGATCAAGGAGGCTAAACCCTAGAAGCTAGCCTATGGTATGATTGTTGTAATGTATGTTGTCCTACGGACTAAAGCCCTCCGGTTTATATAGACACCGGAGAGGGCTAGGGTTACACAGAGTCGGTTACAATGGTAGGAGATCTACATATCCGTATTGCCAAGCTTGCCTTCCACGCCAAGGAAAGTACCTTCCGGACACGAGCCGGAGTCTTCAATCTTCTATCTTCGTAGTCTTGGAGTCCGGCGGATAATGATAGTCCGGCTGTCCGGACACCCCCTAGTCCAGGACTCCCTCAGTAGCCCCTGAACCAGTCTTCAATGGCGATAAGTCCGGCGCGCATAATGTTCGGCATTGCAAGGCGGGTTCCTTCCTTGAATAATCCAAAGAAGATGATGAACACCAGGATAGTGTCCGGCTGTGCAAAAATAATTTCCACATTCCACCATAGAGAGAAAAATATATACACTGACTCAATCTGCTGACGTATTATGCGGCGTGACATCACACCGCTACCAAGCCCTTGTTTCAATCGTTTTTTACTATTCCACCTCAGCATGTTTAGCGAAGCGGTTTCCTTGGCACGTCTTGTCGGAGCAGAGATTGTGTCCCCTCTATTCTGGGATCCTCATCAATACGTGCGTGGGTAACCCAACCGTTCCCGTCGCCACGCCTCCTCTATCGAAGGGGAAATCCAAACGGTCACGGAGACGGCCCTTGGTATTTCTTCCCCTTTATAAGGGGACCAAGGCCTGTCCTTGTTCTTCAATCTCGCATCGAATCTTTCCTCTGCTCCCAGTTCCAACACCCAGAGCTTCAGATTCGAGCGCTTCGGATCCTCAACCATGTCCGGCTCCGACCTCCAGGGCCGGTGGATGCCCTCCTCCGTCACGGAGGAGGATATATCGAAGTTGCGTGAGGCCAAGTACCTGGCCTATGAAGTTTCGCACAGGTTGCCTGCCCCAGGGCAGGCCGTGCCTGCCCCCGAGCCCGGTGAATACGTCGTCTTCGTATCCCACCTCCGTCAGGGCTTAGGCTTCCCGACGGATCCCTTCATGAGAGGGCTCCTGTTCTACTATGGGCTGGACTTTCACGACTTGGCTCCGGAGTCCATCCTCCATATCTCCGCATTCATTATCGTCTGCGAGGCCTTCCTCCGCGTCATTCCCCACTTCGGCCTATGGCTGAAGACCTTCAAGGTGGAGCCGAAGATGATCGGGGGGCGTCAAGCGAGGCAAGCGGGCGACCATAAGCAAAAAGGTCGATGCCCCGTGGCCCGAGGGTTCCTTCCAAGAGGAACTTGGACTGTGGCAGCAGGAGTGGTTCTACATCACCGCTCCAAGGGGCAGCAGGCAAAAGCCGCCGCCCTCATTCCGCCCGGGACCTCCACGCCAACTGATGTTGTGGGTCAACCAAGGGCTCAACTGGGGGCCGTCCGAGGACGTGCCCTCACTGCAGGGACGGATTCGAGACCTCCAAGCGAGGGAGATCGACCTGATCAAGGTGATGCAGGTTATGCTAATCAGGCATTTTCCGTCCTGCAAACGCCGTCCTCTCCGTCTATGGGAGTACAATCCGGAGGGACCTCGTATTCTCCAACACTTTATGGGTGCGACACCCACGGAGATGTACAAGCTGTTCTTCGGACCGCAGGTGGCGTGTCCGGATTCGGCCGAGGACGCAGGCCTAAGCCGCGATCGCCCGGATACTCAGTTAAATAGCTCAGAGTCCGGACATTCTATTTACATGCCTTTCTAAAGTTCGTCTCCTGACCCTTTGTTCTTTACAGGAATGGGTGGCGCGATCAAGGCTGATAAGGTGTCCGGCCCCCCTCCCAGAAACCGCACTGGAGCCCGTGCTGGTCAGAATGTTGGAGGTTGCGCCCACAGAAGGGGGCGACGGGGGAAATAGAGGAGCAAATACTTCGCCCAAAGGGGCGACTGAAGAGGAGGGAACCAAGAACCCCTCCCTTCAGAGGGAGAAGAGGACCGCCTCCAAAGATCCGGTGGCCAAAGCCCCTAAGCGTGGGAAGAAATCCTCACCGGGGGGGTCCGGCGTCCGGAGATAATCCGGACGCACAATCATCGCTGAAGGACCAGCTCTCCAACGAGCCGTGAGTATGAGAGAGGAAATTAATTAGTAAGGAAGTACCTTCATTTGTGCTTCTGTGGGTAACCGAAATATTTATATTGCAGTTCGGATCTGCAGCCTTCTCAGATGAGTTCATCTTCTGGGGACCTTCTTCCGGAGATGATGGAGAGCGATACGCCTCCGTCTGCAGCGCCGCCAGATGAGGCAAAGCGAGCCCGGTGTCGCCACGAGGGCGCCCCGAGTCGGAGGGCAGCGAGTTCGGCACCACCGAGTCCGTCCGGGAGAATCAAGAGTCTGCTGAGAGGCGCCCATTTGAAGATCACCGTGCGTTAATGCGTATAGTGATTGGAAGGATTTCGTCCGCTGAAAGCGGATTGCATAATGCCGCCATGAGCTTGCTGGCAGGATTTGAGGTATGCGAAAATGGCGCACCCCTTTGTCTTTTAACAGTTTTGCACATAAAAAATGCGCCCTGTATAGATAGTAGCCCCTGAGACTCAGTAGGTTGTCGGAGACGACAGCGTACTGAGGATCGAAATCTAAAGTAATGAATTCCGTCGTTCCTATGCAGGTGGAGGATGGTCCGGGGGCTAGCCGGACTAGTGATTTTGCCGAATTAACCCGGCAACTTGACCTGGCAGATGAGGACATCGCACTTGTCAACAGGCGACTTGACGAGTCGCAAGGTAAAATAGTTCTCCGCAGTCGCTTTATTAGGGGGGTCAAAGCCCGCCTCTGATAAATTATATGCTGTTTATACAGATGGTGCTGCTGCTGTGGAGAGTCTTCGGGCCGAACTTGCTCTAGCTAAGGAGCAAGCCCGAAGGAGTGACGCGGCTGCCTCGAGGGCGGCCGAGGAGTTGAAAGCCGAAGAGGCTGCGCATTGCCTAAGCAGAGCGGAGGTGGCCGAATTGGCCGCGAAATTAAAGGATGCTACCGACCGCAATGAGGCTCTTGAAAGGGAGCGCTTATCGGAGCGGGAAGACCTGAAGAAGGCCACCACCAAAGCCAAGGATGCCCGCTCTGCAATGCGGGCTATGAAGGAGGAGCTGCGCCAGGCCAGAGAAATCGCGGGTGGCAAGCCTTTTTCGCGCGTCGCCGGTTTATGGATTCACAAGATGCTCAATTTGAGCGGTGTGGAGTTCGGAGGATCCGATATGGACTTGGCTGCGAAAAGCGGCTGATGCCGCTGAGCACTTCCGGAGCTGGGGATCACGAGACGGACGAGTTATATTGGTCTCAATTCCACAGTCCGGATCGCCCACTTCCGCTGACGGACCGGTTGGCCGAATGGGCCGAACTAAATAGATTGTCCGGACTAGCCATGACTGACATCGTGGCCCATGTCTGGCCAGAGAGGTCCAAGGCGACGAGCTACTTCGGCTTGCTCCAGCAATTCCTTGGGGCGGTGCCGCATATCAAGGAGATGAAGCGGTCGGCCAGCATCGAGGGCGCGCGGATGGCTCTGGCCCGTGTGAAGGCGCAGTGTCCGGAGATGGACGCCACCGCTGTTGCTGCCCAGGGTTCGGATGAAAACCGGCTCCCTGCCGAGCACTATTTCGGGGAGGTTATGCGTGGCGCTCGTGTAATAGAGTCGCAGTGCTCGAAGAATGTAGCGTTCAATTGAACGCATTAACTTGTAGATCAGTGATTATGGTATAACTGCTTTTTATACTTGTGCGTCCAAGTAGTAAAACTTCTCCTGTGCGGCCGTTTACGTATACTTGTGTATAACCTGAAAGATGCAGTCTTCGGCTTCATCCCCCTCGCACAAGGTGCTGGGGTGTTCGCAAAATAGCGCGTTTTCACACTTAATCCGACGTCTCGGTCCTGTTATTAGGAGGTGGTAGCGTAGTGAAAGTGCAACTAATCCCTAGGTGGTTTTGGTAATTAATAACAACATATATATCATTGAACTAATCATTTCTTGAGAATATTTCAGAAAGTTCATTGATATGGGTATGGCAATGATTGATGATGTGGACCCTCAAAATGCTAAGGAAAACATTGGCAAAAGCTCAAGACTCCATTTTTGGTTTAGTGATCCAAGATCACATTGAGTCCATAGGAAAGCCAATACTATTAAAAGGGGGTGAGGTTATGATGATGATCTGGTTGCTCTAAAGTGCTTAGTGATTTATCTCTCAAACAATCAGCAATCTTTCATTCCAACATAAACTCATAAGTAATCTCGGTCCCACCGATTCCAAACTCACCACACCGAGATGAACCACCTCAGCCATATAGCCAAACCCTAAGAATCTCGGATTTTCCGATTCCAAACTCGGTCATTCGAAATTGGTGTTGCCAAGCTTCAGAATCTTCAGACTCAAATCGGTGTCACCGAGATGAGAAAGTCGGTCCCACCGAGATTGGCAAACCCTAGACTTTGGAAGAATCGGACTAACCGAGATTGTATTTTCGGTCCCACCGAAAATCCCAACGCTCACAAGATTTGAACTTTCGGTCCCGACCGAGTTGTCAACTTCGGTCCGACCGAGATTGGTCAAATGTGTGTAACGGTTGGATTTTGTGTGGAGGCTATAAATACCCTCCACCTCCTCTTCATTCGTGGAGAGAGCCATCGAAAGAACTACCACTCCTACCTTACATTTACGAGAAGAAAACTACCTACCCTTGTGTTGAGATCAAGTTGCTCCACTCCCACCATATGAAACTTGATTTCTAGTCTTTCCAAGTTGCTTTCCACTCAATCCCTTCCTCCACCACAGCCAAATCAGTGAGGAGAGTTGAGTGTTGGGGAGATTATCATTTGAAGCACAAGAGCAAGGAGTTCATCATCACCAACCCCATCTATTACCTTTTGGAGGGTGGTGCCTCCTAGATTGGTTAGGTGTCGCTTGGGAGCCTCCGTCATGATGTGGAGTTGAACCAAGGAGTTTGTAAGGGCAAGGAGATCGCCTACTGTGAAGATCTACCCCGAGTAAGGCTAGTCCTCCGTGGGCGTAAGCCATGATGGCATAGACAAGGTTGCTTCTTCGTGGACCCTTCGTGGGTGGAGCCCTCCGTGGACTCAAGCATGCAGCCGTTACCCTCCGTGGGTTGAAGTCTCCATCAACGTGGATTGACGATAGCACCACCTATCGGAACCACGAGAAAAAATCTCCGTGTCTCCATTGCGTTTGCTCTTCTCCTCCTCTCATTTACTATCGTGCAATTTACTTTCCGCTGCCATAACTCTAGAATTGCATGTGTAGGGTGATACTTGACTTGGTTATCATTGTGAACTTGCTAAGAAACTACTCCAATCAAAAGGCAAAATTTTTAAGTTGTCAAGTAGTCTAATCACCCCCCCTCTAGACATACTTCCGATCCTACAAGTGGTATCAGAGCTTTGGTCTCCATTGGATTGGTTTCATTGCATTGGACTCCATAAGCTTGGTTTCACAACCTAGGAGAGTATGGCGTCTAGTGAGGGTAATTTTCATAGAGGTCCTTACTTTGATGGTTCAAACTTTGCTAGTTGGAAGCATAAAATGAAAATGCATATTCTTGGACATAACCCTGCCGCATGGGGCATTATTTGTGTTGGCTTGCAAGGTGAGTTCTTCGAGGAAGGAAAAGTTCCGGATCGCGAAGCTACTGCGGATGAGTTGCGGATGTTACAGAACAATGCTCAAGCTTGTGACATTCTCTTCAATGCTTTGTGTCCCGAGGAGTTCAACAAGATCAGCCGTCTTGAGAATGCTAAAGAGATTTGGGATACTTTGGTCGAAATGCACGAAGGTACCGAGTCCGTGAAGGAATCAAAGCTAGATGTTCTTCAAGGTCAGCTTGACAAGTTCAAGATGAAGGAAGGTGAAGGAGTCGCTGAAATGTACTCTAGGCTTGCTCTCATCACCAATGAGATGGCAGGCTTAGGAAGCGAAGAAATGACCGACCGATTCATCATCAAGAAGATCCTCAGAGCTTTGGATGGAAAGTATGACACCGTGTGCACTTTGATTCAAATGATGCCAAATTACAAAGATCTCAAGCCTACCGAAGTCATTGGAAGGATTGTTGCTCATGAGATGACACTTAAAGATAAGGAAGAGCTTCGCAACAAGTCAAGTGGTGCTTACAGAGCTGCAGTTGAAGCTCCCACATCCTCAAGTGACAAGCTAGTTTCCAATGAAGAGATAAGCCTAATGGTGAAGAACTTCAACAAATTCTACAAGAGTAGAAGCAAGGAAAGAAGCTCAAAGTCTAGATCATATGATGAAAAGAGATCTTCTAGTCGTGATCGAAACTGCTACAATTGTGGAAGACCCGGACACTACTCAAATGAGTGTTCGACTCCCCAAGAGAAGAGAAGAATCTCCAAGAAGAAGAAGCTCAAGAGAAGAGTCGCCTAAAAGAAAGAAGGAGTAGAGATGATCGTTATGAACGAAGATCCTCTCGGAGAAGCAAGGATTCGGAAAGGAAAGACAAGTCATCAAGGAGCTACACAAGAAGAAAACATCAAGCTCATGTTGGTGAATGGGTTTCGGCTCCGACTCGACAATCACTCCGAAAGAAGCTATCACTCCAACTCGAATCTGATCAAGATGAAGGTGTTGCGGTCTTGCTCTCGTGTCCTCCAACTCCAACTCCTATGACATATTTGATTCACCAAATGAGGGAATTGGAAGATGCTTCATGGCAAAAGGCCCCAAGGTATCACATCCTGAGTTTATTGACTTTGATAGTGATGAGGATGACTTGCTTGGTGAAGATGAGCTTTTACATGATAAATCTAGTGAGCTTAGTAATGATGAACATGCTAGTAGTCTTTATAGTCGAGATGAGTCGAATGACAATGCTATGAAGGAGATTGAGCGTCTAACTAAAGAACTAAACACTCTTAAGTTAGCTCATGAAACAACTCAAGAAGATCATAGAGAGCTCCTAAGATCTCATGAGAAGCTACGCTTCGAGAAGCTCAATCTAGAGCAAGAACATGAGTTTCTAAAAGCTATCAATGACGATCTTCGAAAGAAGAGTTCTTCATATCTTGCCAAACGACTTCTCTTGTCTAATTTCTTGCCACCTATCAAAACTAAGCATGACAAGCACAAGAAAAATTCTTCATCTAGTAGTAACAATAATCATGCTAAATCAAATGGTGTTACTTCTAGTAATTCTCTTGATTCCACTAACAATGTTTCAAGCCAAGTTTCACTTGAGCAAGAAAATAGTCTATTGAAAGGGATTATAGAGAAAGGTGTCTACAAGAGTCTTGTCGGAAGCAAGAGCTTCGAGGAAATTGTTCGCAAACAAGGAAGACACCGGAAGAATCAAGGAATTGGTTTTGAGCGAAAGTTCAACGCCGAGGGTGTTGAATGGGAAGAAGGTCAATATCCCACTCCAAAGTGTGTCTCTCAAGAGGAGAAGTATGACCCTACTTCTTCCAATGAGGAACAAGCTCAAGATGATCTTCCACCACAAGACCACAAGCTGAAAGGCAAGGACAAGCTTCAAGAGGAGATTGATGCATTCATTGAAGCACCCAAGGCCATGGTCAAGTGGGTTCCCAAGGCAACTTCAAGTTCTACTTCAACAAGCTCAACTACTACCCCAAGGATTCCCATCAAGATGATGTGGATCCCGAAGAAGAAGAACTAGAGAGTTCTTGAGGGTGACTCCGCCAATATATTTCACTCATATTCATTTTGGCAAGGACTTGTGCAATCAACTTCCACATCTTGCACTAGTTCATGGAGTCACAAACCCTCATGTTGGTAAGTCAAGGGACAAGGTAATCATTGCTTTCATGGACATCATCTATTGTGAACTTCAATCTATGTCCATGGATATTCTTGTTTGTTCCTTGTGGGACTAACCCATGTAGGTATTGAAAGTGCCCAAATCCAAAGGATTGCTCCCAACTCTTGATGATCTTCATCAACATTGAGCATCCACATCTTCAACATCTACATGAAGTCTTCAACGACAACCCAAGGTTAGTTTGACCCTTTAAAAGGGGTTCTCACATCAAGGGGGAGCTTTGCTCTAAAGAAATGAGCTAAAGCATCTTCTAATGATGTGAACACATCAATGCTTTATGGAAAAGTGGTAACCCCACTTGTGCTTAAACGATGAGTATGACCTATGATCAAATGTTCTCATTTGACTCCTAAGTCAATATACTCATATATAGATGACCTAGTCATCGCCAAATTGTGTGCTAGCTGTTAGTGTTTTGTTTGTGCATGTTTGACACATATTTCATTTGCTATCTTATTGTGTGAGCATGTTGATGCATGATTTTATCCATTCGAGGACATCCATTTGTTGCTTTGGTCTTTTGGTTTTCTTTCTTTTTGACCAAATGGATGGACAAGAATGCCTAAGTTCCTCCCTAGCTATCTATGCTTTCTTGTCTCAAATTCTATTCATGCTTATATCACAAACTTTGAACAAGACTTTTTGGACAGCACCGAGTGAGGAGCACTCGGAGCCACCGATCCGTCAAAAGCCTAACTTCCAAAACCTTCTAAGTACTTTCGGTCAAACCGATATACTCAAATCGACAGACCGAAATCACTTGGATTGATCTAGGTTTTCACCTCGGTGAAACCGAAGTTTCAAATTCGGCGTGACGAAGTGTGTAATCGCACGCGATTAACCATCTCGGTCCCACCGAAGTTTTCAAACTTCGGTCCCACCGACAACCGGGTATATATACTCGAGGGCGAGAGCGTTGATTACTTCTTCAAACGCCGCCCTCAAACCCTTAGCTGCCGTCGCCTTGGTCTCCGGATCGTCTCCGCCGTCGCTTCATGCGCCCTCGCCTGGTCTCCATCGCCGTCAGCGGACTTTCTCATCGCGCGCCGTTGCGCCGTAGTGAAGCTCCACCGCATTGGGTGAGTTTCATCCTCTCGTGTTCCAATCGCTGATTCTATGCACGATAGGCGTTGCCATGTTTCTTGCCTAGATTGAAATCTTCCTATCCGGCCGTTTAGGTCATAGAACAAATTTCGAGTGAAAATTTTAGGGTTAGGTTTCACGAACACATCTCGGTGTGACCGATTCGACATTTTCGGATCGACCGATTTGGCCTCTGGCCATTACCGCACTTTTCGTGAAACCGAGTTGTAAATCGGTAAGACGAAGTGAAGATTCAGTGAAACCCTAGTAGTCTCGGCTAGACCGAAACCCATTTCGTCCAACCGAAAGTGGTGTATGTGGTCTGTTTAGACATTTCGGTTTCACCGAATTGATAGACTTCGGTCGACCGACATGTATTCTGTGAAAACCTAAAACTAAAGTTTGAACTCATTCTTTTGCAAAATTCTCTGCAGTTTGTGATAACTCTTCTATTTCGCCTATACCTATTCTATTCACAGGTTGTCGGTCATATGCGAAGGAAGTGACAATCGAACAGGTCCGAGATGCAGTTGAGATTCCGAGGCAGCTACAAGTCCGAGGCAAGCAGTTTTTCAGATGATGGAGAGAGAAGCACTCCAAGTGGACTGCTGCAGCTGCCACGAGTATGGAAGGAAAGGAATTCGATGAGGAAGATTCAGATTTCATTGCGATGAGGAAATAACTTCAAAGCCTAAAAGGCAAGTGGTTGCCAAGAGCTATCAAGGGCAACATTCAAAGAAAGGCACAAGCAAAGTGGCTAAATCCTCATTGCCTGAAGCTCAAGATGGAAGAAACTTCCAGCAAAATCAAGAAGACTTCCAAGAGGAAGAGGAAAGTTCATGAAGAGACTGCTGATGATGATGATGATTCTGATGAGGAAGCACCTCAGCCTCCTCAGAAGCAGAAGTTGATGGGTGATGCCATCAGGGCAGGAGCACCCACAAAGGTTAAGAAATCAGCTCCAGCAAAGGCAGCCCAAGCCAAACCAGCTGCCAAGCCGAAGAAGACTGTGAGGAACATACCTGCGTCAGAAAAGAAGAAGGACAATGTGCCACCTGCAGAATCAGATGATGATGCTCATGTTTTGCTCAAGCTCCGACAGAAACTGCCTGTTCATAATGAAGCTCATCCTCGAGCTGAAAATATGAAGGAGAGAAAGGACAAAGGTCTCAGGCTATGGAGGCAAGCAGATCCATATGCCACCAGGAGAAGAACAGCAGTTGACTCAAGATTCCACACTAGAGAGCAACAAGACTTTTATGAGACAGTGCTCATGGACAGGAAGCCAATTGTTGCTGACACCAGATATGTTGATTGGGAATACATCGACAGTGAAGAGCACAGAGACTTCTTCCCACATGTGCATGAGAGCTTCACTGCATGTGGAGTTGCTGAGTTCGTTGGTCAGAAATTGACTGCCTGGAACGATGAGATGATCATGCAATTCTATGCCACCGCACACTTCTATCCAGATGGCAGGATTGTATGGATGACAGAAGGGCAGAGATTCCATTCTACTGTTGAAGAATGGAGAGCGTTGCTGAATGCACCTGTTTCAAGGGAAGATGATATTGATGTCTATGGCATTCCGAAGAAAAATCACGAGTCAATGAAGAACATGTATAATGAGGTAGATGAGAAGGATGTAGAGATATGGAAGCTTGGATCAGTCTACTATCTTCAGGCAGGTCTCCCAACCACCAACACCATTCTGAGGCATACATTGATGCCTAAGTCAGGGGACCACCGCATGATAAGAGGGTACTCTATCAACATGCTGCATATTCTAGATCGAAGACACCTTTTAAGGTGATGGACACGATAGTTGAGACTATCAAGAGGACAGCAGCAGACACTGTAAGAGGTCGTGTGGGTTTGCTCCGCATATTCAGATGCTCATCAATGCCAAGTTTGGCACGGACACCTACTGTTGGATAGACCCCACTTGCCACCGCAGCTGAACATGAGGACAACGAGGTTGTGATGGTGAGAATGCTCCCACATCTCAGAGAAGGACATGCTAAGTCTGAAGCTGCTAAACAAGCTAAAGCCGAGAAGGAAGCAGCAGCCAAGCCCAAGAGCGTTGCAGAACAACTTCTTGAAGCCACTCAGAGAATTGAGCTACGCCTGCCAAGATAGTGCGATCTCGGAGAGCCTTGAGAGGATCGTTGAGGATAAGTTCCATGCTCGACGTCTGTCGATCAAGTGCAGTCACCGTCAACAAGCTTGATGCGACATCGAGGAAGCTAAGAGGAGAAGGCAGAACTCATGAAGGAGATGGAAGGTGACATGGTCCAGATGACTATGAGCAGCCTGCTGCAGTGCCCACAAAGCCCAGATCATTGCTATTCCAAAGGTCGATCCTGGGGCTACTACATCAGCACCTCCTACAGCTCCATCGGTTCAAAGACCAGCTCCAAGATCCACTCCTCCAGCTCCACAGACTTCAGAAGCTTTGCAGATGCAGCCATCTCCACTCCATCGACGCAGACAGAGCCGCCAGCAGAGTCCCGAGTGACGATTAGCTCTATACCTTCGAACTTTTGGTAACTTGTTGCCAAAGGGGAGAAATTGTATAGATCATAGGACTTCGAGAGAGAGAGTGCTCGTTTTTGCTCTTTCGTTTGCGGTTTTTCCTTGAGATACTTTTGAGTTCTTTGAGATACTTCGTGTGTTTGATACTACGTTTGCTCTATCTTGATGAGTGCTTGATCATATTGTGCTTAATGTGTGCTTAATGTCTATCATATTCCATTCATATCTTGTATGATCATTTACTCATGTCTTGGTGATTGGGTGCATGCTATTCATTCTTATCATTTTGTGCGCTCCACCAAGATGTATGTGACATGGAAGAGTAACCCATGATCCTAATCGATTGTGCATTTGCATTCAAACGCAAATCTTAAATAATGCACAAATTTAGGGGGAGCTCTTGCTTATCACATACTTCTCAAAGCGACGATGTTATTCATTGATTATATCATTTGTCGAAGCTTTGATCTATATGTTGTCATCAATTACCAAAAAGGGGGAGATTGAAAGTGCAACTAATCCCCAGGTGGTTTTGGTAATTAATAACAACATATATATCATTGAACTAATCATTTCTTGAGAATATTTTAGAAAGTTCAGTGATATGGGTATGGCAATGACTAATGATGTGGACCCCTCAAAATGCTAAGGAAAACATTGGCAAAAGCTCAAGACTCCATTTTTGGTTTAGTGATCCAAGATCACATTGAGTCCATAGGAAAGCCAATACTATTAAAAGGGGGTGAGGTTATGATGATGATCTGGTTGCTCTAAAGTGCTTAGTGATTTATCTCTCAAACAATCAGCAATCTTTCATTCCAACATAAACTCATAAGTAATCTCGGTCCCACCGATTCCAAACTCACCACACCGAGATGAACCACCTCACCATATAGCCAAACCCTAAGAATCTCGGATTTTTCGATTCCAAACTCGGTCATTCGAAATTGGTGTTGCCAAGCTTCAGAAACCTTCAGACTCAAATCGGTGTCACCGAGATGAGAAAGTCGGTCCCACCGAGATTGGCAAACCCTAGACTTTGGAAGAATCGGACTAACCGAGATTGTATTTTCGGTCCCACGAAAATCCCAACGCTCACAAGATTTGAACTTTCGGTCCGACCGAGTTGTCAACTTCGGTCGACCGAGATTGGTCAAATGTGTAACGGTTGGATTTGTGTGGAGGCTATAAATACCCTCCACCTCCTCTTCATTCGTGGAGAGAGCCATCGAAAGAACTACCACTCCTACCTTACATTTCGAGAAGAAAACTACCTACCCTTGTGTTGAGATCAAGTTGCTCCACTCCCACCATATGAAACTTGATTTCTAGTCTTTCCAAGTTGCTTTCCACTCAATCCCTTCCTCCACCACAGCCAAATCAGTGAGGAGAGTTGAGTGTTGGGGAGATTATCATTTGAAGCACAAGAGCAAGGAGTTCATCATCACCAACCCCATCTATTACCTTTTGGAGGGTGGTGCCTCCTAGATTGGTTAGGTGTCGCTGGGAGCCTCCGTCATGATGTGGAGTTGAACCAAGGAGTTTGTAAGGGCAAGGAGATCGCCTACTGTGAAGATCTACCCCGAGTAAGGCTAGTCCTCCGTGGGCGAAGCCATGATGGCATAGACAAGGTTGCTTCTTCGTGGACCCTTCGTGGGTGGAGCCTCCGTGGACTCTCAAGGCAGTTACCCTCCGTGGGTTGAAGTCTCCATCAACGTGGATTGACGATAGCACCACCTATCGGAACCACGAGAAAAAATCTCCGTGTCTCCATTGCGTTTGCTCTTCTCCTCCTCTCATTTACTATACGTGCAATTTACTTTCCGCTGCCATAACTCTAGAATTGCATGTGTAGGGTGATACTTGACTTGGTTATCATTGTGAACTTGCTAAGAAACTACTCCAATCAAAAGGCAAAATTTTTAAGTTGTCAAGTAGTCTAATCACCCCCCCTCTAGACATACTTCCGATCCTACACGTAGCGAACGAGGCAATCCGGACTATAATGCTTTATCTCTTTCACTTAGCCAGTGGAGCTCGAGGGTGGGGCTACGATATAGCCCCTGGTGGCCCCACACCTCTCCGAATTCGGGGTGCGTAAATGCCTGACCGGGAAGCGGTCCTTCGTCAAAGCGGGGAATTCTAAACATTCCAATAGTCGATCGAGTGGTTGACCAGTCTCTCGCTGTATCATGACAGTCATTTTTCGCTTTCATCGAGGTGCTCGCCAAATTAACCGGGGCACAATCGCAGAGTTCTCCTGGTGCCGCGTTAGCCGATGATACGGAACGTAAGGCAGCAAAACACAGGAGCCGGGCAAACCCAACATTTGACCAAAGACATGATTCGGAGCTGATGCATATAATGCCTAACTCGAGACGCCGAACACTCCCTAAGGTGTTCGGTCTTTATAATAATGGCGAATGATGCCCTAAGCCCCTAGTGTCAAGATGCACGGCATGGTCTTCGACGCGCCGATGCTAAAGCGTCCAGCTCGCTTTGGCTATTAAGAAGAAGCCAAGGGAGAATAACAACAAGAGACAGTGAAAAAGGTCTACGCAGGGTCTTAATCTGAAAAGAATCCTCACAACGGGTCCCTACTGCACGTCTGCGCCTGTGTCTCCGTTGCACCGTTATCTTGGACGGGTATGCACATCGCTCATCTGTAGAAACAGAGGAACGTTTAGTTTAAAAACAATTTGTGCGGAAAATATGTAAAATAAAAAATATAAATAATTAAAGCAGGGTTTGTATGAACCCGCGGTTGTTTGTGTGCACAGCCCCCTGTGAAGGGGTATGCGGCTAGGGAGCCCCTAGCCTACTGACACCGGATTCATCTATCCGAGTCCGGGTTCTTGAAGTGACCCTCGCACTGAAATGATGCCATGCGGACCGGGCATCTTGAGTGTAAGAGACGCGTAATGCGGTATAGCGTTGAAGCGGACAAAAGCCTTTCGTCCCAAGAGTGCTTGATATTCACTTTCAAATGGGACGATGTGAAAAATTAATTTTTCACGTCGATAATTGTTTGGTGATCCGAACACGACTTCTAGTAATATGGAGCATGTGCACTTGGCGTAAGGGCCTGTCGTTACTCCTCTGAAGGGAGTGCGGCTGTGTCGGATTTTGGCAGGGTTTATCCCCATCCTACGGATCGTTACGGAATCTGGCAGGTTTAAGTCACCGCCTCCGCCCATTAGGACCTTTGGTAAATTGTAATCCGTCTATTATGGGATTTAATATCAGGGGGGTCCGTCCCACATTTCGAACGCTTCTGGAATAGTCCAGGTGGTCGAAAGTGATTGGTTTTGATGTCCAATCTCCATTGTCTGCTGGGTTGGACCGTGCGAGGCTCTTTTTAGAAAGTGCCGCACTATTTTTTCGTATTGTCACATGAAGTGAGTTTACTGCTTTAACCCCTTGTGGGAAAGTCTTTTGTTTTCCGGTGCTCTGCTGGTGGGGTTTATCCTCTTCGCTTGACGCGTCGAGCCCCTTGTGTTCGGCATTTAGTCGGCCGGACTATTTAAAAACCCAACAATCCCTGTGGGTGTGATTTTGTGCCTTCCGGGGTACCGTGGATTTGACATATCCGACCCAAAATCTTCTTTAAGTTGGACAATTACACCGTCATCCTTTAGAGGCTGTGTTTTATTATTGGGCCACGAGCTTTTACATCCGCGCCGACCGCCATGCTCTTTGGCCTTTTCTCTTTATTCCGCGCCGCTTTTTTTCTGCCGTGATTTTCCGCTTCCATCTCTTATCTCGGATGTACTTGGGTTGTTTGGTCTGCATCTTGCTAACCAGCTGTCCTCGCCCGCACGTAAGCGGGTCATGAGGCTTGTTAGTGCGGACATTGTCCTCGGCTTTTCTTGACCGAGGTGCTGGCAAGCCATTCGTGGTCGGACATTGTGCTTGAAAGCTGCTAAGGCTTCAAGGTCCGGACAATCGACTATTTGGTTCTTTTGGTAAGGAACCTGTTCTGCACTTCCATACCGACTCTCCGGGCTGTTGAGTTATATGACTTAGATCGCTCAGATCCGGAGGCGGACATAAGTCCCTTGAAAATTTGCTCTAAACGCGTCCTCGAGCTCTTCCCAACTTCCAACAGTTGTTTTCTAGGAGGCTTTTAAGCCAATGACGGCTGGCCCTTTGAGCTTGAGTGGTAAATATTTTATGGCATGGAGATCGCCTCCTCCGCCATATGTATATGTAGTATATAATCTTCTATCCGCATCTGGGTCTATTGTTCCATCGTAGGCCTTTATGTTGATGGGTTTAAATCCTGCTGGGAATTCATGGTCCAGCACCTCATCGGTGAAACATAGCGGGTGTGCGGCGCCCCTGTATTTGTGTGTGCCGTTATCATCAGACACTTGACATGTTACCTTGCTTCTTGGGGCCTTCTCCTTTGGCCCATAGATGGACCTGGCTGGGCCATCTGCCCTTCCGAGTTCATTGGTGGATTTATGTGTGGCGCCGCTTTCATAATTTGGCCTGTCGTCTCGCCGTCTATCCAACCAGGCAGCCCCTTTTTTTGGACGGTGGAGGCTCTATGGCCTCCTCGTCGAATTCCGGTAGCAGCTTGCACTTCGAGTAGCTCTTTGATTGGTGTCCATTGCCATACTTATCTGCGGTGTTGAGCACTTTGCTCCATCTCATTCTGAGTGTGTCTTCCGCTGTTTTGAGCTCCCGTTTTTCCTTCTTCAGGCTTCTTGCAGTGCTGGCGAGTCTTTTCCGAAGGTTCTTACTCTCCGGCAACGTGTCTGGCGTATGGTCGTCCGGACTATTGTTCTCGCCGGGCTTGGATTGATTTTCGAACTCGTCCTGTTTGGACGGTTGCTTATTTGCATGGTCGTCGTCCGATTGTGAGTCCTGCCGTATCGCGGGCTCCTTGGGAGCGTTATTGTCGTCGAGGCGGGACTTAGCGCGGCGTTTACGCCGTCGCTTTGGTCGTTTATCGGCGGGGTTATCTTCTGCCGTGGCCCGCTGGTCCTCGTTATCGCTCCCCTTTGGGGTATCCACCATATATATGTCATGTGACAAGGTGGTCCTGTCGTGCTGTATAAGCTCTATTTTTGTTCGCTCTCCGCATCGCCGCTCATTCCGCTGATGTCTTCGAGTCGTAGTCTAGCATGTCGGTTAAATCGCCGCGGTGGCTACAAAGTGGGTGGTGGTGGATCTGAATTTCTTCGTCGCTCGAATCCCCAACCGCCCCAGCCATAGTCCGCCAGACTCTCCCGATAGCGAGAGATGCTTCAATGATTTCAGGATATCGCCAAAAGGCGAGTGTTGGAAAATGTCCGCGCGGTGAATTTATAACCGCGCCCAATCCGGATCGATTGGTAGGGCGCGGAGGTTTGGAGTCCGCGAGGAGTCCGCGCCGAAGCACGGGTTTTGTAGGGACAAGATCAGTGTTCGCCCATCACCGTGTATGTTAAAGTTTCGGGCGGCGCCTATCCACCGCCCCTTGATGTGGGCGATCGGTTCGCTAAAGGTCAAGCGGATCCGGTGCGCCACCGTGGCACCGCTCGGTGGCTGAGCTAGATCATGCCCGCCGCCACAAAGGCGGCGCTGGTCAGGCCCGAGTCCGTCGAAGATCAAGTCTCCGCGACATCGGCCGTGAAGTTTTGCTTTCCAAATCTGACTGACGGCCAGGCGTAGCTTTCGATCCGCTCCAGATGGCTAAGAGAATTGCCCGAAGGCGGCCGCCGAATACGAAGATCTGTTCGGGAGAAAGGTCTCACCCAGACAGCGTTGTTGGTCGAAGATGCCATCAAGCCTATCGGTGACGACGCACAGAGGAACTCTCAATGAAAGCACCAATGTCGGTGTCAAACCGCGGATCTCGGTAGGGGTCCCGAATCAGTGCGCCTAGGCGGATGGTAACAGGAGACAAGGGACACAATGTTTTTAGCCGTGTTCGGGCCCTCTAGATGGAGGTAAAACCTCACGCCCCGCTTGATTAATATTGATGATATGGGTAGTACAAGAGTAGATCTACCACGAGATCAAGGAGGCTAAACCCTAGAAGCTAGCCTATGTTATGATTGTTGTAATGTATGTTGTCCTCACGGACTAAAGCCCTCCGGTTTATATAGACACCAAGAGGGCTAGGGTTACACAGAGTCGGTTACAATGGTAGGACATCTACATATCCGTATTGCCAAGCTTGCCTTCCACACCAAGGAAAGTACCTTCCGGACACGAGCCAGAGTCTTCAATCTTCTATCTTCGTAGTCTTGGAGTCCGGCGGATAATGATAGTCCGGCTGTCCGGACACCCCCTAGTACAGGACTCCCTCAGTGTGGTTAGCTGGCTTTTCGGGGGTGCCATGTATCTGGCATGAGCGGTCGGGTATTCGGTCCAAATTGGACGGACCCGGAGTGGTTCTTTTGAATGGCTTCTTCCGCTGACCGGGTTTAGAGCCTCGGAATGCGGCGTTGACTGCCGTATCCTCCTTGTCGTCGCTGTTAATGCTGCATTTATTTTTGCTTCGATGCGACCTGCCATTGTGGTCCTTGGTATCCGGACTACCAGCATTTTTACTAAGGTTGTTGCTGCGAGCTAGCCAGCTATCCTCTCCCGCACAGAAGCGGGTCATTAATGATGTGAGGGCTGCCATGGATTTGGCTTTTCTGTCCTAGGTGCCGGGCTAGCCACTCGTCGAGGATGTTATGTTTGAAGGCTGCGAGGGCCTCTGCATCCGGACAGTTGACGATTTGATTTTTCTTTGTTAAGAACCGTGTCCAGAATTGCCTGGCCAATTCGTCTGGCTGCTGAATTATGTGGCTTAGGTCATCGGCGTCTGGTGGTCGCACATATGTGCCCTGGAAGTTGTCAAGGAATGCGGCTTCCAGGTCCTCCCAACACCCAATTGACTCTGCGGGCAAGCTGTTAAGCCAATGTCGAGCTGGTCCTTTAAGCTTGAGTGGGAGATATTTGATGGCGTGGAGATCATCTCCGCGGGCCATATTGATATGAAGGAGATAATCTTCGATCCAAACCACGGGGTCTGTTGTGCCATCGTAGGATTCAATGTTTACGGGTTTAAACTCTTCAGGGATTTGATGATCCATTACTTCGTCAGTGAAGCATAGCGGGTGTGAGGTGCCTCTGTATTGAACAATATCACGACGTAGCTCAAGGGAGCGTTGTCTGCTGTGTTCGGCCCTGCCGGAGTTGTTGTATCTGGCGCGATGGTATTCGTCGTGGGTCGTGGGGCGCCCACGTGAGCCATAGATGGATCTGGATTGCCTTGCTTTGTCCTCCAATATATCTCGCAAGTCCGGCGCGTTCCCTCGTGGTTTCGTACTTTTGGAGCGATGCCGGGGTACGGTTTTGGTGGAGGGCCTGGATGCCTCTCTATCGCGACCACGGGGTGGTCGATCGTCCGTATTGTGCGCTGGTGATGAAGGTATGTATGCTTCCTCCTCTAATTGGGGGAGCAACTTGCGTGTTGGGTAACTCTTGGAGGGACGTTCGAGTTCATACTCTTCGGCCGCGAGGACCTCGGTCCATCTGTCGGCCAGCAGGTCTTGATCAGCTTGAAGCTGCTGCCGCTTATCTTTAGGCTGTTTGTTGTGGCCATTAGCCCTGCGCTTGATACGCCTTGTTCGACGGGGTCCTCGGGCACGACAATTCGTCGTCGCCGAGGCTTGCCTCGTCTCCGGAGGGAGGTATGTAATTATCATCCTCGACCCTTCGCGCCGCTTTCTCGTGAGGGCTTGCTTCGCATCCTCCTGTGCTGAATCTTTGCCGAGGGGATTGTCTTCGCACTTTACGGGTGTTATTATCTCCCGTGCGGAATCTCCATTCTTGCTTGTGGCGGGATTTAGAGCGGCGCCACGACGCCGGGCGCTTGGGCTGTTTCTTTAAGGAATCTTCCTCCGCGCTTCTTCGCCGTCCCCATCTTTTGGGGTGTCCACCATGTATATGTCATATGACGAGGTGGTCTTCCAGTGCCCTGTAGGCGCTGGTTCTTGTTCGTCTCCGGCATCGTTGTCCATACCGTCGATGTCTTCGGAGTCATAGTCTAGCATGTCGGTTAGATCGTCGACAATGGCTACAAAGTGGGTGGTGGGTGGGCTTTGAATTTGTTCGTCGTCCGCATCCCAACCATCCTGGCCATAATCCGGTCAGGGCTCTCCGGATAGCGAGAGATGCTTTAGCGAATTTAAGATGTCGCCAAAGGGCGAGTGCTGAAAGATGTCCGCAGCGGTGAACTCCATGATCGGCGCCCAATCGGATTCGATTGGCAGGGGCGCAGGAGGTTCGGAGTCCGGCAGGGAGTCCGGCACCTCGGAGTCATGAGCTTTGTAAGGGACGAGATCAGTGTTCGGCTCCATCGGCGTGGAAGTTGCAGTTCCCGAGGCGGTGTCCAGCCACCTGTCCTCGATCTGCGCGATCGGCTCCGGACTATGGGTCGGAGCGGATTCGTGTGCAGTCTCCAAGATACTGTCCGGCGGCAGAGTTGGATCATGCCCATCGTGATAAAGGCGGCACGCTTCGGTGCGGATCGGATCCATCGAAGATCAAGTCTCCGCGGATGTCATTTGTGAAGTTTAGGCTTCCAAATCGACCAAGGCCAGGGCGAAGCTTCGATCCGCTCGGATGCCAAGCGAATTAGCCCGCGATGCGGCCACCGAATCTGAAGATCTGTCCGGGAGAAAAGTCTCACCCGGACGCCGTTGTTGTTGATTGAAGAAGCCATCAAGTTTATCGGTGACAAACACGAGGAACTCTCAATGAAAGCACCAATGTCGGTGTCAAAACCGGCGGATCTCGGGTAGGGGGTCCCGAACTATGTGTCTAGGCGGATGGTAACAGGAGACGAGGGACATGATGTTTTACCCAGGTTCGGGCCCTCTTGATGGAGGTAAAACCCTCCGTCCTGCTTGATTAATATTGATGATGTATATTACAAGAGTGGATCTACCACGAGATCAAGGAGGCTAAACCCTAGAAGCTAGCCTATGGTAAGATTGTTGTAATGGTTGTTGTCCTACAGACTAAAGCCCTCCGGTTTATATAGACACCGGAGAGGGCTAGGGTTACACAGAGTCGGTTACAATGGTAGGAGATCTACATATCCGTATCGCCAAGCTTGCCTTCCACGCCAAGGAAAGTCCCATCCGGACACGGGACGGAGTCTTCAATCTTGTATCTTCGTAGTCTTGGAGTCCGGCTGACGATAATAGTCCGGCTGTCCGGACACCCCCTAGTCCAGGACTCCCTCACTAACCACAGCATTAAACATATGGATCCATATCAGCCCCTAATGAAGCAACACATAAATTAGGGTTTAAGCTTTTGTCACTCTAGCAACCCATCATCTACTTATTACTTCCCCATGCCTTCCTCTAGGTCCAAATAATGGTGAAGTGTCATGTAGTCGACGTTCACATAACACCACTAGAGGAAAAGACAACACACATCTCATCAAAATATCGAACGAATACCAAATTCACATGACTACTAATAGCAAGACTTCACCCATGTCCTCAGGAACAAACGTAACTACTCACAAAGCATATTCATGTTCATAATCAGAGAAGTAATAATATGCATAAAGGATCTGAACACATGATCTTCCACCAAGTAAACCAATTCGCATCAACTACAAGGAGTAATCAACACTACTAGCAACCCACATGTACCAATTTGGGGTTTTGATACAAGATTGGATACAAGATATGAACTAGGGTTTTGAGAGGAGATGGTGCTCGTGAAGATGTTGATGGAGATTGACCCCCTCTCGATGAGAGGATCGTTGGTGATGATGTTGGTGATGATTTCCCCCTCCTGGAGGGAAGTGTCCCCGGCAGAACAGCTCCGCCGGAGCCCTAGTTGATTCCGCCAAGGTTCCGCCTCGTGGCGGCGGAGTTTCGTCCCGTAAGCTTGCCCACAATTTTTTCCAGGGTAAAAGTGATGATGTAGCAGAAGATGGACGCGGAGGCCCACTAGGGGGCCAGAGATTGGGGGCGCCCTAGGGGCGCCTCTGCCTCATAGACAGGTGTGGGCCCTTGGTGTATTTCTTTTCGCCGAAATTTTATTAATTCAAAAAGTTATTTCGTTGAGTTTCAGGACTTTTGGAGCTGTGAGAATAGGTTTCAACGTTTGCTCCTTTTCCGGCCTGAATTCCAGTGCCAAAGATTCCCCTCTTCATGGTAAACCTTGTAAAATAAGAGAGAATAGCCATAAGTATTGAGATATAATGTGTAATGACAGCCCATAATGCAATAAATATTGATATAAAAGCATGATGCAAATGGACGATGTCGGTAGTACTAAGGTAGGGGTACCTCAAGACCCTTAACTTGTGCACGGGCATTTGCAGCCCTCGCGGCTGGATTTACCATGTGCTTGCCGGAGACCATTCCTGCTCCATATCAAGCCATTCAAGAACAAAGTGTACAAGATGAAGATCGAGACCCCGCAAGAGGAGCTTGCCGAAGGCCGCTCTGTGCTCAAGATTACATCACTCACAAGAAGGCCCCTGGCGAGAGGAGCTCGCCGGGAGACTAGAAGATTACATCATAGAAGACACGATCGGCGCTTATACGCGTCCTGCGAGGGCCCGGGAGCGACAAGTTACAAGCCCGACAAGCTCCCGGGTCCCGCAAGATTAAGACCCCGGCAAGGTACTTGCCGGAGAGCTGCGCTTGGTGTTCGCGACTCCACTCATCCGCCCACGCTCGCCTTTGAGCCCTCTCCAGAGACGCGCGTGGCGGATGGCAGTGCAGCATGGGGGTGCGGTGGCACTCCACGGTGGTGGATCCATCGCCGTGGCAGACGGAGACGCAAGGGCGGGAGCTTTTGGGGTCGACGGCAACGGGCATTAAATGCCCTTGTCCCCCTCTCTCAAAAGTAGGTAGAATCCATTGCTCAAGCAATCGAGCTGCACTCCTCGCGACTGCTCCAACTACCACCTCTTTTACATTTTTACCCCTTTCTCCTACGTTGACACCTGTTGGTGACCCCTTGGCACTATAAAAGGAGGCCCATGCACAACGTAGAGGGGGTTCAGTTCATGGCCATTCTCGCGTAGGGGACTGGTTCGATCCTGGGCAACTCTAGCGCCTTCGGTTCGGCTAGTTCGGTTCACTCCACACAACTCCACCATACGCTCACATTCTTGAGCAAGATCAAATACAACACAAAGCAGCAGTAGGGTTTTACGCGACCATCGCGCCCGGCTGGGTAAAATCCGCCGCGCTGCATCGCCTCGATCTGCTCTCTGTGCCTCCTCCGCCCTCGTACCGCACTCACGAAGGGGCCCTCCGGCCCCATAGGTGTCCGCGGCGGGCGGCTCCCTCCAGCGCCTCCCGCGCGCCCCGACATCTTTGGCGCGCCAGGTAGGGGGCGTCGAGGTTGTGCGGACCTGATCCGGCATTCGCGCGCGCGTTCTTCATCAACCTCTCCAGTTTCGTCGGCGACTTCATCGACAATCGCGCCATGGCCCCAAGACGAGGGCTTCGAGGGTCGCAGACCGTCTGCGTTTCACCCGCCGCCACCGGAGCCAACGGTAGGCGGAGGGGACGCCAGCGAAGGGTGGACACCGCGAGGGCACTCCGGGCGCCACTCGATCTGAGGACAGGACGGATGACCGCGCCTCGGTCTCCTCAGATCCACGCCCATCTCAAGATTCGACAACCCAGCCGCGCCGCACTAAGGGAGGTGGTACTGCATGCCGGGCAAGAACAGGTCGGAGGCTCGGGATGCTCCGGACCGCTGTCCGTGCATGAGCAGAGCGAAGTGCCGAGGCAGGGTCCTACCTCCTAACGCTGATTAGGAGTCCGAGCACATCTCGCTCGCGCCGCCGCTTCTCCCCTCGCTTTGGCAAGCGCTCTCGAACGCTATGCTGCCGCCGAGGACGCGCCATCGAGCTCTAAGTCCGCAAGGACGGCTCGCGCCACTCCGCGAGCGTAGCCTCGACGCTTAAAGCCCGGCGAGGGCAGCTCTGGTGTTCGATCCGGCAAACGCGCCTCCCCGGAGCGCTGCGCTGCCGTCGAGGACGCGCCATCGAGCTCCACCGGCAAGTGCAAAGAAAGCAAGAAAAAGAAAAGCTAAGTCGCTCGAGCTTTTGTGCAGAGCACTCCTTAATTCCATGCTTTTATATGTTATATCCCTCGTGCATTCGTCCTTTGTACGCAAAACCTGTGCGCGGAGGAGCCTGCTCGTGGATAGCCGCACCCTTACCTTGCTTCGAGCACACTCAACGAAGTTAAAAGTGAGCGCGACCAGCTTCGCGCCCTTGTTTCGCTTTCGAGTCCGCTTCAGCAAGCTAAGTGCGTCGCGACTAGACGCGGCAAGGTTGCTTGCCGGAAGCGACACCAGCCAAGCGGGCTGCTGATGTTCCGCACTCAGCAAGTGTGTTAAGCACCGGCGAGTTCCCTAAAAGCGTAGGGTAAAAGTGCACAAAGGGTGTAAAGTAGAGGGTGTAACGTGGCAAGCCTTGCCGTAAGATGTTCTTCGTATGAGAGACTTGTGCGCGAGAGGAGCCAAGTCGTGGCCCAGTTGCGTACTTGTTTTGTTTCCGAGTCCGCTCAACAAACACAAGTGTGCTGCAGCACCCTTACCTTGCTTTCGAGCCTGCTCAGCAAGTTAAGTGTCGCAACTGGCCCGGCAAGGTTGTTTGCCGGAGGCAACACCGCCAGCGGGCTGTCCCGCACTCGGCAAACGTGTTCGCCCCGGCAAGCTCCCCGGGAGCGTAGAGTACAAACATACGAAGGGCAGGGCACGGCATCGTATTGCATAATCAAGATTTACATACATATACATGTAAATAATGAAGCTGTTGCAGATCTATTTCAGCTGTTTTCATGATTGAAATTACAGCAACAAGGAGAAACCAAAAGAGCGCGCCATCACCTGGGCCCCGGCAAGCCAGGGTTGCTGGGAGCTGTGAGCGCCAAGATTTGTCTCCGGCGAGCCAGCCTCGCTGGGGGCTGTGAGTACCAAGATTCGTCTCCGGCAAGCCAGAATTGCTGAGGGCTGCGATATCAGATAAGTTTTTCATCCCTCATCATGCATCCTCTCATGGACTGGGGAAAGCTTGGCTGCGTCTTTGAACGAGCGTGCTTCGTAGAACCCGTACGTGGAGGAGCCGAGTCGTGGCCCAGTTGCGTACTTGTTTTGTTTCCGAGCCTGCTCAACAAACACAAGTGTGCTGCTGCACCCTTATCTTGCTTTCGAGCTCGCCAGCAAGTTAAGCGCCGAATCGCCCGCAAGGTTGTTTGCCGGAAGCAACACCGCCACTGGCTGTCCCAAGACTGCAAGCGTGCTCGCCCTGGCAAACTCCCCGATAGCGTAAGAACATACAAGGCACGAAGTCAAGTAAAAGACTCAGTCCGGCAAGCTTTCCCCTCTTTTCATTAAAAACATCCTAGTTTAATACAAGTCCATAGAGGATGAAAAACATGATAGAGAGGATTACAAGTTTTTAAATACAGCCAAGGCCCGAAGGCTTACAAATTAAAAGATAAGGTGCCGTGATCCTCTCCTGTTTCTCTGCTCAGAGTTCAGAGGTAGGTCAGGAGCCCCGCAAGAGAGGCTTGCCGGGAAGGCGAAGGAGCGCCTAGGAGAGCGTGGCGGTGGCGCCGCCTGTGCCCTGTGAGCTGCGCAAGGTGACGGGCATGGGGAACGCACTTCGGAGAGCTACGGGCGCCGAAGACACCAAGAGAACACCCTGGGCCGCCAGAGCTTGGCGGAGACGAAGGCGCGGAGGCGAGCTTGAAGACGAGGAGGTGGGACGTCAAGTCGCTGTCAAGGGCTCCTCGCCTCAGACTCGACGAACGGCCTTGCCGCCATCCCCTCTTCCTCTTCCGCAGCCTCCCACGCCACCGCCCAAGGAGACGGCCCGGGGAGTTGTAAGGCGGCGACCCAGAGACGAGGTCGCCGGTGGCCATGAGGCAGCGTGTCCGACGCCTAGTCGGACCCGCCATCCTCCTCGTCGTCGCTGTCGCTCCCTCCTCGTCACTCTCACTCGAGGAGGGGCCTTCGCATCCGAGGAGCTGTCCACACAGCGCACCCGGTCCCGTAGTCCCGAAGACCTTGACGGCGAGAAGGTCGCCTCCATTAGCTTAAAATGGAGGGTAAACCCCGCGTCAAGATATGGATCCGGCGAACGCCTTCCACCCTCGGCCGAAGAACATCACGCCGGGCTGGGGACACGACACTCACTCGAGTGCCGCTGATCCCGCAGCCCCTCATGCGCAACTCCATCACGTTGGTGGATCCGCCCCATCGCTGCTCGCAAACGGGCCGGTGAACCGGAGGCGCCGACGAGGTGCTCGGCGAAGCTTGATGAAGAACTCCCAGGGTCATCTCCGTGTGGACCGTGATCGTGGGACAGGAGACGCCGGGGAGACGGGAGGCGCACCACGATCACGGGTGGACGCGAAGGCTGCATGCGCCGCCATCGCCTCCCACGACGCCGCAATCGACGCAGCGTCGCTACGGAGGGGAGGCGGCAGATGCGAGTGGATTCTGCACGCCGTGGCCGCGTGTGCCCGCAGACTGTTTTGGGCCTGGCCCAACAGCGCTCGACAAGGTGTGGCCCAGCCCGGGCTCTGCCGTGTAGCTAAGGTAGGGGTACCTCAGTACCCCAACTTGTGCACGGGCAGTTGCAGCTCCCCGCGGCTGGATTTACCATGTGCTTGCCGGAGACCATTCCTGCTCCATATCAAGCCATTCAAGAACAAAGTGTACAAGACAGAAGATCGAGACCCCGGCAAGAGGAGCTTGCCGGGAAGGCCGTTCCAGGCTCAAGATTACATCACTCACGCAAGGCCCTGGCGAGAGGAGCTCGCCGGGGAGACTAGAAGATTACATCATAGAAGACACGCATCGGCGCTATACGCGTCCCGGCGAGGGCCCGGGGAGCGACAAGTTACAAGCCCGACAAGCTCCCGGGTCCGGCAAGATCAAGACCCCGGCAAGGTACTTGCCGGGAGAGCTGCTGCCTGTGTCGCGACTCCAGCTCATCCGCCCACGCCGCCTTGAGCCCTCTCCAGAGACGCGTGGCGGATGGCTGTGCAGCATGGGGGGTGCGGTGGCACTCCACGGTGGTGGATCCATCGCCGTGGCGAACGGAGACGCAAGGGCGGGAGCTTTTGGGGTCGACGGCGACGGGCATTAAATGCCCTTGTCCCCCTCTGTCAAAAGTAGGTAGAATCCACTGTTCAAGCTAATCGTAGCTGCCACTGTTCCCGCACTGCTCCAACTACCACCTCTTTTACATTTTACCCCTTTCTCCCACGCTGACACCTGTTGGTGACCCTTGGCACTATAAAAGGAGGCCCATGCACAACGAGAGGGGTTCAGTTCATGGCCATTCTCGCGAGGGGACTGGTTCGATCTGGGCAACTCTAGCGCCTTGGTTCGGCTAGTTCGGTTCACTCCACACAACTCCACCATACGCTCACATTCTTGAGCAAGATCAAATACAACACAAAGCAGCAGAGGGTTTACGCGACCATCGCGTCCAGGCCGGGTAAAATCCGCCCGCTGCATCGCCTCGATCTGCTCTATGTGCCTCCTCCGCCCTCGTACCGCACTCACGAAGGGGCCCTCCGGCCCCATAGGTGTCCGCGGCGGGCGGCTCCCTCCAGCGCCTCCCGCGCGCCCCGACAACGTATCAACTCCCCCAAGCTTAGACCTCGCTTGTCCTCAAGCGGAAGCCGAAATCGAAAAATGTGTCCACATGTTTAGAGATAGAGGTGTCGATAAAAATAAAATACGGACATGAGGGCATCATGATCATTCTAATAACAACAACATATATAGATTTTGTCATATGATTTCCTATGCTCAAGTAACAAGCAATTCACAATGTCAAGTATGGTTCAAAAACTTCATTGAGAACTAACAAACTATAATCTCAGTCATTGAAGCAATTGCAAATTATCGTAACATCAGAAAGATCCAACAATAGAGCTTTTCAGCAAGTTCACATACTCAACTATCTTGTAGTCTTCTATAATTGCTAACACTCACGCAATACTTGTGGTTATTGAGTTTCAGCCGGACACTGAGAAAGATAGGGGCTTATTGTGTTGCCTCCCAACGTATTCACCTTTAGGTGATGTCAACAATAATAGCCCATGCTAACTTACATCCAATTGGATATATATATCATGATCTTTCAAACACGAGGAGCTTGCGAAAGGATAAAATGAAAAAGGGAAAGGTGAGGATCACCTTCACTCAAGCATAAAGTAAAAGATAGGCCCTTCGCAGAGGGAAGCAGAGGTTGTCATGCGCGTTTAGGGTTGATGCACAAAATCTTAATGCAAAAGAACGTCACTTTATATTGCCCCTTGTATGTGGACCTTTATTATGCAGTCCGTCGCTTTTTTTACTTCCACAACAAGTTCGTACAAAGCTTATTTTCTCTGCACTAATAAGTCATACATATTTAGAGAGCAATTTTTATTGCTTGCACCGATGACAACTTACTTGAAGGATCTTACTCAATCCATAGGTAGGTATGGTGGACTCTCATGGCAAACCGGGTTTAGGGATATTTGGAAGCACAAGTAGTATCTCTACTTGGTGCAAGGAATTTGGCTAGCATGAGGGGGGAAAGCAAGATCAACATGTTTGGAAGGTCAATGATAATATACTTTAACTGAGATGTCGGAAAACATAAACCATTACGTTGTCTTCCTTGTCCAATGTCAACTCTTTTAGCATGTCATACTTAATGAGTGCTCCCAATTATAAAAGGTGTCCAAGATAATATATTTATATGTGAACCCCTCTTTACTTATCACTTCCTATTAATTGCAACGATGACCAAGGCTAAGTTTATCAACTCTCAACAATTTTTATGCCTCATACTTTCTATGTGTGAAGTCATCACTATCCACAAGATCAATATGAACTCTTTTATTCTTTCTACTTTCACAAGATCATAGCAACATAGCAAAGCCCTTGACTCAACACTAATCTTTATTATAGCAAGTCGAAATTGGTAAGGAAACATTATTACTACGTGCTGAAATTTATTGTCACTTGTTACTATGGAAAACAATCCTTTTAGGGGTTTGTTCAGTGTATCTTCACCTCGACCGGAACCACAATTAGTTGCCCCTCAACCTACTACACCTACTGAAAATATTGAATATGAAATTCCTTTGGGTATGGTAGAACAACTGCTAGGTAATCCTTATGCAGGAGATGGAACCAAACATCCTGATATGCACTTGATATATGTGGATGAAATTTGTGGATTGTTTAAGCTTGCAGGTTTGCCCGGAGATGAAGCTAAGAAGAAGGTTTTCCCTTTATCTTTGAGAAAAAGCATTGACATGGTGTAGGCTATGCGATGATATTGGATCTTGGAACTGGAATCGGTTGAAATTGGAATTTCATAAAAAAAATTATCCTATGCATCTAGTTCATCGTGATTGGAACTATATTGGCCTCGTGAAGGAGAAAGTATCGCTCTAGCTTGGGGGAGGCTTAAGTTGATGTAATATTCATGCCCCAATCATGAGCTATCAAGAGAAATTATTATTCAGAATTATGCTCGGCTTTCTCGTAATGATCAATCTATGCTCGATACTTCTTCTACTGGTTATTTTATGAAGAAGACTATTGAATTCCGATGGGATCTTTTAGAAATAATTAAAAGCAACTCTGAAGATTGGGAACTCGACGAAGGTAAAGAGTTAGGTATTGAACCTAAGTTTGATTGTGTTAAATCTTTTATGAATACCGATGCTTTTCAAAAGTTTAGCACTAAATATGGACTTGACTCTGAGATAGTAGCTTCCTTTTGTGAATATTTTGCTAGTCATGTTGATCTCCTTAAGGAGGAGTGGTTTAAATATCATCCACTTATTAAAGAAGAAGTAAAAGAACCAGTCAAAGCTAAAGAAGAAGCTATCATTTACAATGTTGATCTAGTTGTTCCCACTGCTTATATTGAAAAACCACCTTTCCCTGTTAGGATGAAGGAACATGCTAAAGCTTCAATTGTGGTTAACAAAAGTTATGTTAGAACACCCAAACTAGCTGAACAAATTGGGGTTGAACCAAGTGTTGCTATGATTAAAGATCTCTTAGTCGATAATATTGATGGGCATGTTATTTACTTCTGTAATGAAGCTTCTAGAATTGCCAAACCAGATAAAAAGGATAAACATAGACCAGTTGTTGGCATGCCTGTTGTCTCAGTTAAGATAGGAGATCACAGTTATCATGGGTTATGTGACCTAGGTGCTAGTGTGAGTGCTATTCCTTTTTCCTTATATGAAGAAATTAATGATGAAATAGCACCTACTGAAATAGAAGACATAGATGGCACTATTAAACTTGCCAATAGAGATACTATATCACCAATTGGGGTTCTTAGAGATGTTGAAGTCTTGTGTGGGAAAATAAAAAACCCTACTGATTTCCTTGTTCTTGGTTCCCACAAGATGACTTTTGTCCCATTATCTTTAGCAGACCTTTCTTGAACACTGTCAATGCCAGAATAGATTGTAAGAAACAAACTATCGGTGTTAGCTTTGGTGATGGATCTCATGAATTTAATCTTTCCAAGTTTAGTAGACATTCTCATAAGAAAGATTTTCCTAGTAAGGATGAAATTACTGGTCTTGCTTCTATTGTTGTACCTCCTATTGGTTCTTTGGAACAATATTTGCTAGACCATGAAAATGATTTGCATATGCGTGAAAGAAATGAAATAGATAGAATCTTTTTTGAACAATTTGCCTATTGAAACTCTAAGGGGTCCTCCTCCACCTAAAGGTGATCCCGTGTTTGAATTAAAACAATTGCCAGACACTTTGAAATATGCTTATCTTGACGAGAAAAAGATATATCATGTTATTATTAGTGCCAACCTTTCAGAACATGAAGAAGAAAGGTTATTGAAAATTCTAAGGAAGCACAGAGCTGCTATTGGATATACTCTTGATGATCTGAATGGCATTAGTCCCACTCTATGTCAGCACAAGATTAATATGGAACCTGATGCTAAACCCGTTGTTGATCACCAATGTCGATTAAATCTGAAGATGAAAGAAGTGGTAAGAACGGAAATATTAAAACTTCTAGAAGCAGGTATAATCTATCGTATAGCTGATAGTAGATGGGTAAGTCCTATTCATTGTGTCCCTAAGAAGGGAGGTATTACTGTTGTTCCTAATGATAAGAATGAGCTCATTCCACAAAGAATTGTCACAGTCTATAGGATGGTAATTGATTATAGAAAATTAAACAAAGCAACTAGAAAGATCATTACCCTCTGCCTTTTATTGATCAAATGTTAGAAAGATTATCTAAGCACACACTTTTTTGCTTCCTTGATGGATATTCTGGTTTTTCACAAATACCTATTTCACAACCTGATCAAGAAAAGACCACTTTTACTTGTCCTTTTGGAACTTATGCTTATAGACGTACGCCTTTTGGTTTATGTTATGCACCTGCAACCTTTCAAAGATGTATGACTGCTATATTCTCTGATTTTTGTGAAAAGATTGTTGAGGTTTTCATGGATGACTTTTCTGTTTATGGGAAGACTTTTGATGATTGTTTAAGCAATCTTGATCGAGTTTTGCAGAGATGTGAACAAAAAAATCTTGTCTTGAATTGGGAGAAGTGCCACTTTATGGTTAACAAAGGTATTGTTTTGGGCCATAAAATTTCTGAAAGAGGCATTGAAGTGGACTAGGCCAAGGTTGATGCAATTGAGAAAATGCCATGTCCTAAAGATATCAAAGGTATTCGTAGTTTCCTTGGTCATGCTGGTTTCTATAGGAGGTTTATCAAAGACTTTTCTAAAATTTCTAGGCCTCTTATGAATCTGCTGCAAAAGGATATTCCCTTTGTGTTTGATGATGATTGCTTGGAAGCCTTTGAAACACTAAAGAAAGCCTTAATTACTACGCCTGTTGTTCAACCACCTGATTGGAACTTGCCTTTTGAGATTATGTGTGATGCTAGAGATTGTGTTGTTGGTGCTGTTCTAGGACAAAGAGTTGATAAGAAACCGAATGTTGTCCATTATGCTAGTAAAACTCTAGACAGTGCTCAGCAAAATTATGCTACTACTGAAAAAGAATTCTTAGGAATGGTGTTTGCTTATGATCAATTCAGATCTTACATTGTTGATTCTAAAGTGATTGTTCACACCGATCATGTTGCTATCAAATATCTTATGGAAAAGAAAGATGCTAAACCTAGACTCATTAGATGGGTTCTGCTGCTACAAGAATTTGATTTGCATATCACTGATAGGAAAGGGGCAGAGAACCCCGTCGCTGATAACTTGTCTATGCTTGAAAATATTCTTGATGACCCACAACCTATTAATGATAGCTTTCCGGATGAACAACTAACTGCAATAAATGTTTATAATAGTACACCTTGGTATGCTGACTATGCTAATTATATTGTTGCTAAATACGTACCACCTAGCTTCACATACCAACAAAAGAAAAAAATCCTTCTATGATTTAAGACATTACTTTTGGGATGAACCACATCTTTATAAAGAAGGAGTAGATGGTATTATTAGGCGTTGTGTACCTGAGCATGAATAGGAACAAATCCTATAGAAATTTTACTCTAAGGCTTATGGAGGATATCAAGAGGGAGACAGAACCGCTCATAAGGTATTGCAATCTGGTTTTTATTGGCCTACTCTCTTCAGGGATGCCTGTAAGTTTGTCTCGTCTTGTGATGAATGTCAAAGAATAGGTAATATCGGTAAGCATCAAGAAATGCCTATGAATTATTCACTTGTTGTTGAACCATTTGATGTTTGGGGATTTGATTTCATGGGACCTTTTCCTTTCTCTAATGGGTATACACACATTTTGGTTGCTGTTGATAATGTTACTAAGCAGGTAGAAGTTATTCCAACCGGTAGTGCTAATCACAACACCTCTATTAAAATGCTTAAGGAAGTTATTTTCCGAAGGTTTGGAGTCCCTAGATATTTAATGAATGATGGTGGTTCACACTTTATTCATGGTGCTTTCCGTATAATGCTTGCTAAGTATGATGTTAACCATAGAATTGCATCACCTTATCAACCTCAGTCTAGTGGTCAAGTTGAACTTAGCAATAGAGAAATAAAACTAATCTTACAAAGGACTATCAATAAGTCCTAGAAGAATTGGTCTATGAAATTAGATGATGCACTTTGGGCTTATAGAATAGCTTATAAAAATCCTATGGGTATGTCTCCTTATAAAATGGTTAATGGAAAAGCTTGTCATTTGCCCCCTGATTTAGAACACAATGCATATTGGGTAATTAAAGAACTCAATTATGATTTCAAACTTGCTGGTGAAAAGAGGCTATTTGATATTAGCTCATTAGATGAATGGAGAACCCAGGCTTATGAAAATGCAAAGTTATTCAAAGAAAAAGTTAAAAGATGGCATGAAAAAAGAATCCAAAAGCGTGAGTTCAAAGTTGGAGAATATGTTCTTTTGTACAACTCTCATTTCAGATTCTTTGCAGGAAAACTCCTCTCCAAATGGGAAGGACCCTATGTCATCGAGGAGGTCTATCGATCCGGAGCTATCAAAATAAATAATGCTGAAGCAACTAACCCGAAGGTTGTCAATGGGCAATGAATAAAACACTATATCTCAGGTACTCCCATTAATGTTGAAAGTAATATCATCCAAACTTTGACACCGGAAGAACACATAAAGGAAACATTCCGAAACACCCTAGAATCATGAAAAAGGGAGGTACGTGATACGATAAGTAAACGGACTCCAAAAAATCCGCAAAAATATTTTTTGTCAATTTTGGAATATATCAAAAAAATGAGGAAAATAAGAAACTTCCAGGAAAGTGACCCTGGTGGGCACGATACACTAGGGCGCATCTGGCTGCCAGGCGCGCCCCGCTTGGTTGTGCCCACCTCGGGTACTTTCCGGACTCCATTTTCTTCCGTTCTGCTTGTTCCCCAAGATAAAAAAATCTTTATATACCTCCCGAACCTATTAACCTCTGTATCGCGGAGAAATCTCCTGTTTTCTTTTCTTGCTGTTTTCTGTCAGATCCAATCCATCATGGCCGCTTCATGCTCCTCCAAGGACAAGTTCTTCGACAACGTCATCAACCCATATCTGCGGGAGGTGATGCAGCACCCTCAAGCTATCCAGATGCATGATGGGGTGCTGCACATCCATGATGTGCAAGGACCCAAGGGGATTGGATCCATGGAGGCCAGGCTTGAAGCTGTGGAGCAGGACATCTTCAGGTGCAAGGGGATGGTGGAACGTGGACTCAATGCCAATCACCTCATGATCGCGGACTACACCCGTGATCTCAAGGTGGATGGCAAGTCCATAAAGGACATCGTCTTCTCCCTCAACGAGAAAATCAACTTCCTCCATAGCCAGGTTCACAACCTTCAAAGCCAAGTATTTGAATATGAGGCAAGGTTTAAAGGTATGAGTTTTGCTGCCAGTTGCAGGATCCGAGAGACTCACTCTTCCTCTTATGATGGCGAGCCTCTCCCATGGAAACCCGAGGACAAGAAACCTTCTATTTCACCACCACCACTTCCTTCTTCACCACCAAAAGAAAACTGAGTATCGAGTATGGGCACTCCCCTTGGCTTTCGCCAAGCTTGGGGGAGGTGCCCCGGTATCATATCATCTCCACTATCTTTTGCCTTTACTTTCTTAGTTCAATCCATGGTTGTCTTTTGTTATTAGATGAATAAAAGTTTAGTTCGATCCTTTCTTTTTGAGAGCTTGCTTAGTGATCAATCCTTGTAATCGTGTGCGAGATATATAACACAAGTTTAGTTTGAGTTTGGCCTTCTTTACCTTCTTGTTGCACTAAAAAGAAAGGAAAAAAATGAAAAAGATCATATGCTAAACTTATGGTAAGTGATGACATTACACAAGGAAAAGTATAAGTAGAAAATTTTATTGTAGATTGACAAACATAGCATTGGTCAATGATGCAACTCATGAAAGAATTAATAAGGGAAGAGAAGATTCACATAAAAATACATTATCCTGGAAATATTTTGTGATTGTGAGCACCCATCAAAATATTATATGCCAAAACTGTTGATGTTGGACAAGAAAGACAACTTAATTAATTATGTTTGTTCATATTAACATAGAAGTTATATTGTCATAGATCCTTCAACATGTGGTGCTTGCCCCTATCTTTGCTAGCCAAAAATTCCGCACTAAGTAGAGATACTACTTGTGCATCCAAAACACTTAAACCCAAATCTCGTTTGAGAGTCCACCATACCTACCTATGGATTGAGCAAGATCCTTCAAGTAAGTTGTCATAGGTGAAAAAAGGGCAATAAAAATTGCTCCTGAAAGTGTAAGATCATTTAGTGTAAGGGAAAATTGAGCGTCGTATGAACTTGTGATGGCGAAGAATAAAAGCGACAAACTGCATAATAAAGGTTGCCATCAGAAGGGGCAATATAACGCGACGTTCTCTTGCACTAAGGGGTTGAGCATACAAACAAAAGGCGCATGTAAACCTCTGCTTCCCTCTGCGAAGGGCCTATCTTTTACTTTCATGTATTTAGTTTCATGCAAGAGTCAAAGTTTTTCTCTCTATTCCTTTTATTTTTCTATTTTGGCAAGCATCATGTGGTGAGGAAAGATCTAGGAAAATATATCTAGTTGAATATGGGTAGCATGAGTTATTATTGTTGACATCACCCTTGAGGTGAATTTGTTGGGAGGCGAAACTATAAGCCCCTATCTTTCTATGCGTCCGGTTCAAACTTTTTGCTCATATGTACGCGGTTAGTGTTAGGAATCATAGAAGACTAAATGATGGTTGAGTATGTGGACTTTCCTAAAGGCTCCGATACGTGACCCTTCCTGCAAAGATGATGAATTCTAGTTGCAAAGTTGACTAAGAACATAGTTTGTTGGTTTCCAATAGAGTTTATGCTTTATACTTCGATGTTGTGATGAATTGTCACTTGTTCATGAGAAGTCTATGATAAAAGTTCTATGATAAAAGTTGTATGTTAAAGTTTGTTGCTGTTATAATAAGTTACATGATGCTGCTATGTCCGTATTTTTGTTTTTAGCGACACCTCTCTCTCTAAGCATGTGGACATGTTTTTCGATTTTGGTTTTCGCTTGAGCACAAGCGAGGTCTAAGCTTGGGGGAGTTGATACCTCCATTTTGCATCATGTTTTCCTACTGTTATTTATGTTGTTTCATAGTATAATAATGCTTTTTGGAGTAATTCTAAAGCCTTTTCTCTCATAATATGCAAGGTATACACAAAGGGGGAGAATTCTGGCAGCTGGAAATCTGGACCTAAAATAGCTACGTCAAGCTACCTATTCTGCACAACTCCAAATGAGCTGAAACTTCATGTTGGGGATATTACCACTAGGTGTAAACCGGCCAGCTTGGGCCGGATTAGCTCCGTTAGTGGTATAAGCAGAGAAAGGCCCAAGGCCTATAGTCGGTTTAGAGCTTGTAGCCGTAAACCGGCCTGATGTGTAACTTGTATTGTAAGTTAGGAATAGAGAGATACCAACCGGGATACGAGTATGAACCGGTTGGGACTCTATGAACCGACGGGCGTCACTCGTGTATATAAGGGGACGACCCGGCGACAATTCAAGGACAGACAACCACAACTCGAGCCTAGGCGAAGCTTGTTTGCTCCCTAGCCATCGAGACTACATCAATTCCATCACAACTAGACGTAGGCTTTTACCTTCATCGAAGGGGCCGAACTAGTATAAAACCCTTGTGTCTTTGTGTCCGCTTTAACCCCGCAAGTAAACCCGAGCGATGGCTCCACGACTAAGTCCTTACGCTAGGACATCCGCCGTGACAAATCCATTTACGGTTGGCGCCACCGTGGGGCTATCGCGCGATGGTTTGACGATCTTGGAGGGCAAGCTCAAAGGACTCGAAGGCTACGTCGTGGGCCGGATGACCAAGAGTCGTCGCGGCCGGATCTACATCGACGACGCCGGATGGGGTCCCGAGGCTGATTCAATCGAGTATGGATACCGGGTCCCCTTCAGCGGCATACACGTTTTCATCGGCAAGATCGGGAGCTCGGGCCGAGCGGACATCCGCATCGACCTCATCGAGACGGCTCGGCAGGCGCGACCTGCCCGAGTTAAACCGCCGTGAAGCATGTCTTCGTTAGAGTCACCCATGGAGGAGAGTACGACGCCGGTTCGTAACACGGTAGTGAGACCGTGCTTATTACGGCGATGAATCTTCAACAGAGAGACCGAGTCATTGTACCAGCTATAGGGCGATATGATCCGGGCTGTTCCGACGGTGACAAGATTCGGACCCCAAGCCGCTTAAACCGGGTTGGAGTATTCATGGCGTACGCAGCAGCGAACCACTCTTCAACCGCAGCAGCGATGCTTTCCGGTTCAAAGCCGCAGTGGCAGCGAGAGGACAGAGGCCGGGCGCCGCCGGTTCAAGTTCTGTCAGATCTGTTTGATGCACTAGCAGCGCTTATGGCGGAGGGCAACCCAGCGGATCAGGAAGCTCATAATGCAGAAATTGCAAAGGTGAAAGAGCAGATCACGCAAGCCAAAGCGGATCTAGCGTCAGAGAAGGAGCGTATGGCCGCAGAGCGGGCCGCTCTAGACGCACAAGCTTACAAACTCATGCTTGACCAGAGTGCATCGCAGGAGGTGTTGAAGCGGAAGTATAGATCGCGCCTGCCGTCAGGATTTGATCCAAGAAATCTTTTCCAGACCCCGGGAGCCGGACCCAGTAACCCGCCCCAGCACAGGGAGGTAAACCGGATTGGGGCACCAGGAGTAGGAGCGACGGTCCAACCGCGCCTAATGGAGCCTCCACAGCAGAACATGGTGGTTCCTCCGCCGGTGCAGACACCCCCAGGTCATTATTCTAATCCTATGGACAACCTTGTTGCGGCCGCCGCACGATTGGAGGCGATCGATCGAAGGAGATTCCCACAAGCGCTTGAGACACGCCGGGTTAAGGAGCTTCGAGTGGTGCGATCCAGCAGAGCGTATTCATACGGCCGTGATCGGATTCATTCTACGCCCGTCAAGCCGGAGCTACAAAGGCGCGATGGATGAACCGGCCCTATCAGCAACGCGGGACCGTGAAGCGCCCGAGGCAATCACCAGATAGGCGGCATTCGTGATGCTCGGGAGGTAGTGGATCGGGCCGCACGCAGGAGGCCGAGTTAGCGACCGCAGGATGATGCGGGTCAACACACACCGTTCGCCTACCACCTTCGCCGGGCCAGAGTCGATTCGCTTTGGGGTGCCTGTTTAATCCCCGCTTACGCAATGTGCGCCTGCGCCTAAGGATTTAAGGGCCCACGCAAGGTGCCGAATTACACCGCAGATCTGTCCCCAAGCGTGGGTTGAAAGTTATGAGATGGCCATGGAGATGTTAGATGTTGACGAGACCGCATGTGCAAAATACTTCACCATGATCTTTGGAGGCACAGCCCGTACTTGGTTGAAGAGCTTACCGCCCAATTCTATCAGTTCATGGGCCCAGTTACGGGCCCGGTTTATCCAGAATTTCAAGGATACGTGTAAGCAGCCCAAGTCCATAGTAGACCTGGCGGCTTGCGTCCAGGAAGAAGGGGAGTCAACAACCCGTTGGGTACGCCGTGTGTCCGAGATTTTGCACTCTTCTGACCGGATCAACGCTGACTCGGCGATCTTAACATTAGAAGGCAACTGTCGGTTTGAGCCTTTGAAAATAAAATTGGGACGTATGAAGCGGTTACGCAATGATATGGGAACCCTCATGGCGCTTTGGTAAAGTATGCCGATTCGGACAGTACCAAGGATCTGGTCGATAATGACGAAGCGAGGAAGGGAAAGAAGAACGGTAACTCAAGGGCAGCAGTACAAACCGGCGGGTCATGGAAAGCGGGGCAAGCGCAAGGTCGATGGCAACCCAGATTCGTGAGCCAACACTAATGCGCAGGATGAGAGGCCGCGGGCGCAGAGGCAAGGCGAATCGGGCCAAAATCCTAATACAAGCCGTTTGAATTACTTGTTGAATCAACCTTGCCCCAAGCACGGACGAAGAGTCCCCATCGAACCATCTCTCGAAAGATCTGTTATATTATGCAGGAGTTCAAAACTCCAATGCTTTCGATATGACCAGGGTCGGTGGCGGTTCAGGCTCCGGTTTCCATGGGCCGGGTCAGGATGGAGCTTCCGGTTCAGGGCCTAATCAAGGCAATCACAATAGTCAGAATAATCAGGGTGGCCAACAGCAGCAAGAGCAGTCAGGTTATCAGAGCCAACCAAAGCAGTTGAATAATGGGCAGTATCATGTTTTCACGACCAGTTTGGACAAGCGAGATTGGAACCTTCACAAACGGGCAGTAAACTCTGTTGAACCGGCCTTGCCGCGGTATTTACGCTGGTCAGAGCAGCCTATCGTGTGGAGCAGAGAGGACCATCCCCCCCGGGTTGATAATCCGGGTCAGCTGGCATTGGTGGTAGACCCTCAGGTAGGGGGCTATAAGTTCACTAAGGTGCTTATGGATGGAGGAAGCAGTATTAATATATTATACTATGAAACTTTCCGTCGCATGGGTCTCACAGACAAGGATCTCAGACCGTCCAATACGGTGTTCCATGGTGTGGTACCAGGCAAATCTGCTTATCCCGTTGGTAAGATAGCCCTGGATGTGGCTTTTGGTGACGAGCACGATTCGGTGCGAAAAGTTAACTTTTGAAGTGGTGAAAATCCGAGTCCATATCATGCCTTGTTTGGGCGGCCGGCTTATGCTAAGTTCATGGCACGACCTTGTTATATCTACTTGCAGCTCAAAATGCCGGGTTACAAAGGAACGATAACGGTGCATGGAAGCCGCCGAGTTGCTCTGGAATGCGAGGAAGGCGACGCAGCTTTTTCAGAGGCGGTCTGTGCCACGGAGGAGTTGAAGTTCTATAAAGACAATGTTGATCCGGCAGATATGACCCCTTTGAAGAAGCCAACTATGGAGCATGAATCGGATCTGAAGTTTAAATCGGCAGCTGAGACCAAGCTTGTTGACTTCGTGCCAGGCGATTCGTCCAAGCAGTTCACTGTCAGTGCCAACCTAGATCCCAAATAGGAAAGCGCGCTCATCGAGTTCATCCGTGAGAACCGGGATATCTTTGCATGGAAGCCGTCTGACATGCCAGGTGTACCGAGGGAACTCGCTGAGCACACACTTAATGTGGATCCCAAGTGTAAACCGGTGAAACAGTTCCTCCGCCGGTTTAACGAAGAAAAGCGCAAGGCCATTGAGAGGAAGTAGCCAGCTTTTGGCGCATGGTTTTATCATTGAGGTGTTTCATCCGAGTGGCTTGCTAATCCGGTGCTGGTCCTTAAGAAAAATAGCACTGGCGTATGTGTGTGGACTACATGATCTTAACAACGCTTGTCCGCAGATCCTTTTGCCCTCCCCGCATTGATCAGATTATTGATGCTACGGCGGAGATGTGGCGTTTAAGTTTTTGGACGTACTCTGGATATCATCGAGATCAAAATGGCGATTAAGGACCAGGAGAAGACGGTGTTTATAACTCCCTTTGGAGCCTTACGCTATGTATCTATGCCTTTTGGGCTCAAAAGCGCCTGTGCTACTTATCGGCGGTGTGTATGAATTGCTCGCATACACAGATCGGCCGCAATGTGCATGCTTATGTAGATGATATTGTGGTGAAATCAAGACAAAAGGAGACACGGTGGAAGATTTGAAGGAAACCTTCGACAACTTGCGATTTATAAGATGATGTTTAATCCGGCCAAGTGTGTTTTTGGTGTTCGGCGAGGCAGAGTTATTGGGGTTTCGGTGTCTAACAGAGGAATTGAGGCTAATCCGGAGAAAATTAAAGCTATCACTTCCTTGGCTAAACCGAAGTGTATCAATGATGTTCAGCGTCTGGCGGGCAGAATCGCTGCGTTGAGCCGGTTTATCAGCCGCCTCGGAGAAAAAGCCATCCTTATACCGATCTTTGAGGAAGACAGATAATTTAAATGCGAGTCCATTTCCGACGAGGCATTTGAGGATCTAAAGCGGCAATTGGCCAATCCGCTTTGTTCTTGCGGCTCGGTTGACAAGGAACGCTGTTGTTATATGTGGCAGCCAATGCTCGGAGAAGAAGCGTGGCCATTGTGGTAGAGCGCAAGGAGGAGCAAGGAGTATCCGGTTCAACGGCGATTTATTATATCGATGAGGTGCTCATTGAGTCCAAACAAAGGTATCCGCATTGGCGAAGCTTCGTCTATGGTGTTTTTATGGCCAGTCGGAAGATGAAGCAATATTTCCAAGGGCACCCTATCACAGTGGTTAGTTCAGCTCCTTTGGGTGATATCATACAAAACCGGAGGCGACTAGCGGATTGCAAAATGGGCCATCGAGCTTGGGCGCATGGACTAAAGTATATACCACGCGACAGCGAGTGAAGTCACAAGCACTTGTTGATTTCATTAATGGTGGACGGAGTTACAAGCGCCAGAGGAGAAGCCGGATCACACGTCTTGGACTATTCATTTCGACGGATCGAGCGGTTGGAAGGCTCGGGGGTGGAGTCGTTTAACTTCCCCACGAGGTGATAAGTTTTGTTACGTTCTCCGTTTAATGTTCCCTTGTACTAATAATGCAGCTGAGTACGAAGCCTTGCTCCATGGTCTTCGGATGGCTAAGGAGATGAACTTAAGCCGGGTTAAGTGCTTTGGTGACTCGGATCTGGTGGCTCAGCAGGTATCTGGCACTTGGGACTCTAAGGACCCGCTCATGGCTGCATATCATAGAGAAGTGGATAATATCGCAGGTTGCTTCAAGGGCTATCAAGTGGATCATGTGGATCGCCGGAAGAACGAAGCGGCAGACGCTTTAAGCCGGTTGGGATCTCAGCGTAAACTGGTCCCGCCTAATGTCTTTTTGGACGTCTTGCACAACCCGTCAGTCCAGCTCCCTGGTGAAGCGGATTTGGCTATTCCTGATCCGGAGGCTCAGTTGGTGGCAGCTTTACATGCTATTCCGGATTGGACGATTCCTTTCCTTGCGTATATGACTCGAGGAGTTGCGGAAGATGAGGTTACGGCGCATGATAGTCCGGCGCCCAAGTCTATAGCGATTCTTAACGGTGAGTTGCATCATTGCGATGTATCGTATGCGTTTCAGCTGTGTTTCCCCGAGGAAGGCTGTGAAATTTTAAGAGAAATCCATGAAGGGATTGTGGACATCACGCCGGTTCAAAATCCTTGGTGGCGGCGCTCACACGGATTTTACTGGTTGACCGCCCACGATGATGCGGAGGACTTGGTTAAGCGGTGTGATGGATGTCGAGAAATTTTCGAGCGTGCTCATGTACCGCACAAGAATTGAGGATGATCCCAATAACGTGGCCGTTTGCGACTTGGGGCAGGATATGGTTGGACCCTTTAAGCGATCCAAGGATAAGAAGACCCACTGTTGGTGGCGGTGGACAAATTTACCAAGTGGGTGAGCGAGCACAGTCGGCAAGTGTGATGCAGCAACAGCGGTGCAGTTCATCAAAAGGTGATTTTCGGTTTGGCTTTCCGCGCAGTATCATTATCGATAATGGTACTAATTTATCCAAGGGTGCTATGAAAGAATTTTGTGAGCGTGAGCACATCCGGCAGCGTGTCTTGATGGCTCACCCCATCCAACGGGCAGGCGTAACGCGCTAATCAAGAGATCTTACGAGGCATCAAACCCGACTTCGGTTCCATTACGAGAACACCGTGGTGCTGGGTTGAGAGCTCCCATCGGTGCTATGGAGTATCAATACTCGCCAAACCGGTCCACCGGTATACACCGTTTTCATGGTATATGGAGCGGAGGCCGTTCTCCCCGATGATATCCGGCACGATTCGCCCGTGTAGCGGCTTATGTTGAAGCGGACAACGAGGCGGGCGCGACAGGATGCTTTGGACCTATTGGATGAGGGCGTGATATGGCAGCCGCCGTTCGGCGATTTACCAGCAAGATCTTCGTCGTTATCACGATCGCGGGTTAGAACGAGCCTTTCAAGAAGGAGATTTGGTGCTTCGTCTCATCCAAGACCGCAACAGATATGCACAAGTTATCCCCACCTTGGGAAGGACCTTTTGTGGTCGGCAAGAATCTACACAACGGATCATACTATCGATTGATATTCGAGGCGTCAAGACTCACGTACATCGAGGAGGAGACCAACAGCCGTGGAATATAGCTCATCTTGACCTTACTACACTTGAGTCATCGGCTCGGTTTATGTACATATCATGACAATGTATATATTATCTTCGATATAATACAAACGGAGCCTCAGCTAAAGTGGGGTCTCTGTCTTTCTTATCATGCGTGGTTACATGGAGTGCTTCATTTTTAAAGCGGCTTCGGTTTACCCTTGACATTTATATTTATCACTTGGGGGCTTGGTAGGTGTCGAACCAATGCAACACCTCTTGATAAGCGAAAGCCACCAGATCATTGGGGACACGGTCACGTCTGAACCGGTCACGCCTCTTGGTCGGCCAATAGGGCCAGAGTCATTTGGGGCTTGGTGAACCCGAACCAATGTCATGCCACTTGGCGGCGTACTCGCCAAGAGTCTTTTGGGGACTGGCCGACTAGCACCATCGCTTCGCCCGGGGGCTTGGTTGCGTCGACCATGGTAATGCCATCGACCAGCTCCATGAAGCTTTTCTTTTGCAAAGAGTTATTGCCTTTGTTGCCATATTTTCACATAATTGGTATTCGATTTTTTTTGTTGTTGCGTTTTTAACCCGACAAATATTTTTATCCGGTTCAGCGGTCGATTACAAACCGACAGACACGGTTTTACGCGGAGTTTTCTCTGCGGTTTACCTTCTTCTGTTAATCATCATTGAATAACAAGGGGGCTTATGTTGATTCAAAGACGGTTTATATGGGAGTTATTCTCTCCCAGACGGTCATGGTTTTAAAGCCTCCGCTTTAAGTTTAGCTACGCTTGACTTCATGTCGAGATCGGCGGTATTTGTATCACATATTTATTGGAATTCTTATATATCTATTTGAATACCATAAACCGGCTGGTGGTATCACCGCCGCCAAGGTTCGACTTTTTCTGGTTGCAGGATATAAGAATCACGCAAAGGTTTCACAACTTATGCACGAAGGCATATTCAAGCACAAAAGTTTTAACTAAAGTTATTACAAGGCAACACAGTGCCCAAATTAGATCATTGTTCTTTGGGCAAACCGCCCACAACAGATGTTTAACCCGGCTACCGGTTCAAGCCTGTTCTTCATCTTCCGCCGCTTCAGCCTCTTCATCCCTACCCATTGGCTGGAAATCCACAGTGGTCTAGTCGATTCCCATTAGCGCTTGGAAAACAACCTCTTTGTGGATCAAAGAAGACGGTTCAATATTGGGTGCGTAAGTATGCTTACGGATTGGAGGGATCGGGTTTTCCGGTTCAAAGGTTGGGGCAGACACTCGCTTGTTTTGATCATTATATTGTGCTTGGTAATGCTCCAAGTCGGCTTCTTCGGCCAATTGACAAGCCAGCGGGCGTACCGCACGGTTTATCGCCCGTAAGTCCTCTTCACTGAAGTCAGAGCCATCTTCTTTCACACTGGGATAGCCTTGAGCTTCTTCCACGGGGTCAAAGTCTGGTACCCATGCTTTGGCTCGGATCAAGGCGTTGATGGCTCCGGTTCGTGCAGCAGATTTCTTCACCTCTTCAATCCGGGCAGGAAGCATTGGCAGCCGGTTCAGAGTATCTTGAATCAGGGAAGGCGCTGGGTTGTTATGTGACATTGTGGTGATGATGCGCTGGGTTCCGGTATAGAGCTATTCTACAAAGGTATAGACAGCCTTCAGTTTCTTCCGCACATCATTTCCTAGGTGCCCAACGCGTGTGCCTACAACAGTAAACGGTTAGTTCAAACCGGAGCAATGACACAACAGGTATAACAGATAACAACTGTTCAAAGAGACTTACCAAAGATTGCTGCAGTCATAGAATGTACTTGCCGTTTTACGGCTGTCAGATCGTCTACCACCGGTTTAAGGGCAGCTTCAGCATTTTCTGCCCGTTTGATCAAATTGGCCTTTTCAGTGGCCCAGACTGCCTGCTCTTTCTTCATACTTTCCTTCGCTTGTTCAGCAGTGGTCAAGGCACTGGTTAACTCTTTCTTGGCCTTCTCTGTTTCGGCCTGCTGGGTTTTCACAGCTGCTTGCAAATCGGCAATCCGATCATCTTTGATTTTCACCTCAGCTGCGCATTGACGAAGACGTTCAGCCAGCAATTCAAGTCAAAGTCCCAACCACACAACACGGTTATATGCTTGACACTTGGGGCTAATGTACCTTCAATTTTTCATTGCTACTACATGGCAAAGTCCCAAGCTCAATACAAGTATTCAACTTGGCACTTGGGGCTAATGACTATTTGATTTTACCAACGTTTCGTCAGCAGTTTTATTGAAGTACCGGTTTAAGTATGCAGAGTTAAACCGCCCTTGTGGTTATGCGGTAGATTCCAAAATGGATCAAGAAAATAATCAAGTCGGTTTGATCAAGATTACAAACCGGCCCTTAGGGCTACAAGGACTAATATCTTGGTGATAAGGAAAGGAGTGAGTTACCTCAAACTTGTCCCTCATTAATTTGACCAGGCCAGCTTCATAGTCACGGCTACTGTAAAGCCGGTTCAAATATCCAGAATGAAGGTCTTGGGCGCTTAAAGCGGCATATGTTTCCAGCTCGACATCCCACTTTCCTTTATTCAAAGCGGAAGAATCCTCTTTCACAGTATGCCGGGTTAAGGTTGCAGGATTCCCCGGCTCAGAGCGGCCCATACCAGTAATCACAACGTCATCATCTTTCGACTCGACGGATTGTGTGGGCACGGCTGTCTTAGAAGGACTGCGAGGCTTCTCAAACCGGACGGTGTTGGCAGGTGGATCAGCAGAGGTTGAAGTATTGACAGGCCTCTCTTCAGGAATAACCTCCTCTTGAACCGGAGGATCATTAGGAATATCATCAGCGGCAAAATTTTCAAGATCCGGCGCTCTTTCATGATCTGAAGCGGCAGCTTCTTCAGCTGTTTTGTCCAAGCGGGCCTTCTTGCTGGGTTTCGGTTTGGTTCTGAAGAGACAAAAAGTCAGGAAAAAGGCATATCCATTACAGAAGATATCGATGGCGTGTGGCGTTTGACTTACCCGGCGGCTATTTTCAGCGGTGGTAGCTGAGTAGGCGAGGATTCGCCAGAGGATGAATGGGAAGTAACCTGATAATCGGAGTCGGACGGATTAAGAGGTTGATGGAAGAAACCCGCTTTGGAATTTAAAGCAATAAAAAGGTCGGAAACCTCGGTGCGGCGCTTTCGAACCGGGCTGTTTGGTAAACCGGCAGAGGTAACTACCTGGCCACTGTGCCGGGTTGTGCGGCGAGCTTCATGTTGCTGTGTCTTCATAAGAAATTTGGGATCCAAGTAAGCAAGAGGGTGAGAAAAGTTAACTTTCCGGTTTGCCTGGCGAAATTTTGGTGAAGGCAAATTTGTTGAATCGGAAGAAAGAATAGTTACCTCAGCAAATCCTGCGTTGCTGGCTTCAGCGTCATCCTGACAAGCATCATCATCAATAAGGCGTGTAAAAAGCAAGCCAAGAGAATCAAGTTCCGGATTACTCACATCATCGTCAATGGTCGGGTCAGATGAAGCAGTGGTCTTTCTCTTGTGGGCTGATTTCTTGACAACTTTTGTTTTGGGCCGGCTTGGCCGTCCAGCTTTATCCGCTTTGTCTTGGGAAAGTTTCTTGCTCCAAAACGGATTATCACCCTAGACCAGAAATAATTAAATGTTGGATACATGAAGCAATAGCAGGTTTAATGACGAAGCAGTCAGAGACTTACCGTAGGTGGTGTGTTGGTGGTGCAGTACGGAGCCAAACCGGTTTGAGCACAGAGATGCTCCGGTTCATTCAGCATTCTTCTCACTGAATCCGTAACTTCATCATCAGAAAGTTCAAGCTTTGTGTGTCGGAGTGGGTCGTCGACGCTGCCAGTATACTGACACATCAAACCGGAACGCCGGCTCAAAGGCAGTATGCCCCAAGATAACCAGCAGCGTGCAAGATCAATTCCAGTCAAACCATTGGCCATAAAGGCTCGGAGCTTGGACAGTTGCAGAGCATATTGGCTTCTCTCTTTGGCGCTTAATCTTTGAGGAAAGGGATGAGTATTGCTTAGCCGCTCTGGACGAAAGCCAGGTAAAGGATTTTCACCTTCAGGAGAAGTATCCTTGCAGTAAAACCAAGTCGCATTCCACTCTTTGGGGTGAGTATGGAGTTTGACGTGGGGATAGGTGATTTCCTTCCTTTTCTGAATGGCCATACCGCCCAATTCTGTATTGGGGCCGTCGGTGAATTCAGTGCGGCGGTTTAGGTGGAAGAGATGTCTAAACAGTTCAACAGAAGGTTCCTCTTGCAGATATGCTTCAGATAGCACTTGAAAGTGGCATAAGTTGGTGACGGAGTTGGGGTCAATGTCCTGGGGACGGAGCTGAAAATTGGCCAACACGTCCCGGTAAAATTTTGAACCGGGCGGTTTGAAGCCCCGGGCCAGGTGATCCGCAAAAACTACAACTTCCCCTTCCTGAGGTGTGGGAGGACATTCCTCTCTAGGAACCCTCCAGTGGACTGTATTTTTGTCATCCAAAGCGCCAATTGATACCAGTTCATTCATTTGTGACTGAGACGCGGAAGGAACCCGATTGCATTCATACACTTGTTTGGCCATGGTAAGATCTACAAAAGTAACGGATCCGGTTCAAGAGTGTGCTTGTTACAAAGTGATTGATCTAAGTTATGATAAACCGGAGGCAGTGTCTATAAATTGGTTCATTGTGATATGATGTCGATAAGCTCTGGCGGTTCAACAAGGGACTAATGGTGTACTGTGCGGTTTAGCAGTTTTTCTTATGGAGAGTTAAACCGCCTAATCTAGGCCTTGGAAATATTTGGAGCTATGGACAGTTCACGAAACAAGTTTCACAAGATCCCATGATTACTACGGATCAAAGCGGGTTTTGTAAAACAGAAATATTTTGAAGGTAAAGAAGAAAGCGAAGTGGAACATGAGGCAGATATATGTGCAGAAGATCCATGGGATTAAGATGAGAAAGTACAGCGGATGCGCAGGAGTCACTATTAGTACAGAGCAGATTCACAGCGTGGTTCAAAGCTAAATGGATAAACAGGAACGCACGAAGAACACGGTATGAAGCTGGAACCCTAAAAACAGATCTAAGTACAGAACAGATTTAAGAAGGGGAAGAAGCTTACCGGGAATGGAGAAGATGCGGAGAGAGGCCGCAGTGTTCTGGTACGTTCAGGTCGATGCAGCGGCCTAGGACGAAGCAGAGGTTGATGACAATGGCGGAGCTTCAAGAGCAGCGTCGCGAGGAAGACGAAAAAGAGGAAGCAAAGGAGGAAAGAAATGACCCTTCGGTCCTATTTATAAGGCAGCAAAGCTAGGTCAAGCGCGTGGATCCAGGGACTGCTATTAAAGAAGGCGTTACAAAGGATAAAATTTTAGGATGACGTCATGCCGGTTTACAGTGACCAGAAGCAACGACGACGTGGCGGTTTACCAAACAACAGAAGATGTCCAAGAAACAAGCTTTGTGAAGGATTGACATGAACCAGTTCAAATCAATCTGGGGCCTAATGTTGGGGATATTGCCACTAGGTGTAAACCGGCCAGCTTGGGCCGGATTAGCTCCGTTAGTGGTATAAGCAGAGAATGGCCCAAGGCCTATAGTCGGTTTAGAGCTTGTAGCCGTAAACCGGCCTGATGTGTAACTTGTATTGTAAGTTAGGAATAGAGAGATACCAACCGGGATACGAGTATGAACCGGTTGGGACTCTATGAACCGACGGGCGTCACTCGTGTATATAAGGGGACGACCCGGCGACGGTTCAAGGACAGACAACCACAACTCGAGCCTAGGCGAAGCTTGTTTGCTCCCTAGCCATCGAGACTACATCAATTCCATCACAACTAGACGTAGGCTTTTACCTTCATCGAAGGGGCCGAACTAGTATAACACCCTTGTGTCTTTGTGTCCGCTTTAACCCCTGCAAGTAAACCCGTAGCGATGGCTCCACGACTAAGTCCTTACGCTAGGACATCTGCCGTGACAAATCCACGACACTTCACAAGGATTTTTTATAGAATATTTAGTAAATATTGGAGCAAATAAGTACAAGAGGGGGCCACCAGGTAGGCACAACCCACCTTGCCATGCCAGGAGGCCCGGGCGCGCCCTGGTGGGTGCTGCCCCCCTCGGCCCACCTCCGGTGCCCGTCTTTTGGTATATAAGTCATTGTGACCTAAAATAATTGAGAGCAGGACTTTCGGGATGAAGCGCTGCCATCTCGAGGCGAAACTTGGGCAGGAGCACTTTTGCCCTCCGGCGGAGCAATTCCGCTGGGGGAACTTCCCTCCCGCGGGGGGGGGGGAATCATCATCATCATCATCACAAACAACTCTCCCATCTTGGGGAGGGCTATCTTCATCAACATCTTCAACAGCACCAACTCCTCTCAAACCCTAGTCCATCTCTTGTGTTCAATCTTTGTACCAGAACTATGAGTGGTGCTTGTGGGTGACTAGTAGTGTTGATTACATCTTGTAGTTGATTACTATATGGTTTATTTGGTGGAAGATTATATGTTCCGATCCATTATGCTATTTAATACCCCGCTGATCTTGAGCATGATTATCATTTGTGAGTAGTTACTTTTTTTTTGAGGTCACGGGAGAAATCATGTTGCAAGTAATCATGTGAACTTGATATGTGTTTGATATTTTGATGATATGTACTTTGTGATTCCCTTAGTGGTGTCATGTGAACGTCGAGTACATGACACTTCACCATATTTGGGACTAAGGGAATGCATTATGGAGTAGTTATTAGATGACGGGTTGCGAGAGTGACAGAAGCTTAAACCCCAGTTTATGTGCTATTCCGCAAGGGACCGATTGGATCCAAAAGTTTAATGCTATGGTTAGAATTTATTCTTGATACTTTTCTCGTAGTTGCGCATGCTTGCGAGAGGGTTAATTATAAGTAGGAGGTTTGTTCAAGTAATAACAACACCTAAGCACTGGTCCACCCAAATATCAAATTATCAAAGTAGCAAACACGAATTAAGCTAACATGATGAAAGTGACTAGATGAAATTCCCGTGTACCCTCAAGAACACTTTGCTTATCATAAGAGACCATTTTGGCCTGTCTTTTGCCTCAAAAGGATTGGGCTACCTTTCTGCACTTTTGTTACTACTATCATTACTTGCTCGTTACAAATTATCTTGCTATCAAACTACTCCGCTACTTACAATTTTAGCACTTGCAGACATTACCTTGCTGAAAACCACTTGTCATTTCCTTCTTCTCCTTGTTGGGTTCAACACTCTTACTTATCAAAAAGTCTAAAATTGACCCCATATACTTTTGGGTCGTCAGGATGCCGAAACACAATAACGAGAAAAATGAAAAAACCGGTAACGAGGATTTCAGTATAGTGAGCATGGTGATGACTCAGGAGGATATCGATGCATCCCGAGTTTTGTGAACTATCATGAAGCAAAGGAAACATCACATGATAACTAAAGGTTCACTCGAATATCATTTGTATGCTCACAGGAATCGATATGGACGTCCACGGTCCCGCTATCGGTCATTGAATGATCGGTTTCATTCATGTCTATGAGTTATCCAACCTATGGGGTCACAAGCTTAAGGCAATCACGATCTGCTGAGTGTTAATAGGATGGGAGGGATGAGAATATATTTGTGGAATTTTTTCATTAACATTCGGAATAGTTCCGAGAGGATCCGGAAGCATTTCGGGGTCACCGGAAGTGTTTCGGTGAATATCGGGTAATACCGGGTATTACCGATAAATATATATAGGTGGAAAATGTTTTCAAGGATGTTAAATTATATATATAATGGTCTAAAAATATTTGGAACTATTTATATTTAATTTAACATCAACGGTCCTAAAAAGGCCAAGTGGTGGAAGGCAATTTGGGCCAAAAAGGCCAAAGTGGGAAAACGCCTCCTTCCCCAAGGAAGGAGGCCGAATTGGGGAAGGGGAGGAGTCAAGCTCCTCCTTCCCTAGGCTGGCGCACCAAGGGGAAAATGCTCCCCTACCGATGCATTTTGACATCCCACAACTTCGGCAGGTCACTTAGCCCCGTTCATCTTCAACGCAAGGGCGCTCAATTGGAGCTATTATGCACTCTTTAAAGGGTGGCTGCTTCTAGGCAAACTTCCTGGTTGTCTTTGCACCCCCACCTCCGTTATAACTAAGCAGTCATTTAGGGGCCTTAGTTAGTGATCTGAGTTGTTTCCCTCTCAACAATGACGGTTATCCCCCATCGTCTCCCTGGGCAACCTTGACCCTTGTTATTCCTGGGTCATATCTAGTATTCAGAGTTTGCCTCGATGGTACCGCTTGCGCAGCCCGCACCGAAACAGTGCTTTGGCCCATATGTCCAGTCAACTATTGCGCCTCAGCACATTTCGTGAATCCGCCCCCTTGGTGGCGGCCCTCCCCTTCCCTCCAACCTATATATACTAGGGGATTTAGCTCTTTTGAATACACAAATTTTGGAGCCTCCTCTAGTTCTTCTAGTTCTAGTTCTAATTGGTCCTAGTTGACTAATTAGAGCTAGGCTAATCCTCTTGTCCTCATAATTAGAATCCTATTGTGGTTCTAATATCCTCCCTCTAATTCTCCGGCAACGATTAGCTCTGGACGGTGAAGCGCTGCCGGATCGTGAAGGCTGCATGCTTGCAATCAAGTAGAGAGACCGTGCTTTCGGTCTTCAGTTCGAGGGACCGTTCATGGGCGGTACGAGGGATCATTCATCAATGGTTCGTGGGAATCCAAGTATGATCGACACCGACGCGTTCTTCTTCCGCTGCAACTCGGTGATGGTAATGATTGTGATCCCACCTGTTATGCATCTTCATATTGATCTTGGGTGATCATAGGTGCGAAAAGTTATGTTTTTTTACTTCATTTCCCAACATATACATACTCAAAAACACATGTTATTTAACCCTAATTTTTCTAACACCTTAGTTCCCGATCTAAGGCGATCTTAGTTTTAGCCCTTTTCTAACACTGTAGTGGAGGGGGGATTAATCTTCATCGACCTCTCCATCATCCCTTGCTAATTCAATGATGATCTAGGAGTAGTCCACCCTTTGTGATGAGGGTTTGTACCAGTAACTATGTGATCTATCTCACTCTCCCTTGATTATGTTTGTTTCGATGATGATTGTTATCATGGGCTTTGTTAATGGAGTTGAATTATGTGATATATCCCTTGATATTATCTTTATGCTGAATTGGATATTTCTCTTGGTATGATTTTATTTATGTTGGATTGAATCTTTTGGGAATCAGTGAGATTACATGATGCATGTCTAGTATAAATTTTGGAGAACTGCAGTGACACTGGGGTAACTTAATGACTAATAGGTTAGAATGATAAAGATCATATGGTGTTGTCATAGTATAATTTTTGAGGTAGCTTGAGGTGACATTGGCGTAGCTCAAAATATTAAGATTGGAAAGATGATTTTGAGGTGGTTGGCTATTTGTGCACCTACCCGATCCCATCCTACTTTGATCCGATAAAAGAGAGGAACTTTGGCTAAATTTATTACTGCGCCTTTTGAGGTTATATCATGTTGTTTAACCATGTTAATAATGTTGGAAGTTGGCACTAGTGAAAGTAAGAGCCTTAGGCCTTGTTTCCAAGCATTGAGAATTGTTTTACTCACTTTTACTAATGTTTTCCATGATGTCCTATTTTATTCCGAAAACACAAACTATTGATATAATCCAAACTATTAATCTATCACCCAAATAACCAATATCTTCGCCAAACTAATGCACCTACACAATTAACAATTATATTGGGCGTGTTGGAGACACAAGAGATCACTTGTATTTGTTTGTAGGGTTGTGTGAGAAGGACTACTTTCAAACCTACATCTACTGCAGATTGATATTAGGTCATCCATTCGAGTGAAATTTGCAGTTGCCCTACAATCCTCTACCTTTGGAGGCCTGATACGTCTCCAGCGTATCTATAATTTTTGATTGTTTCATGCTATTATATTATCTGTTTTGGATGTTTTATATGCATTAATATGCTATTTTATATTATTTTTGGGACTAACCTATTAACCTAGAGCCCAGTGCCAGTTTCTGCTTTTTTCCTTGTTTTTGAGCCTCACAGAAAAGGAATACCAAACGGAGTCCAAACGGAATAAAACCTTCGCGGTGATTTTTCTTGGACCAGAAGACACCCAGGAGACTTCAAGTGCAAGTCAGAAGAGCCACGAGGCGGTGACAAGGGTGGAGGCCACGCCCCCAACCTTGTGGGCCCCTCGGTGACCCACTGACCTAGATCTTCCACCTATATATTCACATATATTCCCAAACCACAAGAGGCATCCACGAAAACACTTTTCCACCTCCGCAACCTTCTGTTCCCGTGAGATCCCATCTAGGGACCTTTTTCCGGCACCCTGCCGGAGGAGGATTGATCTTGGAGGGCTTCTACATCAACTCTATTGCCCTTCCGATGAAGCATGAGTAGTTTACCACAGACCTACGGGTCCATAGCTAGTACCTAGATGACTTCTTATCTCTCTTTGATTCTCAATACCATGTTCTCCTCGACGTTCTTGGAGATCTATCCCATGTAATTTTCTTTTGCGGTGTGTTTGTTGAGATCCAATGAATTGTGCATTTATGATTTGTTTATTTATGAATATTATTTGAATCTTCTCTGAATTCTTATATGCATGATTTGATATCTTAATGATTTTCTTTGAACTATCGGTTTGGTTTGGCCAACTAGATTGGTTTTTCTTGCAATGGGGGAAGTGCTTCGCTTTGGGTTCAATCTTGCGGTGTCCTTTCCCAGTGACAGTAGGGCAGCACGACACGTATTGTATTGTTGCTATCGAGGAGAAAAATATGGGGTTTACGCCATATTGCTTGAATTTATTCCTCTACATCATGTCATCTTACTTACAACGTTACTCTGTTCTTCATGAACTTAATACTCTAGATGCAGGCAGGAGTCGGTCAATGTGTGGAGTAATAGTAGGAGATGCTGGCAGGAGTCAGTCTATTTGACACGGACGTGTTGCCTATATTTCATAATCATTGCCTTGGATATCGTCATAATTTTGCCCTTTTCTATCAATTGCTCGACAGTAATTTGTTCACCCGCTGTATTATTTGCCTTCATGAGAGAAGCCTCTAGTGAAACCTATGGCCCCCGGGTTTATTTTCCATCATATTAGTTTTCGATCTACTATTTTCCATCATATTAGTTTCCGATCTACTATTTTGCAATCGTTTAGTTTCAAATCTGTAAACCAAAAAACCCAAAAATATTTTACCTTTTGTTTATCTATCTCTATAAGATCTCACTTTTGGAACTGACTGAAGGGATTGACAACCCCTTTATCGCGTTCAGTGCAAGTTATTTGATTGTTTGTGGAGGTATTAGTGGCTTGTGCATTCTCTCCTACTGGATTGATACCTTGGTTCTCTAACTAAGGGAAATACTTATCTCTACTTTGCTGCATCACCCTTTCCTCTTCAAGGGAAAAACCAACGCAAGCTCAAGAAGTAGGAGGAAGATTTTCTGGCGCTGTTGCCGAGAAGATGTACACCAAGTCAAGATATACCAAGTACCCATCATAAAACTCTCATCTCTTACATTACATTATTCGCCATTTGCCTCTCGTTTTCCTCTCCAGCACTTCTAAAACGATTTTCGAAAATATTTGCCTTTTTATTCGCCCTCTCTTTGATCCTTGTTTTCATTTGCCTTTATGTCTTTCTTGGCTCGTTTGCTTGTTTGCTTGGTATAATTGTGTAGTTATTAAAAATCAAAAAAAAAAGTTTATGGATCCACTTAAAGTTTCTACTTGGATCATCTTCGATCCATATGTGCTCTTGCTGAAACCCCGACTAGGTTAGTTGAGGGAAAATCTTTAGAAGAGCATGCTCATTTTGTGCGTCACCGTTTGTATGAAAAAGGGAGACTCTTATGGAATCAAATAAATTGTTTGCTGTGTTATGCTTGGAATCTTTGTGAACTTTGTCATTTTACTTGTTGCACTAAGAACCCAAAAAACACCTTCCCTACCTATGTGAGTTTAATAATAATGAAATCTTATCTTCTTATGACAAGGGTGTTTATAGTTACTATGATATCGAACAAATTGAAGAATTTGCTGCTTTTAAGGGTGCTTATGAAGTTGCGTCTTTGACTGAAAAGTATGATCTTACTCTCTACAAATCTGAAAATTTTGACATACTTAAATATTGCTATGGAAACTATGCTCATAATGTCTATGCCAAAGAATTTACTGAAAGAATGACCGTTCCATTGGAAGAAAATAATGATATGCATGAATCTATAGATAATTATGATTTCGATGATTTGATTGAAATATCCCTTGATGAACATGATGCTTGCTATTCTTATGGCCATGATGCCAATATTTATGGAGACAAATTTGCTATAGTTCCTTATGTTAAAAATGAGATTATTGCTATTGCACCCATACTTGATAGTTCCTGTTGACACACGAACACGTCACCGTGTACCCTCGACGCCGGGGGTGATGCACCGCAGCTCACGTCGAAGGAGACCCGACCACACAGTAGCGATCGCAAGGCGATCGGCGGGCGCTTTTAGAACCGAAGCCCCACTTGCGGGAGGGACCCGTCGGGCTCATGGTGACTATGGGCTGCCCTAGGTCGACTCGCTCGCCCCTAGAGCCTCGTGGATCGCTGCCCTCCAACGCGAAGAACGAACGAAGAACGAGAAAGAAAGATACAAGGATAGGGGATAAAGATAGATGAACACAAAAGTGTAATAGATTGATTGGTTCGATTGGTGTTGTTCAATCGGCTGTCACCCCCAACATATATAAGAGGCGGCTGGACTTCCCGTACAAATAAAGGATTCATCTAGGCTTTCCTTACAAGAAAAATACATCAATTCGCGTCCTAGAGTCCTAGTTCTATTCCAACTCGGATCCAGTCTGAATCTGGCCCAACTTCTGTCTTCCTCCTTGTGCAGGCCGCCGAGCCTCCATATGACCTCCGATCAAGATGACCCAAATATCAAACTTGTGCGCCTCGACGATACGAACAACTCTCATGTTGATCACTTTTTCAAATAAGGCCATCTTGAATACTTTTCGAGGTCATCTTTACCTTCCAGTCGGACTCAGTCTTGCGGTAGACTGAATTATCCGAGTCTTGTAGTGAATTTGCAGGCCATATACTATCTCCGATGACGATGACTCCAAAAGCAAAGTTTACCGTCTTGACGATACGCACAACTTCTGTATTGAACACTTCTCCATCCGAGATCATCTTGATAAACTTTTGGGCACATGTTCAGTTTCACTCGGATTTGAGCTCATCCACTCGGATATTAGAGTCTTTCACTCGGATGGTCCGACTGGACTTTTTCACTCGGATGACTAAATTTTCACTCGAAAGACAATCTTTCACTCGGATGATGACCACATTTTCAGTCGGAAGACAATCTTTTACTCGATCGATAAGTTTTCACTCGACCTTTTACTCGATCGACCTTTTACTCGATCGGTAGGTTTTCACTCGACCTTTTACTCGATCGGTAGGTTTTCACTCGACCTTATATTTGATCGGTAGGTTTTCACTCGACCTTTTACTCGATCGGTAGGTTTTCAGTCGACCTTTTACTCGGTCGGTAGGTTTTCACTCGACCTTTTACTCGATCGGTAGGTTTTCACTCAACCTTTTACTCGATCGGTAGGTTTTCACCCGAAAGGTAAGCTTTCACTCGACCGGTGAGTTTTCACTCGGATGGTAACTTTTCACTCGACCAAAAACATAGCCTGATCTTGATTTGCCTCTCCAGGTTGCATACGACCTCAGATTGAGACGAATTTTATATGAAAATCGACCGGCTCGACGAGACGAAACTTTTTCGTGTTGAAGGTTTTTCGATTCAATGCCGTCTTGAAGGCCAAATTGCTCGCGCGACCCATCAGACAGTCGTGCGGTACTTTGCGCCATATTTTCATTCAACTTCGGTCTGCAGTGTATTGCCTCTAACTTTTGCATATGAACTCGGATTGAGATGATTTATATATCAAAATGCATTGCCTCGACGAGACGAAGACAATTCCTTTAGAGTACTTCTTCATCCGAGGTCGTCTTGAAGGCGTGATTGGCCAAAAATCACTCAGAGCATTGAATTATGCCACTCGGAGTATAGTTTCGGTCCGTAAGATAAGGTCGAATGAATATAACCGAAACATCAAAGTCGTTCCACTCGGCGACGTGAATCTTTTCATGCTGAAGGCCTATTCACTCGAGACCATCTTCATTGCAATCTGTGTCTTGCCAAAAACAGGTGTCAACACATGCCCCCCTGTTTTCTGGCAGAGCTTGCGTGCCAGAAAATACCTTGCCTAGGGTAATTTTTAAGCACGATGTCAACACTCCATCGGCTGTGCATGTTGAGTATGATAATGTTAATCATCTATATGCTCATGTTTGTTGCTTCTTCGGTAGAGCCTCTTGGATAATATTTGTCTGAAAACAACAATTGGATATCACAAAGGCTTCCACGTAAGTTTCTTATGTCAATCCGGACTTTCCATTTGTCCAGGCATTCCCTGGGAATATTAGAACCCTTCAACGAAGACGGTTGCCGAACGATTATGACCATGCACCTCAAAGGAATATTGTCAACTGTTCGGCGACTCAACTCGTTATCAAAGTACACCATCAAGCCTCCGCCGAACAACGTCTGTCTCCTGACTTGAATCTTGCAAATAAGAGAAACTTTCTCCAGCCAGCTATATGACTCGCATTAGATCCATCAGTGGCCGACTCCACCGTAGAGTTAGCCGCAACTTGTGAGGTCAATGTTTGAGTGATTCGTCGATGCATATAAAGATAACATTTGTTGGACGGTTGGCAACGAATCATTGTGAACCTTGATGCACGCCACCCCTGTAGCCAAAAAGTCCTCTAGCCTGAATAGCACATCATATTCGGCTTGATTATTAGCATGTAAGCTCTAGTCGTCATGAAGTCTTCAAATCAAGCCCGTGAAGAAATACGTGAATAACGCCGATTTTGGGCGCTGCTTAACTGAATCCTGAAAATAATCTCCACAGCACTTTGATTTGGCGTCCAGTGAGCGCCGACTGATAAATGGGATGTCACGACCCTTTCTTTCGGTCTCCTAAGTCAACATTTCCTTGCTCCCCGAGTGAACAGAGCTTCATTCATCTCGGTGACACACTTTCTCTAGATCCTGCGATAAACCAACAATATGAGTCGACAACTTTTGCTGCACTAGATCCTCGATTAGTGGCGAATAATTAGTCGGCCTTCGATGTTTGGCAAAACTAAGAATTGGCTTTGGGAATATGAGATACACCACAATGAGCACAATTATTCAGATGCCAACTTTGTCAACATAATGTACTCTTAGGGCGATATGCAAATATCGGCCATGTGTCCTATTGAAGGACATGGTGAACCCGTCCACCAAAGTGTGAATAGCGAAATAATTCAGATGCTTGGTGGGATTAAGCTCCGGGATGCTGGCTTTGATGGAACGGTTGAAGAATATGGACGATGTGCCATTTGGAGTGCGCTATATTGAGATGAAAACAATTGACTCTGCCTACCGGCTTCACGCTTGTCCTCCTTTACTCCTGCCGGCTTCGCAACAGGAGATGTGATTCCGCTCTTGACTTGAAGATTTCTCTTGGGAACCCAAGCCATATTCCTCTTCTCCAGCTCCTTGACCCTGAGCCTCTTAAGTTTTCTTTCTTCCCAATGTGATAAGCCGAGTGAGCATCCCGGCTGTGATTTTGTTTTATGCACTAGCAAATTCTTCCTTGCTTTGGGCATCTCTGGCTTGGCCTGTCCAAACTTGGCGATTGGATCCTTGAAAGTAACCTGCTTCTCTTTCTTGTCCTTAGTAGTCAACATAGACTCGACTGTCTTTTTGTCATCTAGAGTCGGATCTGAAATAGCACATTTGCGGCCATCCTTTTTCACTCGGTACACTTGCTTGACCACGTCCATCTTCTTCACTGAGCTCCGGACCGATTCTTTTTGGTTGAGTCGGTCTTTAACATGTGGTTGTTGAACAAACGATGATCCTCTAGGAGCTGCATAATTTTGTTGAGGTGGTTTAGAATATGATGGACGGTGTGCCCTTGATTTATACTTGCCCCATGATTGATATGAATAATAGTCGGCAGGGGGAGGTATCCATGACATCGGCATTGGTGGCCCAAAAGGAGGATATGGAGTCTGCTTGCTCAACATCTTCCTTCGCCAATCCTTGTCTTCAAATTTATGCCTTGGGGGTGACTTCGATGCTTTTGTTTCACTCGGCCTATAAGCACTCTTTGCCTCACTTATCTTCTGATATTTTTCTAATAACTGTGCGAAAGTGACTTTCGGCTTTCTACCTTTGTGCTTACCATGGCCTTTGCTTTCTTTAATTGTGCATGTATCGGTCTTTGAATTTTCTTGTCGCCCCCCAGTGCTAGATGTCGTCATTGTAGATTTGATGGAATTCCCGTCTTCAAGATTTTTGTTGATGCACCTTTTAACCATATCCTTGCTCGAAGACTTGACCCCGTCATCATTAGTGTTTACCTGTTGACCTTTAGATGAATCGGCTTGAGATAGCCGACTCAACATTTGATCACCATCAAGACCAATCTGATACGACTGGCCATATGCTTGTGCCTCAACAAACTCCAATCATCCTATGTTGTCCGATTGTGCGGCTTGATGAATCATGTTGTTTTCTTTGATATTCTCTTCAAACAAGCATTGCATTTGTTCCTGTCTTGATAGCTCGACATCGTGATCAATTATAATAATAGGATTTGTTGATGATGTACCGATGATGTGATCACCTATGCCCAGATTGAAGGTACGCTGCTCATTCATTAACTGATATTGTGATACCGGCTCTGGAGCAAAACAACCGAGTGGTGCCGGTTTAATGCTATCTGACTCGGCTATGCATTAATTTTTGTCCTCTTTCCCCGATGCTCTTGAATCGGCTATCTCGGAGGACTTTGGACCTGGCTTTATGTTTCTGCAACCAAAGTAACTACAGAACATATGTCTCATTTGATACCAAATGTTAGCCAAGCATGAAACAATCAAAGCTACCCATACGAGCATAATTCTCAGTCGGCATAATGGGAAAAGCTTTGGTTGCGATAATCTATCACTAGCAGTCTCTATGAATGATACAATATGTTGACTAGCATAATTAGTGACAAGACTATTTCTAACAAACAAGTTACTCATCTCGATTGGTCTTTCCAAGTTAATTATGAACTTGCTAATGTATGCATCAACAATATGATTTTGACCGAATCGAAAATTGAATAAACTGTCTGCTGGGTGTACCTTTGTGAAGACTTTGGAAGGAGAAGATGGTTGCACCACTGGAACAATATCTTGTTCTACTTTTGAATAGTTCTCCAACACCTCTTCCTCTTCTTCTGGATCTCGTGCCTCATCACTCGGATTGATTGAGCAGATTTCACTCGGATTGCCCGAGCATATTTCACTCGGATTGGCCGAGTATATTTCACTCGGATTACCCAAGTGGATTTCACTCGGACGCTCTTTGTCAGTTGAACTTTGCTCAAGTGCACGCTCTAGTTCTTGATCTTTATCACTAGCCAAACTTTGTTTGGCCATATAAATTTTCTCTTGATGCTCATCAATTTCTTTGGCACGAAACTCATAGGGCAGCATGTAAGCTCCCTCACATCTAGAAAAATCTAACACGGCCAATTCGTTGCATTTAACGTTCCTTTGCTCGGCGAAACTTGCATCTTCTGTTTTGGTACACGCGGCAATAATTGGCTTGATGCACTCGACTTTAACCGGCGATGCACTCGTCTGGAACGATGCACTCGACTGGCATGATGTACTCAGATGGGTCGATGCACTCGGCTGGTATGATGTACTCGGTATGGACTCTATGCACTCGGTTGTAACCGTCTCTGTGCTCAATCTGGTTTCAACCAAATCCACCATTGTCTTGGCTTTAAAGGAACCATTTGACACGGTTGTAGACGACTTAGTCATATTTGCCTCAGTTTCAACCGAATCAACCGTATTAGCCGAGTGAATCATTTTTTGTTGTTCAGCTTGAAAAGCTTCTGTTTTATCTTGCCACAACATCGCCAAGGGGCCAACACGGTTGCTGCATAGAGGAAGGGACTTGACATATCCTTCCAAATATTCCACTCCACGCTTCTTCTTGAGTGCTTCATAAGCATGTCGATATTCTGCTGGTAATTCGTCAAGAGTTGGCGTAGTAAATTCGTTGATGCTATTCCCTGTGAGCTTTGGCTTGATCTTGTCCACTTGGGCCACATATTTTTCTTTAAAATCAGCCCTGCTTGGATTGGCTTGCCCCCCAATACTTTTATGATCTTTCGGCAATGGATTGATGTTGCCGAAACTTTGCAATAGTATAGGGGGTGTATAACATGCTGCAATGATAGGTGAAGATGTGTGCACTGTTGTTGAATATTTTCTCACGCCAATTTGATCAATCGGCAACACTTCGTCTTCTTTTAAAACCCTAGCTTTTATTGCCTCATAATCAGGAACCAAACCTTTATCATGTTGCTCAAGGCAAAGAGCGGTAATCTTTTTATTTTGCGCTAAGCTTTTTAACGCAGCCAAAGTCACCTCATCTCCTGCAATATTAGACACATACACTCCTGTAGAATCTCCATTTACTCGGCCATAAAAGTGATCCGAGTCATGAATACTTTTAGTTGCATATGATGCTGAACAATTAATATCGTGAGGTGTATCATATGATGACTGAGGATAACCGGCCAAATAGCTAATGGAAGCATGGTCGATTACCTCATTCATCGGCATGTTTGGGGATAAACCCGCGTATTGCGAATTGACTGCCGATGAATAAAACTGCGAGACGCCCTCCTGCACATGAGGTGTCATATATTGATCACTCGAACAAATCGTGTTATTCATCGGCATATTGAAAGATGTTGCCGATGCACGAAAGTTCAGATTCATAAGTTGCATGTCGCAGTTCTGTAAATTCGAAGTTTCTCCAATGGAATAACTAGTCGGCCTTTGCTCGTTAGGGCTAGCCGACATGACATGTCCATTGAAAGATCTAGCAACATCAACATAATGGCTATTTGCATCTACATAAGGAGATTGATGATACATGTTACCGTTGTAGATTGCAGCCGCTTGATGACGCTCTCCTCGTAGCAAGAACAGTGGAGACTGTTCAAAGCTTCGCCCCCAGTGAGTCGCCAAAAGTGTGTTGACACACGAACACGTCACCGTGTACCCTCGACGCCGGGGGTGATGCACCGCAGCTCACGTCGAAGGAGACCCGACCGACAGCGCGATACGCAAGACAGTCGGCGGGCGCTTTTGTAGATCCGAAGCCCCACTTGCCCGGGAGGGACCCCGTCAGGGCTCGCGGCGGCTATGGGCTGCCCTAGGTCGATTCGCTCGCCCCTAGAGCCTCGTGGATCGCTGCCCTCCAACGCGAAGAACGAACGAAGAACGAGAAAGAAAGATACAAGGATAGGGGATAAAGATAGATGAACACAAAAGTGTAATAGATTGATTGGTTTGATTGGTGTTGTTCAATCGGCCGTCACCCCCAACATATATAAGAGGCGGCTGGACTTCCCGTACAAGTAAAGGATTCATCTAGGCTTTCCTTACAAGAAAAATACATCAATTCGCGTCCTAGAGTCCTAGTTCTATTCCAACTCGGATCCAGTCTGAATCTGGCCCAACTTCTGTCTTCCTCCTTGTGCAGGCCGCCGAGCCTCCATATGACCTCCGATCAAGATGACCCAAATATCAAACTTGTGCGCCTCGACGATACGAACAACTCTCATGTTGATCACTTTTTCAAATAAGGCCATCTTGAATACTTTTCGAGGTCATCTTTACCTTCCAGTCGGACTCGGTCTTGCGGTAGACTGAATTATCCGAGTCTTGTAGTGAATTTGCAGGCCATATACTATCTCCGATGACGATGACTCCAAAAGCAAAGTTTACCGTCTTGACGATACGCACAACTTCTGTATTGAACACTTCTCCATCTGAGATCATCTTGATAAACTTTTGGGCACATGTTCAGTTTCACTCGGATTTGAGCTCATCCACTCGGATATTAGAGTCTTTCACTCGGATGGTCCGACTGGACTTTTTCACTCGGATGACTAAATTTTCACTCAGAAGACAATCTTTCACTCGGATGATGACCACATTTTCAGTCGGAAGACAATCTTTTACTTGATCGATAAGTTTTCACTCGACCTTTTACTCGATCGACCTTTTACTCGATCGGTAGGTTTTCACTCGACCTTTTACTCGATCGGTAGGTTTTCACTCGACCTTTTATTCGATCGGTAGGTTTTCACTCGACCTTTTACTCGATCGGTAGGTTTTCACTCGACCTTTTACTCGGTCAGTAGGTTTTCACTCGACCTTTTACTCGATCGGTAGGTTTTCACTCAACCTTTTACTCGATCGGTAGGTTTTCACCCGAAAGGTAAGCTTTCACTCGACCGGTGAGTTTTCACTCGGATGGTAACTTTTCACTCGACCAAAAACATAGCCTGATCTTGATTTGCCTCTCCAGGTTGCATACGACCTCGGATTGAGACGAATTTTATATGAAAATCGACCGGCTCGACGAGACGAAACTTTTTCATGTTGAAGGTTTTTCGATTCAATGCCGTCTTGAAGGCCAAATTGCTCGCGCGACCCATCAGACAGTGCGTCTGGTACTTTGCGCCATATTTTCATTCAGCTTCGGTCTGCAGTGTATTGCCTCTAACTTTTGCATATGAACTCGGATTGAGATGATTTATATATCAAAATTCATTGCCTCGACGAGACGAAGACAATTCCTTTAGAGTACTTCTTCATCCGAGGTCGTCTTGAAGGCGTGATTGGCCAAAAATCACTCAGAGCATTGAATTATGCCACTCGGAGTATAGTTTCGGTCCGTAAGATAAGGTCGAATGAATATAACCGAAACATCAAAGTCGTTCCACTCGGCGACGTGAATCTTTTCATGCTGAAGGCCTATTCACTCGAGACCATCTTCATTGCAATCTGTGTCTTGCCAAAAACAGGTGTCAACAGTTCCTTGAATCAAAAGCATGATTGCAATGATGTTATTATAAATTGTATTAATGTCAATTATGTTAATGATATGCAAAACCCCAAGCTTGGAGATGCTAGTTTTGCTATGTCCACTACTTGTTGCAATGATCATGATTGGGTGATTCTTCGTATGATCTCGAAAATTTATTTAAGCCCCAAGATGAATATGAGATTGATAATAAATGTTTGCAATGATATTGAAAGTGGGTTTGGAAGAGTGTCAACTTTAGCCCACATATTTGGAGAATGTTAAATCTTATGAATTTTTTGATAAAAGTGGGTTTGGAGAGGTCATTACTTTAGTTAATGTTGATCCTACTATTTTGGAAGAGTGTCAACTTTTCATGCATATGGATCGTGTTGAGAATATGTTATGTGATAGATATATTGTTGAATTTGCTTATGATCCTACATGTAATTATTATGAGACAGGAAAATATGGTTGTAGAAATTTTCATGTAAATAAATTACCTCTCTTCAGGTTGAGGTTGTCTATGTTTTATTCTTCTTCCTTGCATATGCTAGTTTTTGCTTGCCTTGATAATTTGTTTGCTTATAAAATGCCTATGCATAGGAAGTATGTTAGACTTATATGTGTTTGTCACGTGTTTTATGATGCTCTCTTTGTGCTTCAATTCTTCTCTTTTATGTGAGCATCATTGAATTATCAATGCCTAGCTAAAAGGCTTTAAAGAAAAGCGCTTGTTGGGAGATAACCCAATATTTCTCTTTCCTGTTTTTAGATAAATAAATCATCCAGCCACTGGTTAGATGTTTTTTTATGTTTTAGTTAATGTTTGTGCCAAGTAAGACCTTTGGGATGGCTTACGGTGATAGTTGTTTTGATCTTGCTGAAAAATAGAAACTTTTGCTCCCAGGAAAATAATTTTCAATTTTTACAGAAGCCTTCTTTTGATCTGATTATTTTGGCACAAGATTGGTACACAAATTTCCAGGTTTTCCTAACTTTTCATAATTTTTGGATTTACATAAGTATTCGAGAGTTACAGATTGCTACAGACTGTTCTGTTTTCTATGTGTTGTTTGCTTATTTTGAGGAATCTATGGGTAGTATTGAGGGGTATGAACCATGGAAAAGTTAGAATACAGTAGATATTGCACTAATATAAATAAAGAATGAGTTCACAGCAGTACCAAAAGTGGTGATTTATTTTCTTATACTAACGGATCTCATAAGATTTTCTGTTGAGTTTTGTGTTGTGAAGTTTTCAAGTTTTGGGTAAGGATTTGATGGACTATTGAATAAGGAGTGGCAAGAGCCTAAGCTTGGGGATTCCCAAGGCACCCCAAAGTAATATTCAAGGACAACCAAGAGCCTAAGCTTGGGATGCCCTGAAGGCATCCCTCTTTAAATCTTAAATCTATCGGTAACTTTACTTGAGGCTATATTTTTATTCACCACATGATATGTGTTTTGCTTGGAGCGTCTTTTATGATATGAGTCTTTACTTTTTAGTTTGCCACAATCATAATTGCTTTACACACCTTTTGAGAAGGACACACATGAATCGTGATTTATTAGAATACTCTATGTGCTTCACTTATATATTTTGGGCTAGGCAATTTTGGTCTAGTGCTTCACTTATACTCCCACCGTCCCATAATATAAGAGCATTTTTGTCACTAGTATAATGTCAAAAACATTCTTATATTATGGGACGGAGGGAGTATATTTTTAAGCATGGCGGTGGCTTTATTTTATATAAATTGTTGAACTCTCATGCTTCACTTATATTATTTTGAGAGTTTCTCTAAACAGCGTGGTAATTTGCTTTGGTTATAAATTTATTCCTAATATGATAGGTATCCAAGAGGGATATAATAAAAACTCTCATATAAAGTGCATTGAATACTATGAGAAGTTTGATTCCTTATGATTGTTTTGAGATATGAGGATGATGATATTAGAGTCATGCTAGTGGAGTAATTGTGTATTGTAGAAATACTTGTGTTGAGGTTTGTGATTCCCGTAGCATGCACGTATGGTGAACCGTTATGTAACGAAGTTGGAGCATGTTTTATTTATTAATTGTGTTCCTTATGAGTGGCAGTCGGGGACGAGCGCTGGTATTTTCCTACCAATATATCCCCCTAAGAGCATGCGCGTAGTACTTTGTTTTGATAGCTAATAGATTTTGCAATAAGTATGTGAGTTCTTTATGACTAATGTTGTGTCCATGGATTATACGCACTCTCACCCTTCCACCATTGCTAGCCTCTCTAGTACCGCGCAACTTTCGCCGGTACCATACACCCACCATATACCTTCATCAAAACAGCTACCATACCTACCTATTATGGCATTTCTATAGCCATTCCGAGATATATTGCCATGCAACTTTCTAACGTTTTGTTTATTATGACACGCTTCATCGTTGTCATATTGCTTTGCATGATCATGTAGTTGACATAGTATTTGTGGAAAATCCATCGTTCATAATTTTCATACATGTCACTCTGGAGTCATTGCACATCCCAGTACACCGCCGGAGGCATTCATAAAGAGTCATATTTTGTTCTATATGACGAGTTGTAATTCTTGAGTTGTAAGTAAATAAAAGTGTGATGATCGTCATTATTAGAACATTGTCCCATGTGAGGAAAAAAAGGAGAGGCCAATGAAGCCTAAATAAAAAGAAGGAGGCCAAAGAAGCCATTGCAAAAAAATGAGTGAAAAAAGAGAGAAGGCGCAATGTTACTATCCTTTTTCCACACTTGTGCTTCAAAGTAGCACCATGATCTTCATGATAGAGAGTCTCCTCCTATTTTGTCACTTTCATTTACTAGTGGGAATTTTTCATCATATATATTGGCTTGTATATTCCAACGATGGGCTTCCTCAAATGCCCTAGGTCTTCATGAGCAAGCATGTTGGATGCACACCCATGATTTGAATATTTTGTGTGATGAAGATGGAGCGTAGCTAGACTATATGATTTGGTAGGGATAGCTTTCTTTGGCCATGTTATTTTGAGAAGACATGATTGCTTTATTAGTATGCTTGAAGTATTAACATTTTTATGTCAATATTAAACTTTTGTTTTGAATCTTATGGATCTGAACATTCTTGCCACAATAAAGAAAATTACATGGATAAATATGTTAGGTAGCATTCCACATCAAAAATTCTGTTTTAGTCATTTACCTACTCAAGGACGAGCAAGAATTAAGCTTGGGGATGCTTGATAAGTCTACAACGTATCTATAATTTTTTTATTGTTCCATGCTATTATATTATCTATTTTGGATGTTTTATATGCATTAATATGCTATTTTCTATATTTTTTGGACTAACCTATTAACCTAGAGCCCAGTGTCAGTTTCTGTTTTTTCCTTGTTTTTGAGCCTCCCAGAAAGGAATACCAAACGGTGTCCAAACAGAATGAAACCTTCGTGATGATTTTTCTTGGACCAGAAGACACCCAGGAGACTTGGAGTGCAAGTCAGAAGAGCCACGAAGCAGCGACAAGGGTGGAGGGTGCGCCCAAGGGGGTAGGGCATGCCCCCTACCTTGTGGGCCCCTCGGTGACCCCCCGACCTAGATCTTCCTCCTATATATTCACATATATTCCCAAACCACCAGAGGCATCCATGAAAACACTTCTCCACCACTGCCAACCTTCTGTTCCCGTGAGATCCCATCTATGGACCTTTTCCGGCACCCTGCCAGAGGGGGATTCGATCACGGAGGGCTTCTACATCAAATTACCATTCTGATGAAGTGTGAGTAGTTTACCACAGACCTACAGGTCCATAGCTAGTAGCTAGATGGCTTCTTCTCTCTCTTTGATTCTCAATACCATGTTCTCCTCGACGTTCTTGGAGATCCATCCCATGCAATCTTCTTTTGCGGTGTGTTTGTCGAGATCTGATGAATTGTATATGTATATTTATGATCTATTTATCTATGAATATTATTTGAATCTTCTCTGAATTCGTATATGCATGATTTGACATCTTTGTAATTCTCTTTGAACTATCGGTTTAGTTTGACCAACTAGATTGGTTTTTCTTGCAATGGGAGAAGTGCTTAGCTTTGGGTTCAATCTTGCGGTGTCCTTTCCCAGTGACAGTAGGGGAAGAAAGGCACATATTGTATTGTTTCCATCAAGGATAAAAAGATGGGATTTACACCATATTGCTTGAGTTTATTTCTCTACATCATGTCATCTTACTTAAAGCGTTACTCTGTTCTTCATGAACTTAATACTCTAGATGCAGGCAGGAGTCGGTCGATGTGTGGAGTAATAGTAGTAGATGCAGGCAGGAGTCGGTCTACTTGACACGGACGTGATGCCTATATTTCATAATTATTGCCTTGGGTATCGCCATAACTTTGCACTTATCTATCAGTTGCTCCACAATAATTTGTTCACCCACCATATTCTTTGCCTTCATGAGAGAAGCCTCTAGTGAAACCTATGGCCCACGGGTCTATTTTCCATCATATTAGTTGCCGATCTACTATTTCCGTCATATTAGTTTCCGATCTACTATTTTGCAATCTTTTACTTTCAGATCTATAAACCAAAAAACCCAAAAGTATTTTATATTTTGTTTATCTATATCTATCATATCTCACTTTTGCAAGTTACCGTGAAGGGATTGACAACCCCTTTATCACGTTGGGTGCAAGTTGTTTGATTGTTTGTGCAGGTATTGGTGGCTTGTCCGTTGTCTCCTACTGGATTGATACCTTGATTCTCTAACTGAGGGAAATACTTATCTCTACTTTGTTGCATCACCCTTTCCTCTTCAAGAGAAAAACCAACACAAAATCAAGAAGTAGCAAGGCCTAGCAAAGTCTTCGAGAATATAAGTGTGTAGAAGACATCACTTATCAAACCAAGCCTCGTCACAATTATGCACTTTGATGATATTTTGGAGAACTGCAGCCCTGCTGGAACTTTCACTTGTTTCTTGACTGAATGAAGTGTGCCAACATGAAGAATTGGGAAGATTCTTTTAAGAACTCCTAGGATCCTTTCCACATGGTTGCGAAGAACTGCATGTCGATGATTGAACAATTCACTATGGATTTGTGGTCGATGGCATCCATGCCCTAATTTCTTCAAATTGTACCGAACAACCTGATAAGGTGCAAGTAATGATTCAATATTTCCATAAACCCCATCAACCAAACAAACTGTTCCATCTGGTACTCTAAAGCCTTTGCTCATCACAGACTGAAGAATTCTGATATTTAGAGGAACCCGCCCAGCCACATGATACAAAAGTGACTCTTAGGTCAAAGTCACATGCAATCATAAAATTATGACTAAGGTTTCTCTTCCTATTTCAAAATGGAGCGGCATTCCTGAGTGTTGTCTTCATAGGTACATGAGGCCCATCAATGGCTCCTATACAATTCTGAAAGGAAACCAATTGTTGAAGTGGTATCGAAACCAGGAAAGAAATTTTTTGCAAGCAGTTTATCAATGTTGGGAGGCTTCAAAAATCAACTAGCTAAGATAGAGATCGTGTTGAAGAAATCCTTGATGTACTCATGAAATGTACAACCACTATGCTCAACTTCTAATTGGAGATCTTCATAAGATTAATTATGTCATACCACAAATAGGAAAGATGCTACTTCTCCTTGATTCTTGGCTCCGATACCAACTTTTCTCTCCTAAGATAAGATGCCAAAGCCCTTAAGATATGTGGTCCCCTCCTACAAGTTGTCAGGTAGCTCTTGACATGCCCTATAAGGATATTGTTAACATGCTTTGTGCCATATAGGATGGATCTATGTCATTGTTTTTTCTCAATTGGTCCTCTATTACACATTCAATGCAATGCTGACCAAATAACAACAACATGACAACGTCATCCTCCCCTCTCGTCTTCCTAATTCAATCGGGAATCTAGGCATTCATTCAGCACTAAAACTAGAATAAACAAGCAACAAGTAAGACTACATAAGCTATCAAATAAGATATAGTACATATAGATGCAAAGAAAGAAGTGCATAAGTACTACAAGCAAATATGTACTACATACGGAGAAAGGTGTCTGGTGTATACATAAGATATAGTACTTGGCAAAGGGAATATTGACTTGTTGCACTAAAACTGAGTATATTTATGTGCTTTGATATTGTTTGATAATTGTTAACTATTGGCAATTGCTTTGCATCAGTATTCTTGAGTGAAACTTTAAAGATACTACATCATATAATCATGTTAAGGTAGCATTCACAATAAAAATTGTGATTTTTTTCATCTATCTACCGGGGACGAGCACAGATTAAGCTTGTGGATGCTCACGTCTCGGATCTATCTATATTTTTTTGGCATGGTCATGCTGTTCTTATCATTTATACATACTTTTGGCAATTTTAATGGACTAACCTATTAAATCTAGTGTCAAGTGTTAGTTTATGTTCTTTACTATTTTGATGCATCAGAATAAATATTTCTGGGTGACCAAAAAAATAAGGAAAATATACATCATCACCGGAAATTAGTAGAAGGCATGAGAGCAACAAAGCAACAACAAAGGGCAGTCACCAAGGCCCCACGCGGCCTCACCACGAGGCTAGGGTCTATGCCACGTAGACCTATAGTGTGGGCCTCCTGGGGCACTTCGCCGCCGCCTCTCGCTCCTGGCTCTGTAATAACACACTGATCGCAATCGTAATTATAATGGAATTTTTACACCACCGCCTCCACATGTTCTGAGGCAATATAATCTAGAGTCTTTTTCCTGTACTCCATCGGAGCTATCTACATCAACTTTTTTTCTCTGATGATCATGTGTTGGTAGTGCTCCTTGGACCATAGGTCAATATAAGGAGCTATATGGCATCTCCCTTCTCTCGTTCTTCAATAACTACATCACATTAGCTACCCTACGTGATTGATCAATCAGATGTAATTCCCGGTGTGATGAATTTTCACCTTATAATCTGATTATATATGGATTGTTATTTGGTTTATTTGGGTTCTTTGTTGCATGATTTAAATACATGTATGATCCGATTTATCAGTCTTTTTCATTGGCCATGTTTAGATGAAAGATCTCTAAGAGGGAGTTGTGTATGTTGGTCGGACTTAACTTTGCAAGTAATCTATCTCAATGACAAAAAGGATAAAAAGCCTTGTAGTGTGTTACATCCACTAAAGATCAAAATATAATTTACTAGTTGTCTTGGTGATGAACTGGAGGTAAAGAAAATATATTATCAACGTTATGTCATCTTGCTTAATGTAATGCTCTATTTTTATCTTAGACTCATGTTGGGTAGTGATCCTGGAGTGGAGTATTAATTATAGATGCAATTAGATACTAGTATATAGACATAAGGATGTAATGCGTATTTGCAATCGTGGCTTGTATGATTGATCATCAACACTGGATTTAATCGATACACAGCTATAGTTTATTTTACCACACCTATGTTACTTTGGAGAGGTGCCACTAGTGAAATCATGAATCTCGGTCCTTTGTTTCTCATAAATACAACCTCATTTACTTTATTCTTTTATTTAATATTCTAAATTGTGTTTCTTTTGTTAATAAAGTTCAATTCTTATGACTACATTAAATATTGTAACTAGGAAAGATAGTGAGATTGACAATCTCACTAGTCTAAGTTGGGGACCAAGAGAGGTTCTCCAGTTGTGTGCGGGGTTGATCATCGGCTTGTAGGGGAACTCTACATATTTGATACCGTGGTCTTCAAATAGCGAGGGAGGATGCTTCCGATACTACAAACGTTTGCTCTTCAGGGCCCAACAAATATTCATCTAACATGCACATCAATATTAGCCAGGGATATCATGACACAATCATCTTCCCCTATACAAAATTCCAGCCAAAAGGCTATTTGGAGACCATCCTTAACCTCGTGTTTAGCTCCAATACAAATCAAATTCCTTGCCTTCAGGATTAATTTATAGAATTGGTACCCCCTTTTGGCACAAATTAATCAAAGTAAGGATGTGTCTACCCAAGTACTCGACCATGTCAAGCCACAACCCTCCCTCTTATTGTGGATCTTCCAGGCCAGTTTCGCCACAAGGCACCTATTCAAGTGTTCATGAGTTTAGAGTTGGTGATCCCAAGTCCTCCTTGCCATCTTAGGTAACAAATAATGCCCCATTAGATATTCTACTTCTTTTCTTTTAGCCAAATGAACCTCAATCCAAACTTTATCAAAATCTACATGGACCCTGTCCCGGAGAAGGTGGCACGCCATGATGTACATTGGAAGAAGACAAGAATTAATAAGCAATGTCTTCCCCTTGAATACAAATTCTTGCATTTTTCATGATTCAACCCACTCAGATACCTTCTCAGAAAGGAAGCAAAAACTGGTGATGCTAAACTTCCCAGGCGAGATGTCCCAGGGCAGCTCATGGGAATGCTATCCAACTTATAGTTCATCTTATTAACGGCTTGGTGCAGCTCCTCGAGGTCACGTACCATAACAATAGCCTAGTATGAAAGTTGACTTTTGAGTCATGACATGGACTCAAAGCACAATAGTAAGAATTTGAGGTTGATGATATACAAGGGATTGTTACAACCAAGGATCAATATCGTGTCAGCACATTGCAGCCATAGAAGTTCCTCGAGACAAGGTGTGGGAAAATTCATCTAGTTTTTTTATGCTCCCCGATATTTAGCTCAAGGTTAAGCTAAATACTAGAAGTACACAAAAAAATACACTCAACTAAAGCAGGGCCTAATTCATGTGCCAAGTCCAAAAGGACCCATGAATAAACATGTTTATATGCTTGCACACACTAGAAGCACACAAAGAGTACACAATTCAAGCAAGCCTAATTATTGGGTCAAGGTATAAAGGACCTATGAAAGAAATGCTTTACAAAGTTCTTTCGTCCTCTACGGAATCGTGTAGTCATGACACTTTAAAATTTGACAAAATAATTCCAAACACCATCTCTAAAATTCAAAGCTTTTGTTTGTTACGCTAAAATAATCCATAAATGTGAGACACGACATCAAAAGCATGTATAACAACATATGGGGGACCTCAACCAGTGCACCACTGCTTCTGCTATCGACATTGGTAAAGGCTTATTTATGGTTGTGCCTGTGAATGTTTGGAGTATATAAGTACATAACCATACCGTTACTTGTTAACAAAACGTACCGTTATGAGTTTTTCAAATTAGACCGGGATTCCATATTTCGGCCTGGCTGGAAATAGTTACTTTCCTGATCAACCCCCCCCCCCAAAAAAAAGAATTTTGCACAGACTTTCTTTCCTGAAAGGACCTAAAGTTTTAGATCGAAGGGAGTATATAGGTAACACTGAGAAGGAAAAACTTTATACACTCCCTGCGTGTCGACGATCGGGTGGCGATCGAGCATGATGAGAAGGCCAACACCATCTATGAACACTTCAGCAAGATCATGGGATCCACGGAGACAAGAGGATGCACCATCAACTGGGATGAAATTCAGTTGCCATCTATCCAAACCGAAGGCCTGGATGCCCCTTTCTCTGAAGCTGAAATCTGGGCTGCAGTCCTAGCCTCGCCTGTGGAGAAAGCTCCGGGCCCGGATGGATTCAACGAACAGTTTTTCAGAACCTGCTGGGACATCATAAAAGACGAGGTGTTGGCTGTCTTCAACCAATTCCATGCACTTTCAGGAGCTAACTTTGCCAAAATCAACTCTGCATTCGTGGCACTCCTGCCAAAAAAGGACGGAGCTGATTCTGTAGGGGACTTCAGGCCGATCAGCCTCATCAACTCCCTCGCAAAGCTAATCACCAAGGTGCTATCTCTACGATTAGCGGACAAGATTTCTGATGTTATTTCACCTGCCCAGAGTGCGTTCATCAAATCAAGATGCCTGCAAGACAACTTCTTGTATGTCAGAAACTCAGTTCGCTCGCTGCACCGCAAGAGGAAACCGGCGCTACTCATCAAATTGGATATTGCTAGAGCCTTTGACTCAGTATCATGGGAATTCATCCTTGAACTGCTCCAGCAATTGGGTTTTAGCACTCGCTGGAGAGATTGGATCACTCTGCTGCTCCGATCCTCATCCTCCTCCTTCCTGCTAAATGGCGACCCGGGCCCCCAACTGATACACCGTCGAGGACTGCGGCAAGGAGATCCCCTGTCACCTCTGCTGTTCATCCTAGCAATAGACGTTCTCCACCGCTTGATTGCCAAAGCGGCCGAGGACGGTATCCTTGCACCTCTGCCAGGAAGAGAGCTAAAGTTGCGAACTAGCCTGTACGCGGATGATGCCGTCATCTTCGCAAACCCTGACAAGGACGAACTTGACAAACTCTTTGAGATCATTTCCCGTTTTGGAGAGGCATCTGGCCTGCGCCTCAACATCACCAAATGCTCGATCACACCCATCAGATGCGAAGAGATAAACCTCCCGGAAGTTCTCCACAATTTTGGTGGCCAAATATCTCAATTCCCCATCAAATATCTAGGCCTGCCGATAAGCCTGTGAAGGCCAAAGATGGTACTGTTCCAATTCATTCTGGACCGTATCCGTGCACGGCTGGCTGGTTGGAAGGGACGGCTGATGCCCATAGCTGGAAGGAGGGTGCTCGTCCGCTCAGTTCTCTCAGCAATCCCCACCTTCGCCCTCTCCGTTCTTAGGCCTCCCAAGCTTCTGTTCAAGCAGATTGACAAAGCGAGAAGGAAGTTCCTCTGGACCCAGGACGAGGAACTCAGTGGAGGTAAATGCAAAGTTGCCTGGAAAAATGTCTGCACCCCGACGGAAAACGGTGGCCTTGGCATTCTTGATTTGCAGATATTCTCAAGTGCCTTGCGCCAGCGATGGCTGTGGCTATCTTGGCAAAATGAGGAAAGACCATGGAAGGGCTCGGAGCTTCCGTGTGACAAAACTGACAGAGCTTTGTTCGACTCTGCGACCACAGTCACCCTCGGCAATGGAAAGTCAGCTCTGTTCTGGCTATCTCCATGGATCACCACCCCCAACCTGGCCACTTTGTTCCCAGGACTGTTCAAGCGCTCAAAAGGAAAGGAGAAATGCGTGGCTGATGCCCTGGCAGACAATTCATGGGTGCATGATATCAGCCTCCGCCCAAATGACAGCCTCATTCAGAGTTTTCTGGCCCTATGGAGGGAACTGCGAGCTGCAAACCCGGTGCTGCAACCTCAAGTGGAGGACAAGATCGCATGGCACACCGACAACACTGGCACATACAGCGCCAAATCTGCGTATAAGCTGCAGTTCAGAGACTGCACGAAGACAGACGACAAGCAGCTTATATGGAAAACCTGGGCTCCAGGAAACGTCAAGTTCTTCGTCTGGCTGCTCCTCCGCAATCGTTTATGGTGCAACGACAGATTGCAACGCAGAGGATGGGAAAATGATTACTTTTGCTCCCTTTGCAGAAGAAACCTTGAGACCTCGACTCACCTGATCTGGGACTGTCCAACCTCCAGAGCAATTTGGAGGCAGATTGCAACCTGGAATGGCTGCGAGAAACTCACGCTTATTTCAGAGAACATCCAAGACACAACCTCCTCCACCCAACGGCTGCGTGACACCCTCCAACAGGCACGACCGAGGCTCAGGGAGAGGCTCAAGACAACGATTTTCCTAACAGCATGGCACATCTGGCAGGAAAGAAACAGTCGCACCTTCAAGCACGAGGAAAGCACAGTATGCAATGTCGTCGCTGCAATAAGGAGAGATGCTGAAGGTTGGAAGCTGGCAGGAGCAAACTGCCTCGCGACTCCTCTGGGAGATCCGGGCTAGGGCAATCACTCTCATACTTTCACGCCTAAGTCTTGTAATCCACCATGATCACTTGATCATGAACATATTTTCCGCCTCTATCCTCCTAATATATGAACGCCGGTGATACACCGGATCTTTCAAAAAGAACACTCTTGTTAGGTTAGGCCAAATTCACACCTTGGGCATCGAATGAAATCTTGGCAAAATCCACGATTGCTCCAAAGACTTCCCAACAGTCTCGCCAATCAAGCAAACGAATGAGTAGTCAAACTACACGTCAAAGATTCTGCTCACAACTCTCACATTCAGAGGCTAGCGACCAGAGCAGACCACAGGACAAGCTCAGGACAGCCGCCTCGGTCGGTCCATCGTCCCACATCGCTAGATTCTACCTGTCTTATTTTATCAGACTCCCCATAAAACCGTTAGCGAGTTTACCAGACACGAGATCGAAAATGGGTGTCGCTGTCGTCCTGGGAACGGAGAGAGTATCCCTCTGGAAAGCTCACACACTCACATGGACCTTATGAGCCTCCAAGAATCCCAATTTTAAAACCGCAAGCATCGATCGGGCCGGCACCAGTAGGCACCCAGCCAGCTGGGACTGGGAGGCAGCCTCGCGCTAATCCTGGATTAGTGTCCTAACTAATCCTGTGGAACCCGCTCGAAATCCACACTGATTGAGTGGTATTCTACGATTGATCTCGTGGTAGTACGTTTGACTCCAGTGTGCATGCAATATAGTCGCATGGCTAGCTACGTAGCTAGGTTACCTTTTTAAGTGGCTCGAGGCGTGCATGGATTAGGTTAATCCGGGCGGTACTACCAGCTGGGGTCCAAGACTGGATACACACTGTACTTCCATATGCCCCGAGTGTCCGGGACCATCACCGGCCAGCACTAGCTGCACTTGTCTAGTGCCAGTAGCTCTGATCATGCATCGAGAACATCGATCGCAATTGACCCGGGAGCTCACGGAATCCGTTCGATCGATCACACACGCCACACTAGGACGTATAGTACACTAGTAGGTTACTAGTATCGTTCAACTGATCGAAACGCAAAGTTAATGACACCCATGTCTCGCGGGCTTGGTCGGTCGGGTTCCAGCGCATGCGTACCGTACTGCCAGTGTCTTGTTACACGTTTCTTTAGCGGCACTACGGGTACTAGCCACACTATTACATGTGTACACTCCACCGATGAATGGATAGTTTGGTTGCAAAACCCTAGGGTAATTACTTTGTTAATTTGGCAGTAGCTGCTAGCTGATTGTATGCGCCAGGCAAAGTTGATACGATCCGATTTGTCTCGGACAAGACGATCGCATTGTGCCGGTCGATCCTCGGACAGTTTCCAATGATATGGCATGCAGGAGGCTTCTCATGGGGGACACGGCCGCAGCGCCAGCGTCCCCGTGTTCACTTCCCGCCGGAGTTGGCGTCGTACATACATACCTGGCTCGACCGCTCCCATTTGATTTGTTCCCCCGATCGAATTTTATCACGTTGTGCCGGCCGGGCCATGCATGGATTGATTCGCTTCGATGATCGGGTTGGTCAAATTAATGCTCGTTTGTCGTTGTAGCAGCAGCGCTAGCTAGGGTACGTAGTAGTACGTACGTGGTTGTTAACTTGCATGCGGCGGCCGGGCCAGATTATTCAGTGTGCCTACAAAACTAATGTTAAGCTCGTTGTCACATTCTGCGCCATGGAACTAGCGAGCCGTGGCAACAAAAGTATTGCCGTCACTAGCTGGCTAGGTCTGGATAGATCATGTGACTGTTTTTCTTTTCAGTGAGAGAGACTGAGAGAGCTCAAATGTAATAGTGGATTAGGTGTCCTGTTGGGATCAGAACAATCAATCAGCAGGGGCTGAGTAGTGATCACTAGCAGGCATCATGAGACGAGACGCACGTCGTACTGTCATCCTTGACGAATGGACGACCGACCGAGAGGACGTGCCAATTAATCGGGTCGACGACAATGCGATGTGATGCCTAGTCGCGACCGATGGTCGATGGAGATGGGCACGCACCGGCACCGGCACCGGTATCCATCGGCCGCGCGCCCCTTTACTCATTAGAACGTGGCCACCATATCAGTATCTCACCGGCCTTGGTCGCTCGCCGTCCCGTCGTCCTCGCCGGCCGGCACAGCTATACTGTATGGACCCGGACCGACATGCCTCTCCCTGACCCTCAGCTCGTTGCATGTCCGCCGCCGGCTGCCGCGTGCATACATTTGATAGTACTGGTGCATGGGCTGTCGAACCTTCCCTGCCTGTTCAACCCACGTTTTTTTTTTTTTGAGGGTTTCAACCTACGTTCTATTGCACGCAGCAAACTACGACGTACTCCCTTCGTTCTAAAATAGATGACCCAACTTTATACTAATTTTATACTAAAATTCATATAAAGTTGAGTACTAAAATTAATACAAAGTTAAGTCATTTATTTTGAAACGGAGAGAATACGAACGTCTACACTCATTGCAAGGAAAAGAAACGAAATTTCCAAAGCATACCGACGTGTAACGTACCGGCCGGTGGAATGTAATTCTGGACCGACCACCGTAGGAGTACTCACTTATTCAATGATCGGTGCACCGGCCCCGCGCGGCGCATATGCATGCATGGATGCATCCATGCCGCCTTTTGTCGGGATGCGTTAATCTCCATCGTGTCAATCGTCCTAGAAAATGCGTTTTTTGGGGATAATCGTTCACAAGTTTGGAGTATAATCAGCAAAGAGGATCATCGTACCAAGTACAAGAAAGCTTATTCGTAAAACTATGTCTAGCTAACTCATGAGTCACACTATTGGCTTCTCGAAGACAATGTAGCTAGAAATTCAAAGATCAAACCATGATTACAACACCGATGGACCCAATATTCTTTTGACAATGGCCGTGTTCGGTTCTCTTTGCTGGAAAGGCCCCATTACTTGGGCCTTTTCAGGTGACATATTGGAGGAATGCTGCCTTCTGGCATGATGTTTGCATTGGTGAATGCTCACTCAAAACCAAATTTTGGTTTCTTTTTGTGATTTGTCAGCAGCAAGACTCTTCAATTGCTCAGGTCTGGAATTGTCTATTTTGATGCTAACTTTTAGAAAATGTGTGAGTGAACAACTATTAGATTTCCTCATCATTACGAGGGGAGTGGTTTTGACAATTGAGATTGATTTGCTTGTCTGGTACCTTGAGCCTTCTGCTTTTTTTCGGTCAAGTCATTTTACAAGAGGATAAATTTTGGAGGGGTAGTTCACTCCTTTAGAGATTGTATTTGGAAAATTGAAATCCCTCCTAATATTCATGTATATCTGTGGCTGATCTTTAATACTCCCTCCGTCCGGAAATACTTGTCGGAGAAATGCATAAAAATAGATGTATCTAGAACTAAAATACGTCTAGATACATCCATTCCTCCGACAAGTATTTCCGGACGGAGGGAGTAATAAAATCTTGACGCGGGATAATCTTGCCAAAAGGTACCATGTGGCAGACCCAACATGTGATTTTTGTACTGAGAATGAAAGTGTTGAACACCTTTTTGTTGACTGCATTGCGGCTGTTGATATTATCGATTTTCCGATGCCTTGGAAGAAGAAAAATAGAGCTGTTGTTGTTAACATGATTACATCTACTGCCTTGTGGAGCTTATGGTTGCTCGAAATGGATTTATTTTTCAGGGTTGCACTTGCCGAAGTCTAAAATGCATCCTGGGCATGGTGAGCTCATTTGTACACCAGTGAAAGGTACTTTGCACCCATGCTCAGGCTGCTCTGCTTCTCCGATGTTTGCCTCTTCTTAATAAAGTTGGGGCAGGGGAACTCCTTTCTTTCAAAAAAAAATCTCAATCATGCCGTCCTATCGGAGAGAAATTTCTCCGACTGCTCGTGTACCGACACCTTCAATCTGTCATAGTATCATATATGGGAAAAAGTTGAAACCGTAATGTCATTTGGTTAATGTCACTTGGGCTATTTTCAAATATTTATTTCTCAGTTACTTCATCTGTTAAAAAATACTTAAAGTTCTAGGTTTGTAAAATGTCAAACATATTTAAGATTGACATGACTATGAGAAATATACGAACACATACATTATCATATTAGTTTCATTATATTTATCATAAAATATAGTTTATGCTATATATAGTTCATGTTAGACGTTGTCCAAGCATAAAGAAGTTCAAATAATAACGAATCTAGAATTTCAAGTATCTTGAAACGAAGTAGGTAACTACTAACCTTGTCAAATCGAGATTATTCACAAACCTCAAACTTATATGATATTGAAGTCTGATTGGACCAACAATAGCATAGCAAGAAATATATTTCCTACTCGCTCAAAAAATAGCAAAATCAATCGTGCGACCTCTCCATCCCTATCCATCGACCCCCTTCTTCATTGCGCTCTTTTCATGTTCCTTCAGCTTCTCCTCTATTGATGATCTTACAGTCACAAAGGTATATGGATAAAGAAGGGGGGATTGGCGAGAGGCATCCGGGGTTTAGTCAACATAATAAATATTTACACAAATCCATGCCTCCTTGGGGACAATAACTTTACTCCTCTTTGGCTTGTGTTGATATGAGAAATGTTTTTTTAATTTGGGGCAAAAGATTTGCCCCTTTTCATTAATTAAGAGAGGAGGAAATCTGGCAAAGTTTCAAGACAAAGAAAGAAAAACAGACCCCCGCGAGGGGGTGCACAACAAACAATCGTTACTCTCTCGGCAGAATGTGCCCCAAATGTCCCACCCGCGGCCACCCAAAGTCTCGCCGCCCCCTGTATGGTGCGAAGGAGGATGATTGGGGGTGCGTACTTGCTTCGAAAAAACTGTGTGTTCCTTTCATCCCAGATTGTCTTGCATACTAGCATAGTAAGGGAAGGCATTGCCATTCCATGGATCCTTTGGGTGAAGAACATGTCAGAACCACCAATCTTTGATGCTCCTGCAGTTTGCCCAAACTGAAACATCCAAGCTGGCGAGTTGAAGCCAATCCTTCACCAATCCCCATAGTCTCAGTGTGTAGTGATAGTTGAAAAAAAGATGCTCGACGGTTTCCGGCTCCCTCCTACAAAGAGGGCAAGGGCCACAGTTTGGCCATCCCCTCCTGGCCAAACAGCCAGCCTTCCAAATCCTGTTTTGAATTGCCAACTATGCAAGGAATTTTACATTCGGTGGTGCCCAGGTCTTCCAAACTACCTTGCGCATGTCAGAACGAATGATGGATAGAAACTGCACATTGTAGGCGGAGGAGGCAGTATATTCTCCTGAGGTCGTATGCTTCCAAAGGATGGAATCCTCAGCATGTTCGTCGAGACAGAGACCGTGGAGTGAAATACATAGCGCCAGAAATCATCTCAGGTGTTCAAGAGAGGATGCAGCCACAAGGTTGATTTTGCTAATCCATGCGTCGTTATGCAGAGCCTCAACTAGTAGAAAAGGGGGCAAAGGTCCAGGCCGGGTCAGCCCATTAGTCCCGGTTCAGTCCAGAACCAGGACCCATGGGGGCATTGAACCCGGTTCGTGAGCCCCGGGGCCGGCCGGGCCACGTGGGCCATTGGTCCCGGTTCGTCTGGACCTTTTGGTCCCGGTTGGTGGGACGAACCGGGACCAATGGGCCTCGCTCCTGGCCCACCACCATTGGTCCCGGTTGGTGGCATGAACCGGGACCAAAGGCTGCCCTTTAGTCCCGGTTCATGCCACCAACCGGGACCAATGAAGTGCCTATATATACCCCTCAGAAGAGCGAGCACACTGCCTGCTTTTTCCGCCGCCGAGGGGAGAGAGCTGGTGGTGCTCTAGCTCACCTCCTATGCACACAAGGTGTTCGATGGAATGCCCGAGCCACACTACTTAAGCTTTCTTCATTTTCCTCAATATTTGTCTAGGTTTAGCGGTCCGTCACGCCCCGTCCCCGTTTTCACCGCCGTCGATCACTCGCGCCGATCTCATCGCCGGCACCACCGTGGTGAGCCTCTTGTTCTTATCTTCTTTCTGAAAGGAAAAATATTCTTACTTGTATGTTTAGATAGATACTTGTATTATTTTCTTACTTTTATTATTGCATCTTATATAGTGTGATGGTTTTGGTATCCGCCCCCGTCGGCCCTCGTCCTATCTATGATTCGGATGTGGTATATATTATCTTTTCATAACTATTGGTTCATTTATTGTTTATAACAATTATGCCGACCAACGTGACATAGATTTTATTTATCTAGGAGGTTGTTGAATCGGAAATTCCAACCGACCCTATTGTCGAGAGGTTAAATTTAGTTGAAGAAGAAAACAATTTCTTGAAGGAAAAAATAAGAAAAATTGAGGAGGAGAAGATGATATTGGAGTTGCATGTTGCGGATGTAAATCGATGATCACAAGATCAAGATGGATGCAATGCGCTTGAAGATTAGAAAGATTAGAAAATATGCCATTCATACCGAGGCTTGGTATCATTATGCCGTTGGATCAGTTGTTACCTTGGTTGCGATTATGATCGCATTTGTTTTCGCATTGAAATGTTTTACATAGTTTCAATGTATGGTTTAATTAATTTAGATGCTCTGCAGAGCTTTATGTTGTTAGATGAGAACTATGTATGTACTTTGGTTTTGATGTGATGATGAACTTCTATTAATTTGGTCACTTAATTATCTATTCATGATGTTCTGTAATGGTTTTTGACACACTTAATTATATATAATGCACGCAGATGAACCGACAATGGATGTACGGTGACAGACACACCTCCGAGTACATTAAGGGCGTGCATGATTTTCTCGAAGTGGCTGAGGCAAACAAGCAGAATGGTTTTATGTGTTGTCCATGCCCTATATGTGGGAATACGAAGTCTTACTCTGACCAAAAAATCCTTCACACCCACCTGCTTTACAAGGGTTTCATGCCACACCATAATGTTTGGACAAGGCACGGAGAAATAGGGGTTATAATGGAAGATGGCGAAGAAGAAGAGTACAATGGCAACTATGTGCCCTCTGAATACGGTGATGCTACTGAACATCAAGACGAACTAGACGATGTGCACGATGATGCTGCAACGGGCGAAGCTGATGAAGATCAAGAGGAACCAGACGATGTGCCCGATGATGATGATCTCCGCCGGGTCATTGTCGATGCAAGGACGCAATGCGAAAGTCAAAAGGAGAAGCTGAAGTTCGATCGCATGTTAGAGGATCACAAAAAGGGTTGTACCCCAATTGCGAAGATGGCAACACAAAGCTCGGTACCATACTGGAATTGCTGCAGTGGAAGGCAGAGAATGCTGTGCCTGACAAAGGATTTGAGAATCTATTGAAAATATTGAAGAAGAAGCTTCCAAAGGATAACAAATTGCCCAACAGTACATACGCAGCAAAGAAGGTCGTATGCCCTCTAGGATTGGAGGTGCAGAAGATACATGCATGCCCTAATGACTGCATCCTCTACCGCGGTGCGTACAAGGATCTGAACGCATACCCGGTATGCGGTGCATTATGGTATAAGATCATACGAGATGACCCTAGTGATGTTGACGGCGAGCCCCCCAGGAAGAGGGTTCCTGCGAAGGTGATGTGGTATGCTCCTATAATACCATGGTTAAAATGTCTGTTCAGAAACGGAGAGCATGCCAAGTTAATGCGATGGCACAGTGAGGACCGTAAGAAAGACGGGAAGTTGAGAGCACCCGTTGACGGGTCGCAGTGGAGAAAAATCGAGAGAAAGTACTGGGATGAGTTTGCAAGTGACCCAAGGAACGTATGGTTTGCTTTAAGCACGGATGGCATTAATCCTTTCGGGGAGCAGAGCAGCAATCACAGCACCTGGCCCATGACTCTATGTATGTATAACCTTCCTCCTTGGATGTGCATGAAGCGGAAGTTCATTATGATGACAGTTCTCATCCAAGGCCCTAAGCAACCTGGCAATGACATTGATGTGTACCTAAGGCCATTAGTTGAAGAACTTTTACAGCTGTGGAATGGAAACGGTGTACGTACGTGGGATGAGCATAAACAGGAGGAATTTGACCTAAAGGCGTTGCTGTTCGTGATCATCAATGATTGGCCCGCTCTCAATAACCTTTCAGGACAGACAAACAAGGGATACCACGCATGCACGCACTGTTTACTTGACACCGATAATATATACCTGGGAAGCTGCAAGAAGAATGTGTACCTGGGCCATCGTCGATTTCTTCTGACCAACCATCAATGTCGAAAGAAAGGCAAGCATTTCAAAGGCGAGGCAGATCACCGGAAGAAGCCCTCCATGCGTACCGGTGATCACGTACTTGCTATGGTCAATGATTTACATGTAATATTTGGAAAGGGTCCCGGCACACTAGCTGTTCTGAATGACACTGAGGGACACGCACCCATGTGGAAGAAGAAATCTTCATTTTGGGACCTACCCTACTGGAAAGACCTAGAGGTCCGCTCTTCAATCGACGTGATGCACGTGACGAAGAACCTTTGTGTGAACCTGCTAGGCTTCTTGGGCGTGTATGGAAAGACAAAAGATACACCTGAGGCACGGGAGGACCTGCAACGTTTGCACGAAAAAGACGGCATGCCTCCGAAGCAGTATGAAGGTCCTGCCAGCTACGCTCTTACGAAAGAAGAGAAAGAAATCTTCTTTGAATGCCTGCTCAGTATGAAGGTCCCGACTGGCTTCTCATCGAATATAAAGGGAATAATAAATATGCCAGAGAAAAAGTTCCAGAACCTAAAGTCTCATGACTGCCACGTGATTACGACGCAACTGCTTCCGGTTGCATTGAGGGGGCTTCTACCGGAAAACGTCCGATTAGCCATTGTGAAGCTATGTGCATTCCTCAATGCAATCTCTCAGAAGGTGATCGATCCAGAAATCGTACCAAGGCTAAGGAGTGATGTGGCGCAATGTCTTGTCAGTTTCGAGCTGGTGTTCCCACCATCCTTCTTCAATATCATGACGCACGTCCTAGTTCATCTAGTCGACAAGATTGTCATTCTGGGGCCCATATTTCTACACAATATGTTCCCCTTTGAGAGGTTCATGGGAGTCCTAAATAAATATGTCCGTAACCATGCTAGGCCAGAAGGAAGCATCTCCATGGGCCATCAAACAGAGGATGTCATCGGGTTTTGTGTTGACTTCATTCCTGGCCTTAAGAAGATATGTCTCCCTAAATCGTGGTATGAGGGGAGACTGACTGGAAAAGGCACGCTTGGAAGGGACTCAATAATATGCAGGGACGGATATTCTTGGTCTCAAGCACACTACATAGTTCTACAGAACTCTACCTTGGTGACCCCGTATGTCTATGAACACAAGAACAGTCTCCGCTCCAAACACCCGGAGCAGTGCGACGACTGGATTACATGTGAACACATCAGGACTTTCAGCAGTTGGTTGGAAACACGTCTCAGAGGTGATAACACTATTTGTGATGAGTTGTACTTGTTGTCCAGGGGACCATCTTTGACTGTATTGATTTACAAAAAATACGAGATAAATGGGAATACATTTTACATGATTGACCAAGATCAAAAGAGCATCGACCAAAACAGCGGTGTCCGCTTTGATGCAATAACCCGAGAGGGGAAAGGACACATATTATGGTTACATAGTGGACATATAGGAACTTGACTACGAACATGATTTTAAGGTCCCTTTGTTTAAGTGCAAATGGGTCAATCTGTCAAGAGGCGGGGTACAGGTAGACCCGCAGTATGGAATAACAACAGTGGATCTCAAAAATCTTGGGTACACTGACGAACCGTTCGTCCTAGCCAATGATGTGGCACAGGTTATCTATGTGAAGGACATGTCTACCAGACCGAGAAAATGAAAAGATAAGGAAGCGAATACATCATACGATAAGCCAAAGCGCCACATAGTTCTTTCAGGAAAAAGGGACATTGTGGGAGTGGAGGGCAAGATAGACATGTCTGAAGATTATGAAAAGTTTCATGAAATTCCTCCCTTCAAAGTCAAGGCTGACCCAAGCATCCTGATAAATGATGAAGATTATCCATGGTTACGGCGCAATAAGCAAATGGCACAAGCGAAGAAAAAGTGAAGACTTTCTCCCGCAACTATTATGATAATACCATGCCAACTTTGTAACAGACGAGTATGATACCATTGTCCGTTTTGCACATGCACATGCTATGTGGGTGAAATTATGATATCATGCCAACTTTCAACTTTTTCAGAGTTCATTTGAAATGCTTTAATGTCTTATGGTTCGGTCCTCGTAATACCATTAATCCCGGTTCGCTCCTTGTCAACTATGTTCTCACCAAGAACACTCTCAAGAGGGACCAATGCGCCTCGCCCCTGGCCCATGACAATTAGTCACGGTTTGTGCCACAAAGCGAGACTAAAGGGTTGGTCCTCGCTGCGCTCAGAGTTTAGTCCCCCCTCGCCAACCGAAGGGCGCTCACACCGGTTTATAAGCCCGTCCCTCTCTGCCTTGTTGAGCTCCTCCAAAGTGAAAATAGATGCCCCTATACAGGGAATTTGACCTAAATTCATAGTGAATTTATTTGAAATTCATAGAAATTTATTATGAATTTAGGTTGAATTTTCTCTATAGGCGCATCTATGTTCATTTTTTTAGTAAAGTTAATCACAAACTTGTGCTTCACACAAATTTCAAAGAATTCAAATTTTAACTATTCAAATTTGAAAACTAATGGCACTAACAGAAAGTTTATAATTTTTTTAAAACTAATGGCACTAACAGAAAGTTTATAATTTTGCTGACCTAAAAGCAAAAATAATTAAAAAATAAAGCAGAAAACAAAAGAAAATAAATAATGCAGAAAACAAAACAAAAAAACTGGAAACAAAATAAAAATAGCAACAATAAGTATTTTGTTGTAAGTAGAAACAAAATAAAATAAATAAAGCAACAAAGAAAACAAAAAAACGAAAAAGTGTTTTCAAATTTGAAAACTAATGGCACTAACAGAAAGTTTATAATTTTTCTAAAACTAAAAGCAAAAAAGAATTAAAAAATAAAAAATACAAAAGAAAATAAATAATGCATAAAACAAAACAAAAAAACTGAAAAAAAAATAAAAATAGCAACAATAAGTATTTTGTTGTAAGTGGAAACAAAATAAAATAAATAAAGCAAGAAAGAAAACAAAAAAACAAAAAAAGTGTTTTCAAATTTGAAAACTAATGGCACTAACAGAAAGTTTATAATTTTTCTAAAACTAAAAGCAAAAAAGAATTAAAAAATAAAGCAAAAAACAAAAAATAATAATGCAGAAAACAAAACAAAAAAACTGGAAAAAAAAAATAAAAATAGCAACAATAAGTAAAGAAAACAAAAAAAAAGTGCCTCCTACTGGGCCCTCACGGCCTGAATACGACTAGAAACCCTACCATACACCGCTGTGCAAGGCCATTGGTCCCGGTTGGTGGCACGAACCGGGACCAATGCCATCCTTTGGTCCCGGTTCGTGGCACCAACTGGGACCAATGCCCCCCCCCCTTTAGTCCCGGTTCGTGCCACCAACCGGGACCAAAGGCCGCCGCTTCGGCCGCCGCTTCCCGCCCTTTGGGCTGCTGAAAAGAGGCCTTTGGTCCCGGTTGGTGGCACCAACCGGGACTAAAGCAGGATAGTCCCGTTGGTGCCACCAACCGACTAAAACCGGTATATAAAGAGCACTTAGGAAAATTTGACGAACTCATCGCCAGTTGCCCCCCGGCCCGCCCGACGACGCCGAGCTCATCGACGCCGCCAGGCTGCCTAGATCGACGCCGTCCGCGCCCCGACGCCGCCTGCGCCAGACACCATCCGTCGCCGCCCAGCGCCGTCCGTGCGCCCGTCGTCGCCCCGCCCGCCGCCACCAGCTGCCCAGACGCCTCGCCACCTCCGCCGATGCCGTCGTTGCCGCCGCGCCGTCGTCGCCGCTGCCGCCGTCGCGCGCCGTCGTCGCCGCCGCTGCGGGGAAACAGCACGCCGGCTCCCGCGACCCGTTCATCCCCGAGGCCGTTCGTCCGCCGCCGCACCGATTCCGGACGGCGACCTCGACCCCTCCCCGCACTGTGAGCCCCTGCCTCCTCCCCTTTCCTTCTCATTTCCGTCCCCACACGCCATCCGTAAGCGCGCGCCACTACCAACCATCGTCGCCATCGCCGTATATTGCTCTGTATATTCTCACTGTATGTATGTATGTATGTATGTATGTATGTATGTATGTATGTATGTATGTATGTATGCTCACTGTATAATGCTCTGTATATGCTGTATAATGCTCATTGCATTTTTTTGTTACCAAGAAAAAGGTCTATTTTTTGGTGATATGTATGTTCATATGCTCATTAATATTTAAGAAAATGTTCATATGCTCATTTAAGAAAATGTTCATATGTAACATTTAAGAAAAAAAGTAAATGTATGTATATTCATATGCAAAGAATTATTTTTGGATGAAATGAGATGAGATGAGATGTGTTTTGTGTTGGAGAAGAAAAGAGGAAGAAGGAAGAAGAAGGAAAAGAGGGTCGAGGGGGTCGATATACCCCCTCCCCGATAACATTTTTTCCATGTATATATGCAAAAGTTCCATTTTTAGAAAAGTTTTATATATCTAGCTAGGAAAGGAAGAAGAAGAAAAAGAATGAGAGGAAAAATGAAAATAAGAAGAGGAAGAAAAAGAATGAGAGGAAAAAGGAACTGAGAAGAGGAAGAAGAGGAGAAATAAATAAGAAGAAGAAAAAAGAAGAAAAAGAAGAGGAGAAGAAGAAAGGAATAGAGGAGAAGAAGAAGAAATTCTATTTCTTCTTCTTCTCCTCTATTCCTTTCTTCTTCTCCTCTTTTTTTCTTCTTTTTCTTTTCTTCAATCTTCTCCTCTATTCCTTTCTTCTTCTCCTCTTTTTATTTCTTCTTTGTTTTCTTATGTTTTATCGGGTCTGTCATCGTCGATATACCCCTCCCGATAACTTCAACATGAGGGGGGTCGATATACCCCCTCCCCGATAATATTATTTCCCCATGTACGTATGTCGTTGTTGTCGATATAACCCCCTCCCGATAACTTCAACACGTGGGGGGGTCGATATACCCCCTCCCCGATAACATTATTTTCCCGTGTATGTATGTCGTAGTTGTCGATATTACCCCCTCTCGACCGTGATAACTTATACCAAAACTCTCGAGGACACCCAAACCCTAGAAAAAACGATGTCGGTCTCCTACCCCCTCCCGCCGCGCCCTACCCGACAAAATCTCTCGAGGCCACCCTCTCTCACTCGACCAAAACTCTCGAGGACACCCAAACCCTAGAAAAAAATGATGTCGGTCTCCTACCCCTCCCGCCGCGCCCCTACCCTTGAAGCGTTGTCGAGGCCACCCCAAACCCGGAATAAGCTCGGTCTATGTTTGCCACTAATATATCCACGTGTTGTCATGTTTGTGTATAATTGCCATGTTGTAATATTTGTAGAAACAATGGAGCACATACGACACGAGGAAGCAGAAGAGGTGTTGGGGGACATAATCTTAGCCGGAGGTGATATCTTGTCGTATGTTAACCACAATGATGGTCTGGAAGAACAGGGTGAAGAAGCAGGCTACGGTGATCGAAGAATGGAGGAGGAAAGACATGATTATGATGGCTCTGGTGACCCAATGACGGTGCAAGAAGGAGACCGTGATGACGGCTCCGGTGACCGAACCGAGTCTGGCCAGGTATATATATTAGTTAAGCCTGTGCTGACTAGCTAATTGATGCATTCATTGTTTTGGTATATGTACACATATTAATTAACTCTCGTCTTTCTTCTTTTTTCTAGCCCTCCGGATCGAGCACAACTTTGGTAAGGAGACGAGGCCCGAAGAAAAAGTTGAGCTCGGACGAAAGGTTTGAGATCACAGCAATCGCGCGCGACAGCGAACGATTGAACCCATCCGGACAAAGAACGCATTTGCTGCTCAGTGCGGGGTTCTTGTTAGGGACAAGATCCCGATCAGCATCCACCAATGGTATAAGCCTAAGAACAAAGACCCTAAGGTGTCTTATGCCAATGATATGCAGAAAGATGATCTTTGGACTGAGCTGAAGGCAAATTTCACCCTACTGCGAGAGGAGGATCCAGAGAAGCCAGTTACAGAGCAATTAATCAAGTCTTTTGCTCTTAAGAAGATGGCAGGCCTATTCAGGAGGTGGATGAAAGAGATGAAAAAGTTTGTTGACAAAGAAGAGACACCAGAATTCATCGGCAAATATGAGAAGATCAGAGATCACTGGCCCGCATTTGTGGCCCAGACGACATCAGAAAAGAGTAAGAAGATGTCGGCAACAAACAAGAAAAATGCTGCGAAGAAGCAGTTTCACCATCGCACGCGGTCAGGTGGCTACCTTAAAGCCCGGCCTAAGTGGGCCAAGGCTGAGAATGATCTGCTTGATAAAGGGATCGAACAAGAGACAATGAACTGGCCAGACTGTTGCCGAACTTGGTTCTTTGGGGCTGGCGGAACCTTGGACCCTATATCAGGGAAGTGCCGTTGGACGGATGAGCAACTGAAAATACCAGTCAAGAGGGTTCGGCACTATATCAATGCAGCGCAGCAAGGGACGTTCGTTCCAGACAGGGAGAACGACGAGCTCACAATGGCCCTCGGGAATCCTGAGCACCCTGGACGGACACGAGGCACGTCAGGCTCCATTCCGTGGAACGTTGGTTTTCCGGATGCTGGGGGTTACAAAACCCAGGAGAGGAGGAAGAAAGTGGAGCATAGGCAACTGTAGGCGCTGCACGAAAGGGTAATGGGGCTAGAGGAACGAGAAGCGGATCGCAGCAAACGACCTGCCGAAGCTTCCCCCGAAGCTACCCCGCCATCTCAGCGGAGAAGCAGCGTGGCTTCCACCGAGCTGCTTCAGCTGGAGCATGTCTTGACGGCTCCTGCTAGCTACCCCGTGGATTTTATCACGGAGTCTCAAAATTTCCACCTTATGGCGCAATGGCAGAACTTAAAAGTCAAGGCGGCTGCCGACCAAGTTCGACCTTCTGAACCCGACGCAATTTTTCACTGTCGTCCAATTCCAGAAGGATATGCTAGGGTGACGGTGGACGAAATAACGGAGGGATTTGAGGACCTCCAGCTTGACCACCCTACCGGTGAAGGGGAGACTCGGCTGGGTTATGCTTTGAAGACTCCATGCCTATGGCGGAAGGAGTTCATCAAGCTTCCGAACTGGACGCCTCCTCCTCCTCCTCCGGCGAGTCAGGGCACTCCGCCTCCTCCATCGCCTCCTCCTCCTGCGAGTGATCATCAAGGCACTCGGCCTCCTTCTCCGGCGCATGGCGGCACTCCGTCTCCATCTCCGCCTGTGCCGGCGTGCCCGAGCAGCCAGCAGCCTCCTCCTTCTCCGCCTTGCCAGCAAGGGCGGAAGAGACCCGCCGCCGCCACGGCTGCTCCTGCGCGTCGTAGTCCTTCTCCTCCGCCTCGTAAGCAAGCACGAAAGAAGACAGACGCCGCAGCCGCTCCGTCTGCTCCAGCGTCTAGCAGTACAGCCAGAGGCGGGAGGCAATACAGATACGGTCTTCTCTCAAGCCTTTAGAGAAGTTACCGTACGAGAGGACCGAGGAGGAAAATGCGAAGATCGTGCGGGCCGAAGTGGATGACTTCTTTGAAGGGTTGAAAGCAAAGAGACATCCACCTCTGGAGGAGAAGGTAGATCCGGTGAAAGCAAAGTGCACTATCGATGCCCTGAGGAAACCACCAAAGTCTCCGCCGAGAACCAACTATGAGCGCATTACTGAACAGACATATCTCAAAGCGGAGCGGTCGGGAAGTATTGTCAGACATCAAAGGTCAAAAGAACGAGCAGCTGCGAAACAAATTGCCCAGCTCGGTGAACAAGCAAATCAATCGTGCCCCCCGCTCAATGTGTCTAGCGGCGACATCGTCGCTAATGCTCCGGGGACGGTAGCCGGTTATGGCAATCTTGCAGATTACCTACCTGACGATCAACTTCCTGATTTGATTTCATGGAGGTGGACGAACACAGATACGAGTACGGGAAGCCTCTCGTCAAAGATGAAAAATCTCTAACAAGGATGATGCGAAGATTCCATAATTGGTACATGAAAACCTGCAGAGAGTCTGGGGGGGACGAATACTTTGTATCTGAGAATTAAAGAGAAGCACGACCACGTTGGAACTGATCTGTTGCCTGTTCCATTTGAGGAGTTCTTCGAGTTCTTCAATCAAAAGGCCCTCGATAAATTCACGGTCTTTTGCTACTGTCTGTAAGTACTATTTCTGTCATTAAGTCTCTATATATAGCTCGGCTCTTTCATTGCATGTATTTATAATTAATTATCCTCAATATATTATGCAGATTGAAGATTGTCGAGTGCACAAAACAAGAAATGTATGATATTGGGTTCATTAACACAAATATCATAGATAAAATTCAGGTTAAAAAGCACGCCGAAGAGGCCGAGGCCAACTTGCTACAATCGTTGATCAAAAATCAAAACAAAGATACCATACTCTTTCCTCACAACTTCGAGTGAGTGTTACTGTCGTGTGCATATTCGGTTTCCCTTATTACTCGAGCGAGGTTATAGTAATGTAATTGATGAGTTATGCATGCGTGTGCAGCTTCCACTATGTTCTTCTGGAGATTAAGCTTGAGCGGGGACTAGTAACCGTCTTAGACTCGAGACGAAAAGCTCCCGAAACCTATGCGGACATGACTAAAATGCTCAACAAGTAAGTTCAATCGATCATTATCGCACCATATCGGCAACTTTTTGTTCATTTCCTGATATCTCAAATAATAATAATTATTTTCTTTGTCTTGCAGGGTTTGGGAACAGTTCACCGCAGAAGCTCTGGGACTGCCGAAGGAGCTACGATATACATCTCCGAAAGTAAGTACTAATGGCTAGCTAGTTGCGCGCATCTCCCGTTGATTCTATAGCTATACTTTCATCAATGCCATTTATAATGCTTCATTAGCAGTTTGATTGACCTTTATTTCTCGTAAAGTGCTTGTGGCAGGAACAAGGGAATGATTTCTGTGGATACTACGTGTGCGAGTTCATCTACAATGCGACTTTGAAAAATAAGCGGGGCTACTCTAAAAGACAATATGAAGTGCGTAAGCAATAATATTCACAATTTCATTTTATTACACCATCATTTCTGTTGAGTTTCATTCATATATATGTATTAACCCCTTGTTCAAATTAGACGTGGCAGATGCGGAATGAACTCCTACCACAAGATCGCATGAAAGCAATTCAAGAGGAATTGGCGGGATTCTTTCTTGACCACGTCATCAATAAAGCCGGAGAATACCATGTGGAAGTTGATTTCAATTGCTAGGGGATTGTAAGAGACCTTACATATTGTATATGTATGTAGCCAGTAGCGTCGGATAGATAATACGAAAACTTGTTGTTCGACCAATCTCGGAGAAGGAGAGGTCGATCAATCACTTCTCTCGGTACGCATGACGAACTTCTGTACTTAATGGTTTCCTTCATTTTCTTACTAGCTAGCGTGTCGAGGGGCCTCTCTATGTATAGTACGTAGCATCGACGAAGCACGAAGATAAGAGAGGACACTTCTCCCTATTAATTAGCTAGCTAACATAATATATGAAACACCTAAATTAACCCATCAAAACCCCCAACCCTCCCCCCCCCTTGCAAAAAAACCCAGCCCCTGAAATGCTGACGCGTGGATGCCTTTTGGTCCCGGTTGGTGCCACCAACCGGGACCAAAGGCCCTCCTGCCTGGGCTCGGCGCACCGGCCACGTGGAGGCCCATCTGTCCCGGTTCGTGTAAGAACCGGGACTAAAGGGCCAGGGCATTAGTAATGACCCTTTAGTCCCGGTTCAACAACCGGGACAAAAGGCCCGTATGAACCGAGACAAATGGCCCCTTTTCTACTAGCGCTCCCTGACTTTTCACTGTTTACGCGACGATGCCTGAAAGATCAGGGGGGCAATGTCCATGGGCTTGCACCCGTTTAGCCATGGGGATTCCCAGAAGGGCGCACGGGTACAGTTGCCAATGGTGATGGTCATGCACGCGTAGAAAAAGTACTTGGCCTCATCGTCACATGGATTACCCAAGCCAACCCACAACCTTGTTGGCTCGGTCTATTCGAACCAGTGCTACCGCAAGCAGAGAGCTCGACAGAATTTCTCTAAATATAACACCCCAAGGACCCCAAGGTCCTTGGGTGTGCAGACAAGCTCCCAACTGACTTTCACTGGGTCTCATTTTTCTTGTGTGAGACCGACCAAAGGAAGGCTGGCTCAAATTTGTTGATGTTGTTCAGGGATGCCCTGGGGGATGGGTAGGGCAGTAGCATTGAAAACTACCTGTGTTCTTAGGACCGATTTGACCAGAACAACTCGGTCCGGAGTTGCAATATATCTCCCTTCCGAAATGTTATGACGCTAGTCTAGATGAGACCAAAGACTAGTCAAGAATTGGGGGTTGTGTTCTCGAGGCTTGTTGCGATCTAAGACGATATGAGACTTTAGAGATATTTAGGTGCGCCACGCTCCCGAAATTTAGGTGAGAGGGATGACGACGCTCCCGTGCGCCACGCTCCCGTGCAACGCGCTTTCGTGCATCGCACGCTTCCCGTGCAAGGCGCACATCGCGCGAGATCGTCGAATTCGTTGCGAGTATGTGCCCAATCTGGGCTCGGCGTTGTTGATCTACCGGCCGGGCACGATCCGGCGGCGAGGACAGCGGCTGGAGCTCGTCGACGGCGAGGAGGTGGTCGTGGATGCCCGCAGCTGGCCGGAGGATGAGGAGATCAGGCAGGGGCAGATGGTGGCGTTCCCATGCCATTTGGCACGATTTGCGTCGGCTGACGGGTGGGGCGCGCTGGTGGCGGTTCCCGAGGAAGTTAATGGCGATGTGGGGGAGGGGGGAGGAGATATATGGCCGACGCATCGGTTTTCTTCGCCCATTGCCTTCCCCCCCCCCCCGCAGATCCATTCCACAATCGCCTCGACGCCGCGCTGCCCACAAACCTAGGGTTTGATGACGACGCGCCAGCAGTAGATGTGGGCGCTGGCGGCCGGCGACGAGGTGCTGATGGGGAGGCTTCGAGAGATAGATCGGTGGTTCCCGACGGCGAAGGCACTCAACGATGCCTCCGAGATGGTGAGGGACATGCTCAGAGGGGAGGAGGCCCTCTGCTGCTTCCCCAACTACGATAGGCAGCCGGCGATGGGGGTCCTCCTATGGGCGATGCTGGAGGCGGAATCGCTGGATCCGGTGCAGAGGGAGAAGTGGAAGGTGTTCCGCTCTCTCCGCTATCGCCTGATCCAGCCAAGAGCGCCGCCGCCGATGCAGCCGCTGGGGGTGCTGGAGCCGCAGCCACAGGAGGAACACCAGGCGCAGCCGCAGGCGGTGATGGGGATTCCAGCCCCCGGGTCCAGATGGTTCCCCATAGAGATCAAGGGGGATGTGGAGGAAGGGGTGGTGGTGATGGCCGCACCAAGGCGCAGGAGGGCGACGGTGGCTCCAGCAACTCTCCCTCGCCGCTCCCCTCGCTTCCCCAGGCGCTCACCTCGACTACTGGACCTCTCTCGCCGCCAGTAGGGTTCTCTCCGGCCGGAAATCGTTTCTGGTTGCTGGCCGGAGAGGATTCTGAGGTGGAGGAGGAGGGGATTTCCAACTGCTGCAATAAAGGTATGATGCCAAACCCCAAATATTTAGCATCTACTGCTTCGATTGAGGTAGATGGTGTTAAGTTGGGAAGATCCAAGAGGAATGTTAGGCTTGGGAAAAATCATAATGAGAACAATGGGTTAAAATCCCAGAATGCAGATGACTGCAGAAAATGGTTAGAGAGGGATGGGAAGGGGTCTCAAAAGAACAATATTAATGAATATGAAAAAGGAAATGCAGGGAAAATGATAGGGATATAAAAATTGAGGCGCAAATTGTCTATGAACATATGAAAAAGGATGTTATACATCCTATTCCCCTGATGTTGGATTCAGATGGGGTTGATTTTGGAGATATAATGATCCAGGAGGATCCTGTTAGAATAAATTATATCCCAATGGGAGAAAGGGAAAAAAATGAGGAGGAGAATATCATGGGGAGACCCCTGATTATTTTCGAGGGCTCAATAGGAAAAGATATAAACATGGACCTGGAGTTGGGCTTAGTGGGATGGGGGCCCATTGGGCTGATGGATACCACGGCCTAGATAGGTGATGGTGGGAGAGATGCTATAAATAGGGGTGAGGGAGATGGGACTTGTAAACCTAACCAGATAGGATTCCTCCCCCTTCCCACTGCGCCGCCGCCAGCAGAAACAATGGCTGGAAACCCAGGGAGAGGGTTTGGAGGCCCGAGATTCAATCGTGGAGGAGAGGGGGGTTTTGCCAGAGGTAGATTCAACTACAACAACAGAGGGGGAGGTTGGGCTGGAGGGAGACACACGATGACTGATAGATTTGGCAGCTTGGGGAGGGGGAATGGCAGATTTGGCATTGGTGTAGGAAGTGGAAGAGGAGAGGGAGAAGAAGAGGAACTGGCTGTAGAGGATAGAGGTGAAAATCTGAAATGGCAAGCCAAGACAGGGAAGAAAGAGATGATTGACAGTAGGAATGAGAAGGAGATTGAGAAAATAGAGAGCTCAGAAATGGAAAAGGGAAAAGAGAAGGAGGGATAGTCACAGATAGATCAGAGTGCCCAGCAACAGTTGTTGGCTAACTTGTTATCTCAATTAGTGCAGGGACTGAAAGGGGGAGAGAAGGAGAATGCTGGAAAATTTCTTGGGAATCCATTGGAGAACCAGAATGGTAAGGAGAATCTGAGGAGAGAAGAAGGGAAGAGTGGTAACTTGCAGAAAGTTGATAGGAGAGGAGACCAAGATCTTACTGTGGACATGAAGAAACAGGTGGTAGAAACAATTGGCAGGTCAATTTAGATGAGAATAGAAGAGGAGGGGAGAGAGCCAACAAGCAGATATGTGGCAAATGCAAGGATCCAAGACACTCTACCAGGGAATGTAGAGTGGGACACTGTTTGGTCTGTGGCAGGGAAAATCACATCACTAGTGAGTGCAACTTGTTGAAGCAAATAAAACCAGTCCCAAAATATGTTGGATATGCTGCTAAGGGGTTGGGAATCCTGTTGGTCCAAAGTTATAAAGATATGCTTGTTGCTGAACACACTAATCCATTGGGTGTGGTAATAATTAGGGAAGGGAAAATCAATGAAACTGAGCTTACTAAGGCCTTGGGAGAGATGTTTGACTGGGGATGGCAGTGGAGAGTAAAGGAATTTGGACAAGATGGCTTCATGATGAGATTCCCAAATAAGGCTAAACTGGTAGAGCTGGCAAAATTCAATGACTTCAACTTGCTTGGTACTGGGGTGATCATCAAGGTCCAGCCTTGGTCTTTGGATCATCAAGCTGTGGGAAGAATGCATGCTGTATGGATAAAAATTAGTAAGGTACCTGATTGCTTCAGACATTTCCTGGGTATATGTGAGGTCTCTGCTGCAGTGGGGCCTGTTCTAGAAGTAGACATGGACACAATTAATGAGGAAAAAATTAGGGTCAAATGTGGGATTAGAGATGTGGAGAAGATCCCACCCCATGTGGAAATCACTGCCCCTGATCTGCTCATGTTCAGGGTGGGTGTGGAGTTGGAGATGGTGGTGGAGGTTGGCTGGTACAAGGAAGAGAAAAGAAAGAATGAAAATCTGCTTAATATAGAAGAAGGAGAAGGAGAAACAGACAGCAGAAAGAAGATCAGAGCAGAAGATAATGAACACAGGGCCATTTCACTGGGATGCCTGTCACTCAAACAAAGTGAGGAGGTGGATGGGAAATTGATTAAGATGAAGAAACTTTTGGAGGATAACATGCAAATATGGCAAGATGAGATGCACAATGAGAAGAGAAAGTGGCAAAAAGAGAATGACATCTTGTTCAACAAAGTCAAGATGCTAGAAGAAGATAAAGCTAGACATCAAGCTATGTGGGCCAAGAATGAGAAGAAAATTATGGAGCTGGAGGAAAAACAATGCAATATGCAGACTAAGATGAAACAGCAACAAGAGGAAATTCAGAAGCTAGTCCAAGAAGCAGTTAACAGGGAACAGTATGAGATGGAGTTGGCTAATATGGATTTGGAAGATTATGAGAAGGATAATCAACATAGAAAAAGTGAAACTGAATCTGGGAAGTACAATGAACCAACCGATTACAATGCTAGTCAGGAATCAATTGGCACTCTGGGGGAAAAAATGGAAGAACTGCATGGAAAGGAGATCACAGAAAAAGAGGGAGAAGAAAAAGAAGTGGAAATTAAAAGGAGCCTCAGAAACAAAGGAAAAGAAGATCAGAAAATAGAAGAGATGGCTAAGATCAGAGCTGAGGAGAGGGACAATTATGGTAAGGATTCTATTTTTGATTTGGCTAACCCCTCTCTGTTGCAAATTAGTTCTATGGTGGGAATTGATTTAGGGTGTTCAATTGACATGATTGAAAAGAATGTTGATATTATCAACAAAATGGAAAGAGCCAGAAGGGAGATGTACTTCCAAAATATTAAAAGAGAAAAGATTGAGGAGGTAGATGAAACAGCAAGAAATTTGGAAAAAGGTAATGACACATCAATATATATAATTACTGGAGATGTAAAAATTGAGGATTTATGTTCTGATCTAGAACACTCTGATGCTGACATTGAGGAATTACAATATAAAAAAATCAAAGGATTGCTCTCTGGGAAAAAAGGGAACAGAAAAAGCTCACCCGCTATGAGCTGTGTGAAGCATACAATTGGGGTTGGGGTTCTGACAAGGAAAGAAAAAGGGAAGAGGACTCATTAGTCCCTCTAATCCTTAAAAGTATATTTTCCTCTTGTGCAGATAGACAGTGTTCAAAAAATACTTAAAAATGAGGGGAGTTTTTTGGAATGTTAGAGATATTGGGCAAGATCACAAAAAAAGATATGTTAGGGAGATGATCATAGATCATAGATTGGACTTTGTGGGGATATCTGAGACCATTAAGCAGGATTTTACTAAAAATGAATTACACAATCTATGTGGGGGGAGAAATTATCAATGGTGCTGGAACCCTCCAAGAGGAATGTCAGGGGGGATACTAGTTGGCATTAACAAAGATATGTTTGATGTTGAACACATTGAAAAAGGGCAATACTTCCTGAGAGTGTTAGTCTTTGACAAAAATGTTAAAATGCACTGGAATTTAGTCACAGTATATGGGGATGCTCAGAAGGAAGGAAAAGCTAGTTTCCTTGCTGAACTAGCTAGGCTGTATCATGACAATCCACTACCCTGTCTGGTGGGAGGAGATTTTAATATCATCAGAAATAGCCGAGAAAAAATAAGCCTATGGTAAATGAACAGTGGCCTTTTTTGTTCAATGCTATTATTGAGCAGGCTGGGCTGAGAGAACTCCCTCTAAATGGTAGGCAGTATACCTGGGCTAATAACCAGGAGGATCCTACTTTTGAGAAGTTAGATAGGGTTCTAATGTGTCCTGCTTGAGAGGAAAAATATCCTTTTGCTATTTTACAAGCTTGGGCTAGGGAGATCTCTGACCATACTCCCCTCTTTATGGATACAGGGGAGACACATATGACAAAATACATTTTCAGATATGAGAATGGATGGGTTTTAAGAGAGGGGTTCAAATACCTAATTCATAAAACTTGGAATAAAAAGTTCAAAGGAAATGTTTTGGACAGGTGGCAGTTAAGGATGAGGGAGCTGAGGAAAAAAGCCAAGGGATGGAATAGAAATGTGGATGCCTGGTACAAAAAAATCAAAATAGAAATTATAAAAAATTTGGATGAAATAGATAAAAGAGCAGAGAATATAGGGATGTCTGTTGCAGATAGAATTGAGCAAAAAGAACTTAGATCACAACTGAGGAGAATTATGACACAAGAAGAAATGAAATGGATTCAGAGATACAAAGATAATGAAATAAGAGATGGGGACGGAAATACTAGGTACTACCATGCAAAAGTGAATGGGAGAAGAAGGAAAAACAGAATAGTTTCTTTGGAACAGGATGAAGGGATTATTGAGGGGGATGATAATTTGATGGAATACATTACTAACTTCTATAAAAAATTGTTTGGGCATCCTGAGGAATCCAATATATCCTTAAGAGAAATGGAAATGGAAAAAATATCTGCACAGGATAAAAAGGAACTGTTATCCCCTTTCTCTTTGGATGAAATTCATCAAGTGGTTATGGGGATGAAAAGAAATAAAAGTCCTGGTCCTGATGGCTTCCTTGCAGATTTTTACCAGGATTTCTGGGATTTGGTCAAGTGGGAATTAAAAGCTTTAGTAGAGGGGTTTGCTAGGGGAGATATCAATATTGCTAGGATTAACTATGGCATTATCACCTTAGTGCCAAAGTCTAGTGATGCCAAACAGATACAAAAATTCAGGCCTATTTGCCTGTTAAATGTAAGTTTCAAAATAATTACAAAAGTTCTAATGAACAGGTTGACAAAATGTGTTGCACCTGTTATATCCAGAACACAGACTGCATTTATTAAAGGGAGATACATGATGGAGGGAGTGGTTATCTTACATGAAGCCTTGAACACATTTCACAAAAATAAAGTAGCTGCTTTGGTCTTTAAAGTTGATTTTGAAAAAGCCTATGACAAAATTAAATGGCCCTTTGTTATACAGATGTTAAAACAAAAAGGTTTCCCTGATAAATGGTGTGATTGGATGATGGAAACAATGAGAGGAGGACATGTAGGGATCAAAGTTAATGATGAGATTGGGCCTATTTTTAAAACTTATAAAGGATTGAGACAGGGAGATGCTATGTCACCACTGCTGTTTGATGTGGCTGCAGATGCTTTAGCTATTATAATGAATAATGCACTAGGCATGGACATTGTTAAAGGAGTCTTGGGAGACAATGAGAATAAAGGGGTAAATATGTTACAATATGCAGATGATACGATTTTTCTGATCCAAGATGATGAAACCAGTGTTAAAAATCTCAAATTTATTTTGGGAGCCTTTGAGCAGATGTCTGGGTTAAAAATAAATTTTCATAAGAGTGAGTTGATCTTTGTTTGGTAAAGCCAAAGAGAAACAATTACTATATCAGAAATACTAACCTGCAAAATGGGAGATTTACCTATTAGGTATTTGGGGATGCCTGTGTCTGACTCCAGGATCAGAATTAGCCATTGGAGTTGTGTTACAGATAAAGTTGAAAAAAGATGTGGGTGTTGGCAAGGGAAACTGCTAGGATCCATTGCTGGTAGGATTACCCTGGTACAAGCTTGCTTGACCAATATCCCTTTGTTCATGATGTCTTTTTATGCTGTTCCAAAAGGAATTATAAAAAAGCTGATTTTTACAGGGCACGATTGGTATGGCAAGAGGATGAAAATGTTAGAAAATACCACTTAGTCAACTGGAAAGAATGCTGCTTACCCAGGGACATAGGAGGGCTAGGGATTCTAAATCTAGAAGTTATGAACATAGCTTTATTAGCTAAGTGGTTATGGAAAATAGAAACAGAGGAGGGGATGTGGCAAGAAATTCTAAAAAGGAAGTATGGGAAGAAGGAGTGTTTGGCTCTGATGGAAAAAAAAGCCAGGTGAATCCCAGTTCTGGACTAGTCTTGTGAATATTAAGGAGATTTTTTACAAATTTGTTAAAAAAAACTTGGAGATGGGAAAAATACTAGATTCTGGGAAGACACCTGGATAGATGATAAACCCTTGAAAGAAGCTTATCCTAGATTATATGATATCTACTTTGAACATAAAATCACTGTGAATGAGGCCATCCAAAAAGGGTGGGAAGGGTTTAGGTTCAGAAGAACTTTACATGGGGAAACTCTAGATCTATGGAATGCTCTGAAAAATAGATGTGAGATGATAGAAATGAATGGGGGAGGAGACAAAATTGAGTGGACCCTCACTGCTGATAAGAAATTCTCTGTCAAATCATTATATAAGGAATTGATTACATCTGGGATCAAGTTTCCACAGAAGTATCTGTGGAAAACTAAAGTCCCTGCCAAAATAAAAGTCTTCTTATGGTTAGTGAATAAAAAAAGTATCTTAACTAGGGATGTACTACTTAAAAAAGGATGGAAGGGAGGGAAAGAATGTGTTTTCTGTGGACAAAATGAATCAATTGATCATTTATTGTTCAATTGCTCTGCAGCATCTCTGATGTGGAGCTTGGTCAGGTGTGTGTGTGGCCTAAAAACTAGTCCTGCAAATGTAAAAGATTGCTTTGGGGGATGGATAAATAAATTCAATAAGGAAGACAAGAAAATGGTGTTAGTTGGTGTCTCTGCTCTATTCTGGGCTATCTGGAAAAGCAGAAATGCAATTGTCTTTGAGAAAAAAAGGATAAATGATCCTTTACAGATTATCAAACTAATGGTACGATGGTTGCTTGATTGGTCTATTTTGCAGACAAAGGAGTCGCCAAAAAAACTGCTGGAACTGGGGGCAAGAATTCTAGAGCGGGCAGCAAGTGAGGTGTACAGTGCTAGGCAGGGCTGGAGACTCAATGTGGCGAGGCTCTCTGGATGATGGCTGCTTCACCTCACTTGATGCTGATCTTTAGTTCTAGGTAGGCCTGCTGGTAGCTAGATATGTCAGTTTGTTCCTCTTCTAAGTCTGTGTTGATCAGTATTTGCTGCCCCTTTGCTTTGTTTGGGTGCAATGTAACTCTGTTCTCTGGGTGTGTGGATGTTGAACTTGCCTTTTGCTGTTGGTACTCTGTTAACTTTGTAAGGTTTGGTTTTCAGTAATGAAAATCGGAAGGGGAGATCCCTTCTTTGATAAAAAAAAGAGATATTTAGGTGCAGGTGTAGTAGATCGGTTTGTAGGGTAAATACAGTTTGGTCTTCCATCGGGGCGCTTCATACCAGACGCACTCTAGAGACAAGGGCTGAGATTTACTTCCTCTGTCCTGGCTTATTCCTCTCTTGTTTCGGGTCAAATTTTGTCTATAAATTTGACTAGAAACATAGTATAAGTTATGCCATAAAAGATACTGGTAGATTCGTATGTGAAAGAAGTTTACAATGATACTAGTTTATGACATTTAGCACCGACCGAATACGTTCACAGTTGAAAGGCTGTCTGGCTGGGATTGAACTTTTCTCTTGCTCTACGAACAACCAGCATATCTTTGACGCTGACCGTCAGCAACTTTGCAGGACGGAAAAACAAAAAGGCATCAATCGATGAAAGAATCATGGTACCATATATCTGATCGGGCCTATAGCTAGCAACCAGGAAAATATGACGATTTGTTCAAAAGAAAGACAAAAGTGGACCGGCCAGTACTCGCTGCATGGCCTGCACGCAGCCCGTTTGACCTTTCGCGTGATGTTCAGCTCCAACTCCGCAAGGCAGAAATGCCTTCCCCATGCGAGAATGGCAGAAGTGTACGAAGGGGAAGTTATGGTTTCTGAAAGTGAAGGGAGGTTTACCGCCTTTTCTGACTTCTGAGAGCGAATTGTTTGTGGATTTATTAGTACTCTATTTTCCGTCTCAAAGTTTCACGACAACTTGGTTCTACTGAAACCACTTCAGCATACGGGTCCGGTCCCAGACGGCCGAGGTTTTCTCAGCAGAACAGACAGAGGGAACATCACAGAGAAAAACGACGGATCAGCACCACCAACACCGGCCAACCACGCCGTGCCGACCATAGTGTGAACCGGACCCCGGCCCTATCCTACACTAACTACACGGCGCGCTATTGCCGCGAACGGGCGGCCTGCCTGATCGATCGATGATCTGCCCGCACGCACGTACCAGCACGTAGATGGAAGGCCGGGACCAGGTGTTGGGGCTTCTACCGTGCCAGGAGGACTGGAGGAGGGACACCGGAGATGGGGCGCGTTGACTCTCTAGTCTGTACGTACTCCCATGCATGCTTGGCCGGTCTGCATGCAAGTATAGTATACAGAGGATGCCAAACTAATCATGCATAGGGGCGGGCTCTGGGTGTTGCCGCGTGCTTGCTAATCCCTCGTGTACGCTTTTTAGGGACCACGGCGCAGTCCGTGGCACGCACCGTGCGGCCCATGCCCAAGTGACCGTTTTCTTTGTGTGGGCGCACTTGTCACACCGGGGGCATCGAGGAGTCAGCAAAAACCTAGATCCAGACCAGGTTCAGGACATTAGCCGTTGCAGGTCTCGTTCCTTTTTTTTTTTACGGGGTTAAAAGGGATTTCATAGCTCAAGGTGGAGGAACATCTCTATACAAAGTGCAGGTACATCAGCAGGGCCTGATCCGAGCCAAATTGCCGTTCTTGCTTCTACTCGACCAAAAGAAGCTAAGCTATGACTAACGACATTTTGATGCCTACTAATATGAGCAATAGAGCTCTCCCTTCCACCTAGAAGTCTCCTTACTTCATTCACTATCATCACGTGCTGGGACCTATCATTCGCGGTTGATGTAGTCGAACACCTTCGCGATCCAACCGATCAAGTACCGAACATACGGCACCTCCGCGTTCAGCACGCGTTCAACTCGATGACATCCTCGCCTTGTTGATCCAGCAAGACGGGCGAAGTCGTAGATGAGTTCCGGCAGCACAGCGACGTGGTGACGATGGTGATGCAACTATCTCCACAGGACTTCGCCGAGCACTATGAAAATATGACAGAGGATGAACTAGAGGGAGAGGGGCGCCGCACACGGCTTGGGGATCGTGGTGTGTTGTGCCCCTCTCCCTCCACACATATATATATGTGGGGGGAGGAGGGGAGGCAGCCTAGGGCTCTCCCAAGGAGCCGGGGGCCACCTTGGGCACCTGCCCTGCCCCCCCTTCCTTCTTGGGCGCGCGAGGGAAGGCGGGACGGGGTGCCCCCCTTCCTTTCTCTTAGGTGGAGGGTAAGGCAGGAGGGTCTAGCCCTCCCCCCTTTCCTTCCCTAGGGCTGGCGGCCAGGGAAAGGACGCGTCAGCCCCCTTTTGGGCTGGTGTGTGCCTTCCCTTGGCCCATTAGGCCCATATACCTCCTGGGGCCTCCCAGACCCCCTTCCGGTGATCTGATGACTACACGATACATTCTGAAACCTTTTCGGTGACCAAATAGCCTCGTCCTATATATCAATCTTTACCTCTGGACCATTCTGGAGCTCCTCGTAATGTCCGTGATCTCATCCGGGACTCCGAACATCATTCGGTCACCAATTCACATAACTCAAATAATATATCGTCAACGAACGTTAAGCATGCGGACCCTACGAGTTCGAGAATGATGTAGACATGACCGAGACAAATCTCCGGTCAATAAACAATAGCGGAACCTAGATGCCCATATTGGTTCCTACATATTCTACGGAGATCTTTATCGGTGAACCTTTATGACAATATACGCAATTCCCTTTGTCTGTCGGTATGTTATTAAATCGTCGGTATCTCCATACCTAGTTCAATCTCGTTACCGGTGATGAAGCTATGTACCTAGGGTAGGGTCATGGACCTGTCCAAACTACCCTCCCCAAGGACATCTCTAGAAGAAACCACCTTCCAATCGACTTATAAGTGTTCCACTCGACGGACTCGAAGACACTCGACCATGAAGCCAACCACTCGACAGCCAGGAGATATAAAGTCTCTCTGCACGCAAACGGTCGGTCATTAAGTAGCTTTTATGGTCATCATAGCACTTTATTTGTTGCGTTACCAGTAACGCCTGATCTTAATGTACCTTAAACCCTACATGGCGAGGGCGGAGGGTCCGCGAACTCTATATAAGCCACCCCCCTCCTCAGTGTAAAGGGTTCGCACCCCTGTAACTCATACACACATAATCCAGTCGACCGCCTCCGGGCTCCGAGACGTAGGGTTGTTACTTCCTCCGAGAAGGGCGTGAACTCGTAAACCTCTTGCGTATACAACTACTCCATAGCTAGGATCTTGCCTCTCTATTCCTACCCCCCTACACTACTGTCAGACTTAGAACCACGACAGTTGGCGCCCACCGTGGGGTAGGTGTCTTAGCGACTTATTGGAGAAGTTGCGATTTTTTCGATCTCCTTCATCATGGTTTCAGGCGGAGTTTTGGTTGAGAGCCGCGAGATCCGTCTCGGCGCGCTCACGTTCATCGCCGACGACTCCGCTTGGCTTCAGGAGGCTCCGCTCGACATCGACGCTCCTCGTCGCATGAGCGACGACTTTCGCTGCAGCGTCGTCCGCGGCGTCCTCCTGTGGCAACCATCGACCCAGTATCGGTCGGGCCCTGTGTCGTCCTCCCTCCCTGTTTCCCGCCGGCGCAAGCACTCCGGTCGGTTGAGGCTTCAACGGTGGGTGAGGCACGCGGTGGCTCGCCAATCGGCCACCCCCCAAGTCGCAGCGATCGAGCCTGATGAATCTCTACGGCTGTTTGACTGCCGACCGCTCCACAGAGATCGCATCCGAAAAGCGGCAAAGATGATCCAGCGGTGGAGGTTATGATGGTCGATGGACCACGCAGTCCTCCCAGCTTTCCCCGCACCGACGAAGGCGATCCGTTGCATGCCCATGAAGAGTATCTCCCCGAGCACCACACTTCGCTGCAGAGGGAAGAACTTCGCCGCCGGAACATGGATGCGCTGCACACTCCTATCGTTGGAGAAATCCCCGAGGCTCGTGCCTTAGAGGACGCGCGCTTGGCCAACTTGGCTGAGCGCACTCGACTGGAGAACCTCCAGCAAGCACTCGACGAGCATGCTCGACAACGGGTTCCAGAATCCAGTCGACGTCAACTCTTTCCACCACCGACTCAGGTATATCGAACTCCGATTCAGAATTTAGCAGTTTGCAGCCCGTGATAGCGAGTCGATTCAGCCTTCCAGTCGAGGCTGGCAGAGGCTTGTTACGATCGTAGCATTAGTCCGGTGGCAGGAGATCAAAATTCAGTCAGATCACAGTCATGAATAGGATCCACAGCAGATCCGTCGCTGCAAATACAGTCCAGTCGGCCCATAGCCCAAGATCACCCCAGAGGCGTGAGGGACGTGGAGACCGGCGTGATCAGTACAAGAACCGTGAGCAGTATGATCACCGACTCGATCGTGATGATCGACGTCGAGTGCCCACCCCTCCCCCAAGGAGTGGATCGTACGCAAGATTCCAGTCGACCTCAGGGAACCAGGCTTTGATGCGAGATCCATTCTCGTTCAAGGTTTGGTCAACAGGAACAGAGCTCACCGAGAAGGTCATGACAGAGATGTACCCACCAGCAGCAGAGTACATGTCTCAGGACCAGAGTGCTTCAGCAGAGCCATCAGAGCCGCGGTGATTCCTCCCAACTTCAGGTTGGCGACTGGAGTCAGTAAGTTCACTGGTGAGTCCAAGCCTGATACTTGGCTTGAAGACTACCGAGTGGCTGTTCAGATTGGCGGCGGCAACGATGAAGTGGCCATGAAACACTTGCCTCTTATGTTGGAGGGCTTGGCCAGAGCATGGTTGAATCAGTTAGCACCCAGCAGCATTTACACTTGGGAAGATCTTGCCCGAGTGTTTGTCAGAACATTTGAAGGAACTTGCAAGTTTACCAATAGGGTTGTGAGCTGCAATCTTGTGTGCAGAAGTCGAATGAAACTTTGAGGGATTACATCTAGAGATGGATCATGTTGCATCACATGGTAGAGAATGTATCGGATCACCAGACAGTCTGTGCCTTCAAGGAAGGCGTTAAGTACAGAGAGCTAAACCTGAAATTCGGTCAAACCGGAGACATGTTTCTGAGTTGAATGATGGAGATTGCCACCAAGTATGCCAATGGTGAAGAAGAGGATCGGCTCCGGAGTGGCAAGCACAAGTCGATCGCCACTTAAACCGGAGGAGGAACTCCACCGAAGCGAAGCGAAAGCGAACCAGCTGCTCCTGGAGAAACCTTGGCCGTGACTCAAGGAAAGTTTAAAGGGAAGCCCAAAGGGCCTTGGAACCCTAAGAAGGTGAAAGACCAAGACGGAAATGATGTGTTGGATTTTCCATGCCACATTCACACAAAGAAATATGAAGAGGGTAAACTCATTTACCCGAAACATACCACTCGACAGTGTCGGCTCTTGATCCAGCAATTCCAGGGGAAACAACCCAAAGATAAGGAAAAGGAGTCGGACAAAGTTGAGGACAAAGAAGATAGTGATGATGGATATCCCCAGGTCTCAATTCCACCATGATGATTTTTGCTGATGTTGAAAGCAAAAGTCGATTGAAGTTATCAACCGAGAAGTGAATATGGTTGCTCCGGCGACACCTAGTTATCTGAAATGGTCTCAGACTGCCATCACATTCGACCAGTCCGATCATCCGACACACATAGCCACCCCTGGGAGGCAAGCTTTGGTGGTTGAGGGAGTCCTGGACTAGGGGGTGTCCGGACAGCCGGACTATCATCGTCCGCCGGACTCAAGACTACGTAGATAGAAGATTGAAGACTCCGTCCCGTGTCCGGATGGGACTTTCCTTGGCGTGGAAGGCAAGCTTGGCGATACGGATATGTAGATCTCCTACCATTGTAACCGACTCTGTGTAACCCTAGCCCTCTCCGGTGTCTATATAAACCGGAGGGCTTTAGTCCGTAGGACACGACATACATTACAACAATCATACCATAGGCTAGCTTCTAGGGTTTAGCCTCCTTGATCTCGTGGTAGATCCACTCTTGTACTACCCATATCATCAATATTAATCAAGCAGACGAGGGTTTTACCTCCATCAAGAGGGCCGAACTCGGTAAAACATCGTGTCCCTTGTCTCCTGTTACCATCCGCCTAGACGCACGTTCGGGACCCCTACCCGAGATCCGCCGGTTTTGACATCGACATTGGTGCTTTCATTGAGAGTTCCTCCGGTCGCCACCGATAGGCTCGATGGCTTCTTCAATCAACAACCACGCTGTCCAGATGAGATTTTCTCCCCGACAGATCTTTGTATTCGGCGGCTTCAAGATCGCGGGCTAATTCACTTGGCCATCCGGAGCAGATCGAAGCTACGCCCGCCATCGTGTCAGTTCGAAGCCTAAACTTCATGGCCGACATCCACGGGACTTGATCTTCGACGGGCTCGAGCCACGTACCGAAGCGTGCCGCACTATCACGATGGGCATGATCTAGCTCGCCACGGACAAAGGCCTTGGTGGTCGCGACACGAATCCGCTCCGGCCCTTAGTCCGGAGCCGATTGCCCAGATCAAGGATCGGTGGCTGGACACCGCCTCGGGGGCTGCAACTTCCACGGCGATGGAGCCGAACACTAACCTAGTCCTTTGTAAAGCTCGTGACTCCGAGGTACCGGACTTCGCCAGACTCAGACCTCCGCGCTACCGCCAATCAAAGCCGATTGGGCGCCGGTCATGGAGTTCACCGCCGCGGACATCTTCCAACACTCGCCCTTCGGCGACATCCTAAATTCACTAAAGCATCTCTCGCTATCCGGAGAGACTGGCGGACTATGGCGGGGCGGTTGGGATCTGGACGACGAAGAAATTCAAAGCCCACCCACCACCCACTTTGTAGCCACTGTTGACGATCTAACTGACATGCTAGACTATGACTCCGAAGACATCGACGGTATGGACGACGATGCCGGAGATGAACAAGAACCAGCGCCTACAGGGCACTGGAAGACCACCTCGTCATATGACGTATACATGGTGGATACCCCAAAAGGAAGCGATAACGAGGACCAACGGGGCGCGACAGAAAATAATCCCGCCGACAAACAGCCAAAACGGCGACGCAGACGCCGCCCTAAGTCCCACCTCGACAAAAATAGTGCTCCTAACGACCCAGCAATACAGCAGGGCAAACCAGTGGACGACGAACAAGCAGACAAGCAACCGTCCGAACAGGACGAGTCAGATAATCAGTCCAGGCCTGGCGAAAACAACAGTCCAGACGACCTCACACCGGACACACCGCCGGAGAACAAAAACCTTCGGAAAAGACTCATCGCCACCGCAAGAAGTTTGAAGAAGGAAAAATGAAAGCTCAAAACAGCGGAAGATACACTCAGAATGAAGTGGAGCAAAGTGCTCAAAACCGCAGACAAATACGGCAATGGCCATCAATCAAAGAGCTACCCGAAGCGCAAGCTGCTGCCAGAACTTGACGAGGAGGCCATAGAGCCCCCATAGTCAAAAAACAAAGAGGCCACCTAGTCGGATAGACGGCCACATGATAGGTCAAAATCTAAAAGCGGCGCTGCACATAAGCCGACTAATGACCCTGGAAAAATAGATGGCCCAGCCAGGTCCATTTACGGGCCAAAAAAGAGGGCCCCAGGAAGCAACGCAACACGCCAAGTGTCCGAAGACAGCGGTACACCCAAATACAGGGGCGCCACACACCCACTATGTTTCACCAACGAGGTGTTGGATCATGAATTCCCAGCAGGATTTAAACCCATAAACATATAGGCTTACGACGGAACAACAGACCCTGGAGTCTGGATAGAGGATTATATACTACACATACACATGGCTAGAGGAGATGATCTCCATGCCGTAAAATACCTACCCCTCAAGCTCAAAGGGCCAGCCCGTCATTGGCTCAAAAGCCTCCCAGAAAACACTGTTGGAAGTTGGGAAGAGCTCGAGGACGCGTTTAGAGCAAATTTTCAAGGAACTTATGTCCGCCCTCCGGATCTGAGATGATCTAAGTCATATAACTCAAAAGCCGGAGAGTCGTAGCACAAGAATTTCGAACAGGTTCCTCACCAAAAAGAACCAAATAGTTGACTGTCCGGACGCCGAAGCCTTAGCAGCTTTTAAACACAACGTCCGAGACGAATGGCTCGCCAGACACCTCGGCCAAGAGAAGCCGAAGACAATGTGTGCGCTAACAAGCCTCATGACCCGCTTTTGCGCGGGAGAGGATAGCTAGCTAGCAAGATGCAGCACCAGCGACCCAAGTACATCCGAGATCAGAGATGGAAACGGAAAATCACGGCGCAGAAAAGATCAGCGCCAGAATAAAGAGAAAAGCCCAAAGAACACGACGGTCAATGCCGGATTCAAAAGCTCGTGGCCAAACAACAAAACACCGCCTCTTAAGGATAACAGCGATGAGCTATCCAACTTAAACAAAATTTTGGGTCGGATATGTCAAATCCACAGTACCCCCGGAAGGCCTGCAAACCACACCCACCGAGATTGTTGGGTTTTCAAACAGTCCGGCCGACTAAACGCCGAACACAAGGGGCTCGACGCATCAAGTGAGGATGATGATAAACCCCACCAGCAGAGCACCGGAAAACAAAAGACTTTCCCACAAGAGGTCAAAGCAGTAAATTCACTTCATGTGATAATACGGCAAAACAATGCGGCACCCGCTAAAATGGGTCTCGCACGGTCCAACCCAGCGGAACAAAGAGATTGTATATCAAAACCAATCACTTTCGACCACCTGGATTATTCCAGAAGCGTTCGAAATGCAGGATGGACTGCCCTGATATTGGATCCTATAATCGACGGACTGCAATTTACACAAGTCCTGATGGACGGAGGCAGCGACTTAAACCTGCTGTACCCAAACACAATCCGCAAGTTGGGGATAGACCTTACTAAAATTCGACACAGCCGCACTTCCTTTAAAGGAGTGACGCCAGGCCCTTACGCCAAGTGCACATGCTCCTTATTACTAGAAGTTGTGTTCGGGTCACCGAACAACTTTCGACGCGAAAAACTAATCTTTCATGTCGTCCCATTTAAAAGTAGCTATCAAGCACTCTTGGGACGAGAAGCTTTTGTCCGCTTCAATGCCATACCACATTACGCGTCTCTTACACTTAAGATGCCCGGTCCACGTGGCATCATTTCAGTGCGAGGGTCATTTAAAGACCCCGGACACGGGTAGACTAGTCCGGCATAAATAAGCTAGGGGCTCCTAGCCGCACACCCTTCACAAGGGCTGCGGCAGATAAGCAACAATGAGCTCATATAGACTCCGCTTTACTTATTTATTTATATTTTTCCTTCGTATATATTTTTCAGACGATTTCCTTCCAAACTAAGTTCCTCTCTTTACAGATGAACAACGTGCAAACCCGTCGAGTGATAACGGCACAATGGAGACTGGTAGCGCAGACGCAAGAGGGACCCGTCGCAAGGATTCTTTTCAGATTAAGACCCTACGTAAACCTTTTTACCGTCTCTTGTTGCTATAATCCCCTGGTTTCTCATTATAACCAGTGGAGCAGACGTTTTGGCATCGGCAGCGTCGAAGACCTTGCCCGCACGGCACTAGGGGCTTAGGGCATTGTTTCGCCCATTATTATAAAGACCGAACACCTTAGGGAGTGTTCGGCGCCTCGAGATTAGGCATTATATGCATTAGCTCGAATCATGTCTTTGGTCAAATGTTGGGTTTGCCCGGCCCGTGTTTTGCTGCCTTATGTTTCAGATCATCGGCTAACGCGCACCGGAGAACTATCGCGATTGTGCCCGCCGGGCGAGCACCTCAAGAGAGAAAGCCGAAACCGATGTCATGATATAGCGAGACTGGTCAACCACTCGATCGACTACCGGAATGTTTAGAATTTCGCTTTGACGAAGGACCGTTTCGGTCAGGCACACACGCCCGAATCCGAGAAGCGCGGTGCCCCTGTGGGCTATATCGTAGCCCCACCTCGAACTCCAATGGCTAAGTGAAAGTGATAAAGCATCATAGTCCGGATTGCCTCGTTTGCTACGCTACCACCTCCTTAACAGGACCGAGACGTCGGATTAAGTGTGAAAACGCGCTATTTTTTGTGAACACCCCTGCACCTTGTGCGTGGGGGCTGAAGCCAAAGACTGCCATCTTTCAGGTTATACAAACGTATACATAAACGACCTCATAGGAGATATTTCAATACTTGGAACGCACAAGTGACAAAACGTTCATTTGAACGTGACATTTTTCGAGCACTGCGACTCTATTACACGAGCACCACACATAACTTCCACAAAATAGTGCTCGGCGGGTAACCGGCTTTCGTCCGAACCCTGGGTTGCAATAGCGGTGGCATCCATCTCTGTCCAATGTGTCTTCACACGGGCAAGGGCCATCCGTGCACCTTCTATGCAGGCCGACCGCTTCATCTCCTTGATATGCGGCACCGCTCCAAGAAATTGTTGCAATAAGCCAAAATAGCTCGTCGCCTTGGGCCTCTCCGCCGCATATGAGCCACGATATCGCCATGGCAAGTCCGGACAACCTGTTCAGCTCAGCCCATTCGCCAACCGATCGGTCGGCGAAGTGAACGATCCGGACTATGGAATTGAGACCAAAACAACTCTTCCGTCTTGTGATCCTTCCGACCGGAGTGCACAACGGCATCCGCCGCACTTGCCGCTAAGTCCATATATGGATCCTCCGGACCCCACAACTGGCCAAGCTGGGCATAATTTGATCCGTAAACCTGCGACGAAGCAGAAAAGGCTTGCCAGCCACAATGTCTCCGACCTGGCGCAGCTCCTCCTTCATAGCCCGCATTGCGTAACGGGCATCCTTGGCCTCGGCGGTGGCCTTCCCTGTGTCTTCGCCCGATAGGGCGCCTTTTCAAGAGCCTCATTGCGGTCGGCCGATCCTTCAATTTCACGGCCAATCCGGTCATCTCTTCCCTGCTTAGGCGATCGCAGCCCTTTCGCTTTTAACTCCTCGGCCGCCTCGAGGCAGCCGCAGATCACTCCTTCCGCTTGCTCCTTGGCTTGAGCAAGCTCGCCCAAGGCTCTCCATAGCAGCAACACCATCGCATCACAAGATAAATATGTAAGAGGCGGGCTTTGGCTCCCTTAAATTAGTGATCATGAGAATTCATTTACCTTATGCACTCGCCTAGTCGCCGGTTGACAAAGCGATGTCCGTGATCCGCCACATCAAGTTGCTGCATTAACTCGACAACTCCACCAGTCCGGCTAGCCCCCGGACTATCCGCCACCTGCATAGGAAAGGAGACACTCAATACCTGCGATTTTGATCCTCGGCACGCTGTTGTTTTCGACAACCTACCGAGTCCCAGGGGCTACTATCTATACAGGGCGCACTTGTATGTGCAAAACTGTCAAAAAGGTGCGTCGTTTTTACGTACCTCAAATCCCGCCAGCAAACTCCTGACGGCATTATGCAATCCGCTCTCGGCGGACGAAATCCTTCCAATCACCATGCTCATCAATGCACGGTGATCTTCTGAGATGGACGCCCTCTCAAGTAGATCCTTCAGATCCCCCGGCTGAACACTAGTCGACGCCGAACTCTCCGGCTCTGCCGGGCTCGGGGATACCCTCCGTGATGACACTTCAGGCTCGTCCGCCCTGTCCGATGGCGCAGCAGACGGAGGCGTTTCGCTCTCCATCATCTCCGGAAGAAGATCCCCCGAGACGAACTCATCTGAGAAGGCCGCAGATCCGAACTGCAAGGTAAAAATTTCGGTTATCCTTAGAAGCACAAATAGGGATATTTTCTTATTAATGAACCCCCCTTTTCCTACTCACGGCTCGCTGGAGGGCTGATCCTTTAGAGACGATTGTACGCCTGGGGTCTCCCCGGACACAGGACCCTCCGGTGAAGATTTCTTCCCCCGCTTAGGGGCTTTGGCCTCCGGGTCTTCGGAGACGGTCCTCTTCTCCCCCTGGAAGGAGGGATTCTCGATCCCCCTCTTCAAGCGCCCCTTAGGCGAGGTGATAGCTCCTCTATTTTCCCCATCGCCTTCTTTTACTGGCGCGACCTCCAACATTCTCGACAAAGCCACGGGCTCCGCGCGGTCTCTCGGGGGGGCCGACACCTTATCGCCGCCGCGCTACCCACTCGATGAAGGATAATGGGTTAGAAGGCGAATTATAGAAAAGCAAACAAACGGAACGTCCGACATCGAGCTACTTACGAGTATCCGGTGATTGCAGCTTAGGCTGCGCCCTCGGTCGATTCGCACATGCCACCTGCGGTCCAAGAACAACTTGTACATCTCCACGGGTGTCGCATCCATGAAGTGTTGAGAATTCGTGGTCCTCCGGATTGAACTCCCATAACCGGAGAGGACGACGCTTGCGAGGCGAAGACGCGCTGATTAGCATGACCTACATCACCACAACCAGATCGATCTCCCTCGCTTGGAGGTCTCGAATTGACCTCGCAATAGGGGCACGCCTTCCGACGGCCCCCAATTGAGCTCCTTGGTCGACCCACGACATCGGCCGTCGTGGAGGTCCCGGCGGAATGAAGGCGGCGGCTTTTGCTCGCTTCCCTTCGAGCGGTGATATAGAACCACTCCTGCTGCACAAGCCGAGCTCCTCTTGGAAGGAGCCCTCGCCACGGGCATCGGTCCTCTCGCTTATGGCCGCCCCAAGATTCGCTTGACGCCCCGATCATCTTCGGCTCCACATTGAAGGTCTTTAGCCACAGGCCGAAGTGGGGGGTGACGCGGAGGAAGGCTTCGCAAACGATAATGAATGCGGAAATATGGAGGATGGACTCCGGAGCCAAGTCGTGAAAATCCAGCCCGTAATAGAACATGAGCCCTCTCACGAAGGGGTCCGTAGAGAAGCCTAAACCCCGACGGAGGTGGGATATGAAGACGACGTACTCACCGGGCTCGGGAGTAGGTACGGCCTGCCCTTGGGCGGGCAACCTGTGCGAAATCTCGTAAGACAGGTACTTGGCCTCACGCAGCTTTAACACGTCCTCCTCCGTGACGGAGGAGGGCATCCACCGGCCCTGAAGGTCGGAGCCGGACATTGTTGAAGGTCCAAAGCGCTCGAATCTGGGGCTCTGGGTGTTGGAACTTGGAGCAGTGAGAAGATTCGATGGAAGATTGAAGAAAAGAAACGAGCCTTGGTCCTCTTATAAAGAGGGAAAATACCAAGAGCCGTCTCCGTGACCGTTCGGGATTCACCTTCGATAGAGGAGGAGTGGCGAGGCACGGTTGGGTTACCCATGTCCGTATTGATGAGAATCCCGGAATAAGGGGAACACGATATCTGCTTCGATAAGACGTGCCAAGGAAACCGCTTCGCTAAACGTGCTGAGGTGGTATAATAAAAAACGATTCAAGTAAAGGCTTGATAGGGTGTGACGTCATGCCGCAAAATACGTCAGCAGATTGAGCTTGTGTACATTTTATTCTCTCTATGGTGGAATGTGGAATTTATTTTGCAGAGCCGGACACTATCCTGGTGTTCATGATCTTCTCTGGATTATTCAAAGGAGGAACCCGCCTTGCAATGCCGAACATTGTGCATGCCGGACTTATCGTCATTAAAGCTTGGTTCAGGGGCTACTGAGGGAGTCCTGGACTAGGGGGTGTCCGGACAGCCGGACTATCATCGTCCGCCGGACTCCAAGACTACGAAGATACAAGATTGAAGACTCCTTCCCGTGTCCGGATGGGACTTTCCTTGGTATGGAAGGCAAGCTTGGCGATATGGATATGTAGATCTCCTACCATTGTAACTGACTCTGTGTAACCCTAGCCCTCTCTGGTGTCTATATAAACCGGAGGGCTTTAGTCCATAGGACACAACATACATTACAACAATCATACCATAGGCTAGCTTCTAGGGTTTAGCCTCCTTGATCTCGTGGTAGATCCACTCTTGTACTACCCATATCATCAATATTAATCAAGCAGGACGTAGGGTTTTACCTCCATCAAGAGGGCCCAACACAGGTAAAACATCGTGTCCCTTGTCTCCTGTTACCATCCGCCTAGACACACAGTTCGGGACCCCCTACCCGAGATCCGCCGGTTTTGACACCGACAGTGGTCGACCCAGTCGTCGAAGGCACTCGACTGACTAAAGTTTTGATGGATGGTGGCAGTGGCCTGAATATACTATATGCAGAGACGTTGAAAGGGATGGGCATTCCGATGTCCAGACTCAGTACCAGCAACATGAGTTTCCATGGAGTCATTCCTGGAAAGAAGGCTGAGTCACTCGGCCAAATTGCTCTTGATGTGGTTTTCGGTGATTCCAAGAATTACTGCAAAGAAAAGTTGACGTTTGAAGTTGTGGATTTCCGGAGTGCTTATCACAGTATTTTGGGCAGGCCAGCTTATGCACGTTTCATGGCTCGACCATGTTATGTGTACCTCAAATTGAAGATGCCTGGTGTTGGGGAAGGTAGCAGAAATTCAAAATTTTCTACGCATCACCAAGATCAATCTAGGGAGATTCTAGCAACAAGAGAGGGAGAGGATGAGCATCTTCATACCCTTGAATATCGCTAAGCGGAAGCGTTACAAGAACGCGGTTGGTGGAGTCGTACACGCAGCGATTCAGATCGCGGTCGATTCCGATCTAAGCGCCGAACGAACGGCGCCTCCGCGTTCAACACACGTACAGCCCGGGGACGTCTCCTCCTTCTTGATCCAGCAAGGGGGGAGGAGAAGTTGAGGGAGAACTCCGACAGCACGACGGCGTGGTGATGGTGGAGCTCGTGGTTCTCCAGCAGGGCTTCGCCAAGCACTACGGAGGAGGAGGAGGTGTTCGAGGAGGGAGAGGGCTGTGCCAGGGGAGAGGTACCGCTGCCCTCCCACCCCTCCACTATATATAGGGGCAAGGGGAGAGGGGGAGGCGCCCTAGGGTTTCCCCTAGGGGGCGGCGGCCAAGCAGATTGGATCTCCCTAGGGAAAATCCTAGGGAGACTTGCCCCCAAGCCAAGCAGGTGGAGGATTGCCTCCCAAGCTAGGTGGAGGCGCCCCAACTCCCCAACTTTTTTTTTGAGCAATCTCGCAAAACTTTATTCAAATCGAAGAAATAGTCATAGGTACAGATGTTGGGTCATGCGGTGTGCCCAACCAAACATGACGACCTATACCTAGCTTACAAGCGTATTTTGCGAGATTATGAGCCTCAAAGTTGAAATTCCTACGCTCATGAACAAAAGAGCAAGAGCTAAAATTATTACAATGACTCAATATTTCATGCACAATGGATGCATTTGGGCCTCCGGTTCCCCTGTTGATGTCATTGATCACCTCCTGTGAGTCCGAAGCCACATAGATGTTCCTTACCCCAAGATCATCGGCGAGTGCTAGTGCCTCCCGACAAGCATAAGTCTCCAAAAGAAGAGGATCCTGTGTGTGGTGATAAATCACCGCCGACGATCCCAGGTAGACACCATCCTGGTCCCGGCATAGAACCGCCGCTGCTCCTCCTCTGCTCCGCTTTGCTACAGCCCGATCTACATTGATCTTGACGCTGCCAGCCGGCGGCCGAAGCCACCTCAATGGCCTTGCTTGGGCGGGTGATATAGACATTGGAGATTGCTCCTGTGCGGTAATCAGGCCAAGGTCGCTAATGTAGTTGTTGACGAAGTTGACCGTTTGCTGTGGACTTTGGAAGATGGATTCATATATAGCTTTCCGCCGAGCATACCAGATCGACCATAGAGTGATGACCATTCGTGTGAAGTTTACATGGTCCATCGACTCATGTAGTTGAAATAGCCATATCTTTGCATCAACTTCCTCGTTCTCGGTCATTCTGGTTACGATGGAATCTTCCGTTAGCGCCCACACACACCTCGACATAGTACAGGCGACAAGAGCATGTCTCCATGAATCCTCACATCCACACAGCGGACACGCGTCTCTGGTAGACATGTTCCTCCGGTTCAAAATATCAGTAGTTGGCAAAGAATGGTGTGCCAACCTCCATAAGAAGATTCTTATCTTTGAGGGAACCTTTATTTTCCACAACATGCTCCATGATTTCTCATCTCTATCAGAGCTAGATGAACCGCCCCGACCCTCCAACCATTCCTCCCTCTGCATTTTTGTTCGTTGCAGGAATTTATACGCCGAGCTTACCGTGAAATTTCCTTTCTTCTCCGGATACCAAGCCCAGAAATCCTCTATGTTGTGTGTGCAAACTGGTATCCTCAAAATGGCTTCGGCATCGATCGGTAGAAATACCGCTCGAATGACTTCTTCGTTCCAAGAAGCTACAGCCGGTAGCATTAACTCTGAAACATACCTAGGAGGGTCTGCCACGAGCGAAGTGATCGGTCGTGGAGTCATCTCTTTTGGTATCCAGTTGTCCACCCAAATCTCCGTCGTTTGGCCATTGCCAATACGGCGAATAATTCCCTGCTTGAGCAAATCACGCCCCTCTACGATAGCACGCCAAATCTGTGATGGTTTAGAGCCCACCTCTGCCTCCAAAATAGTTCCCTCCGGGTAATAGGCAGCTTTCAAGATTCTTGCACTCAGACTCGTTGGTTCTTGTAATAATCTCCAAGCTTGGCGCGCCAGCAGGGCCAAGTTAAAAAGTTCAAGATCTCTAAAGCCGAGGCCTCCCAAATGCTTTGGTCGCGTCATGATGTCCCAAGAGACCCATGCAGGCTTCCGTTCACCCTGTTTACAGCCCCACCAAAATTTCCGGATGATAGATTTTATGTGGTCGCATAAACCTCGAGGCAACTTGAAACAAGACATTGAATAGACTGGGATAGCTTGGGCTACCGATTTGATTAACACATCCTTCCCACCGGCTGAAAGGCACTTACTCATCCACCCTTTTACCTTATCCCAAACTCTATCACTCAAGTATTTGAAAGTGCCTTTCTTTGAATGACCTACATCAGTTTGCATGCCCAGGTATCTGTCACTCAAAGATTCATTTGGTACCTGGAGGTAGCCTTTAACAGCGTTGCGTACTATCTCTGGACACCCTTTGCTGAAAAAGATGGATGATTTGTCCTTATTAACTCTCTGCCCCGAGGCCATACAATAAGTATCCAACAAGTTTGACACTGCTTCTGCTCCATCAACACTCGCCCTAAAAAACAGCAGGCTGTCATCCGCGAATAAAAGATGACTGACCGCCGGTGCAGACGGTGCCACCTTAATGCCACTAAGCTGGGATGACTGATTCTGGGATTTTAAGAGGCACGAAAGGCCCTCTGCTGCTATTAGGAAAAGGTATGGAGAGATCGGGTCTCCCTGTCGTATACCTCATGAGGGTGTAAACACCTCAGACTTAACACCATTGAACATAACTGAGAAGGTTACTGAACTAACCATGGTCATCACAATATCAACCCATGCAGGTGCAAAACCCAACTTGTGCATTATAGCTCTCAAATATGTCCACTCCACTCGATCATAAGCCTTCATCATATCAAGTTTGAGTGCAGCATAGCTGTTGTTTTTTGATCTACTCCTTTTCATGAAGTGCAGACATTCATAGGCTGAAATTATATTGTCTGTGATCAACCGTCCTGGCACAAACGCCGACTGCTCCTCGGATATGATATCCGGTAAAACAAGCTTCAATCGGTTTGACAGAACTTTCGAGGCAATCTTGTAAAAAACATTACATAAACTTATTGGTCGGAATTGAGAAAGCAACGTGGGGTTTTGTACCTTGGGGATGAGAACCAACAGAGTATCATTTATGCATGTCGGGCTCTCTTCTCCTTTCACAATTGCTAGCACCGATTGAGTTACCACCTCTCCACAAATATCCCAATGCCGCTGAAAAAAATGTGCTGGGAAGCCGTCCGGCCCCGGGGATTTTGTAGGGAACATTTGAAACAATGCTTCCTTTACCTCTTTATCACTATAAGGTGCAAGAAGGGTTTCATTCATAGCATGAGTCACTTTCATCGGTACATGATCAAGCACCTCGTCCACCCCCTGAACTCCCTCTGAGGCATATAGTGTTTTGTAAAAATCAAGGGCCATTTGTTGCATATCTGATAGGTCATCTGTCATTTGCCCGTCCGGCCGTTGCAAGGCCTTTATTAGGTTCTTCCTCCGGCGCATTGAGGCTCTCATATGAAAAAAGTGAGAATTACGGTCCCCTTCAGAGAGCCACTGGACACGGGATCTTTGCCTCCACATAAGTTCCTCCCGTAAATATAGCTCTATCAACCGATCATTAATCTTGATCTCCGCATGCGAAGGTCCAACTCGCCGTACATCATTACGCATGCGTTCCAGCTCCTTCTTTAGACCTCTAATCTCCCCTCTGATACTACCAAAAGTAGTACGGGACCAGTCCCCTAAATTGTTTGAAAGAGCCTCTAATTTGGCCCGTACCTCATGCACATGCAAGTTGTGGCTGTTCGGCTCCCAAGCCGTTTTGATAGTTTCCTTTAGCTCAGGATGCCTGTCCCACATAACTTCATATCTGAATTGCTTCCTCTTTTTCCTGTTACTCAGTGGATGGAGCTGGACCAGTATCGGCGAGTGATCCGAAGTCGCGGCTGTCAGGTGCTCTACCGACGCCGACGGAAAGATGCCGCACCAATCAACTGAGCCCAGTGCCCTGTCCAGCCGTACTCGGGTGTAGGAACCCCCCGTGACTCTTTTCTCAAAGGACCATTTAGTTCCTTTGAACCCAAGATCCACCAGGCCACACACATCTATTGCATCCCTGAAACCTTGAATTTGGGACTGACTTCTGGAACCGATTCCGTCATGCTCGTCGTGTCTCAGAACTTCGTTAAAGTCTCCCACACACATCCATGGAAGATCCTGTAGTGTTGAGAGGTTCTTCATTGTGTCCCATGTACGATGCCGGAGATGAGTCTGGGCCTCTCCATAGAAGCACGAAAGCCTCCATGTATTAGCACCTAGATCAGATATTTTCACATCAATATGGTACTTAGAGTAACCCAAAATCTCGATCTTTATTTCATCATTCCAAAAAATCGCTAAACCTCCACTCCGTCCGGAAGGATCAACAGCAAAAGAGTTATCATATCCTAAAGTACTCTTAAGATTTTCAGCTCTAACCCTATCTATCTGGGTCTCCACAATACAAAGAACTTTAGGGGCAAACTTATTCGCGAGTTCGCGAAGCTCTTGAACTGTCGGGGCATTGCCAATACCCCGGCAGTTCCAGCTTAGAAGATTCATTGCGTCCGGCGGTCCTCCTCCGGGGAGGCCGCCGATCTCGCGTCCGAGCTCTTTCCCGTATACGGGATCTTTTTCACCACGCCACCACTTGATTTCTCTGGCTGAAAAGTCTTCGGCCTCTTTGGTTCTTGCTTTGGATCAGGGCTGTTTGGGGTTGCGCCTCCGTTCTTGCCGGAGAGCACCACTTCCAGCCCCGTGTTATTCTTCTGGTTTTGCAACCCCTGCACCTCATCAGAAGGACGCTTGCGGTTGGCATCAGACTCCTCCGTCTCCATCTTTTCATGTTCAAAATCATCATCCTCCTCCGACGTCCGCTGGCCCGACCCTTGCTGTTTTGATGCCCTGTTCCTCTGGTTTCTGTTGCGACATCTGGTGCCCCAGGCTGTTGTGGCTGGAGCTCGGAGGTTTTTGAAGATTAGCGCTGAAGGCGGATGAACCCCACTGCCATGCTCCTTGTACTCGTGCCCCATCATACCGCAAACTTGACACCAATCTGGTAGGCGTTCATACTTGACAGCAAAAATCTGTCTCTCACCCCCTCGTATTAACGAGGTTGCCTTCTTCAAGGGATTGCGCACATCAAGCCTAACCCTAACTCTGTAGAAGTTTCCCTCAAAATCAAAAGATGATGGTTCTGACTCGACGAACTCGCCGAACTTGGAGGCAAGTGCCTTGACTTTTCCATGAAAAGCAATCGGGAGATCAATGATTCTTGCCCAGATTTCAAACTTGAACAGCTCGATCTCAGAGGCCTTTGTGTAGCCATCGTACGGAGTAATGATCACAAGGTTTCCTCTGAAGTGGCACGGTCCCCCTTGCGTGACCCGCTCCCAATCCCCTAGGCAGTCAAACTGCATCTGAAAAAGGTTTTCCTCTAGGGTTTTGATCTTCACCGGCCTGGCAAGGTCCCAAGCCGTCCTCATGTTTCGAAAGAACCAATACGAGCTAAAGTCCTTATCCATGTGAACCCGGGCCAGAATCATCCACCGGAGTTCTTCCATAGACGGCTCATCCTCATCCTCGAAGATCACATCATCCAAATCGTCCTCCTTTAGCGCCAGCTCCTGCATCAGATCCTCCAACTTGCCCTTGCCCTTGGAACTCGAGCCCGACTGATCGCCCTTGTTCGCCATCGCGGATCAGGGGCTCTCGACTTGCGTGGTTATTGTGACCGAATAAAAAACCCTAGGTTCCCCGATGTGAAACCAGCGGAGGGACCAGGAAAGCAGATCGCTCCCCCTTGCTTCTCCCTGAGTCAGTGGCCCAGGGTTAATGGCAGGAAGAACAGATCGGTCTCAACATCGCCGGCGGCGACGAGAGGAAGATAAACCCTAACTAGAGGGAAAGTTAGAAGCTTGCTTCGGCGACCATGCCCCAACTCCCCAACTAACGTGGGAAAGGGTGTGGGGGCGCACCACCCCTTAGTGGGCTGGTTTGCCCCTTCCCCTTTGGCCCATGAGGCCCTCCAACACCTTCCGGGGCTCCCGAAACACCTTTCGATCATGCTGGCCATAGCCTGGTACCCCCGGAACACTTCTGGACTCCAATACCCTTCGTCCAATACATCGATCTTCATTGTCGGACCATTCCGGAACTCCTCATGATGTCCGGGATCACATCCGGGACTCTGAACTACCTTCGGTAACCACATACTATTTCCCATAACAACTCTAGCATCACCGAACCTTAAGTGTGTAGACCTTACGGGTTCGGGAATCATGCAGACATGACCGAGACATCTCTCCGGCCAATAACCAACAGCGGGATCTAGATACCCATGTTGGCTCCCACATGTTCCACGATGATCTCATCGGATGAACCACGATGCTGGGGATTCAAGCAATCCCGTATGCAATTCCCTTTGTCAATCGGTACGTTACTTGCCCGAGATTCGATCGTCGGTATCCCAATACCTCGTTCAATCTTGTTACCAGCAAGTCACTTTACTCGTTCCGTAATGCATGATCCCGTGACTAATTACTTAGTCACATTGAGCTCATTATGATGATGCATTACCGAGTGGGCCCAGAGATACCTCTCCGTCATACGGAGTGACAAATCCCAGTCTCGATTCGTGCCAACCCAACAGACACTTTCGGAGATACCTGTAGTGCACCTTTATAGCCACCCAGTTACGTTGTGACATTTGGTACACCCAAAGCATTCCTACGGTATCCGGGAGTTGCACAATCTCATGGTCTATGGAAATTATACTTGACATTAGAAAAGCTTTAGCAAACGAACTACACGATCTTGTGCTATGCTTAGGATTGGGTCTTGTCCATCACATCATTCTACTAATGATGTGATCCCGTTATCAATGACATCCAATGTCCATGGTCAGGAAACCATAACCATCTATTGATCAACGAGCTAGTCAACTAGAGGCTCACTAGGGACATGTTGTGGTCTATGTATTCACACATGTATTACGGTTTCCAGTTAATACAATTATAGCATGAACAATAGACAATTATCATGAACAAGGAAATATAATAATAACCATTTTATTATTGCCTCTAGGGCATATTTCCAACAGTCTCCCACTTGCACTAGAGTCAATAATCTAGTTCCCATCACTATGTGATTGTAATGAATTCAACACCCATGGGGTTTGATCATATCTCGCTTGTGAGAGAGGTTATTAGTCAACGGGTCTGAACCTTTTAGATCCGTGTGTGCTTTACAAATATCTATGTCATCTTGTAGATGCAGCTACTAGGCGCTACTTGCAGCTATTCCAAATAACTGCTCTACTATACGAATCCGGTTTACTACTCAGAGTCATCCGGATTAGTGTCAAAGTTTGCATCGACGTAACCCTTTACGATGAACTCTTTTACCACCCCCATAATCGAGAAAATTCCTTCGTCCACTAGTTACTAAGGTTAAGTTTGACCGCTGTCATGTGATCCATTCCTGGATCACTCTTGTACCCCTTGACTGACTCATGGCAAGGCACACTTCAAAGCGGTACTCAAAGCATAGCATCTTTGTAGAGCCTACGTCTAAAGCATAGGGGACGACCTTCGTCCTTTCTCTCTCTTCTGCCGTGGTCAGGTCTTGAGTCTTACTCAATACTCACACCTTATAACACAGCCAAGAACTCCTTCTTTGCCGATCTATTTTGAACTCCTTCAAAATCTTGTCACGGTATGTGTTCGTTTGAAAGTACTATCAAGCGATCTTGATCTATCCTTATAGATCTTGATGCTCAATGTTCAAGCAGCTTAATCTAGGTTTTCCATTGAAAAACACTTTTCAAATAACCCTATATGCTTTCCAGAAACTCTACATCATTTCTGATCAACAATATGTCAACAACATATACTCATCAGAAATTCTATAGTGCTCCCACTCACTTATTTGGAAATACAAGTTTCTCATAAACTTTGTATAAACCCAAAATCTTTGATCATCTCATCAAAGCGTATATTCCATCTCTGAGATGCTTACTCCAGTCCTTAGAAGGATTACTGGAGCTTTGCATACTTGTTAGCATTTTTCAGGATTGACAAAACCTTCTGGTTGTATCACATACAACCTTTCCTCAAGAAAATCGTCGAGGAAACAATGTTTTGACATCCTATCTGCAAGATTTCATAAATAATACAGTAACTGCTAGTATAATTCCAACAGACTCTTAGCATCGCTACGAGTGAGAAAGTCTCATCGTAGTCAACTCCTTGAACTCGTCGGAAAACATCTTAGCGACAAGTCGAGCTTTCTTAATGGTGACACTTACCATCATTGTCCGTCTTCCTTTTAAAATCCATCTGTACTCAATAGCCTTATGACCATCGAGTAGTTCTCCCAAAGTCTATACTTTGTTTTCATACATGGATCCTCTCTCGGATTTTATGGCCTCGATCCATTCGTCGGAATCCGGGCCCACCATCGCTTCTCCATAGCTCGTAGGTTCATTGTTGTCTAGCAACATGACCTCTATGACAGGATTACGTACCACTCTGAAGTAGTATGCATCCTTGTTGACCTACAAGGTTTGGTAGTAACTTGACTTTAAGTTTCATGATCACTATCATTAGCTTCCACTTCAATTGGTGTAGGCGCCATAGGAACAACTTCCGGTGCCCTGCTACACACTAGTTGAAGTGATGGTGCAATAACCTCATCAAGTCTCCACCATCCTCCCACTCAATTCTTTCAAGATAAACTTTTCCTCGAGAAAGGACCCATTTATGGAAACAATCACTTTTGCTTCCGGATCTGAATTAGGAGGTATACCCAACTATTTTTGGGTGTCCTATGAAGATGCATTTTATCCGCTTTGGGTTCGAGCTTATCGGGCAAAACTTATTACATAAGCGTCACAGCCCCAAACTTTTAAGAAATGACAACTTGGGTTTCTCTAAACCATAGTTCATACGGTGTCATTTCAACGGAATTATGTGGTGCCCTATTTAAAGTGAATGCGGTTGTCTTTAATGCCTAACCCATAAACGATAGTGGTAATTCGATAAGAGACATCATGGTATGCACCATATCCAATAGGGTGCATTTATGATGTTCGGACACACCATCACACTATGGTGTTCCAGGCGGTATTAGTTATGAAACAATTTCCAAAAGGTCTTAATTGTGTACCAAACTCGTAACTCAGATATTCATCTCTATGATCATATCATAGACATTTGATCCTCTTGCCACGATGATCTTCAACTTCACTCTGAAATTGCTTGAACCTTTCAATAATTCAGACTCGTGTTTCATCAAGTAAATATACTTAGAATCTACTCAAATCATCTGCGAAGGAAGAGCATAACGATATTCACTGCGTGCCTCAGCACTCATTGGATTGCACACATCAAATGTATTACTTCCACAAGTTCCTCTCTTGTTTCATCTCACTAAAAAACGAGGCCTTTCAGTCATCTTGCACATGTGGTATGATTTGCATGTCTCAAGTGATTCAAAATCAAGTGAGTCCAAACGATCCATCTGTATGGAGTTTCTTCATGCATATATACCAATAGACATGGTTCGCAAGTCTCAATCTTTTCAAAAATGAGTGAGTCCAAAGATCCATCAACATGGAACTTCTTCATGCGTTTTATACCAATATGACTCAAGTGGCACTGCCACAAGTATGTGGTACTATCATTACTATCTTATATCTTTTGGCATGAACATGTGTATCACTATGATCGAGATTCAATAAACCATTCATTTTAGGTGCAAGACCATTGAAGGTATTATTCATAAACAGAGTAACCATTATTCTCCTTAAATGAGTAACCGTATTGCGATAAACATAATCCAATCATGTCTATGCTCAACGCAAACACCAAATAACAATTATTTAGGTTTAACACCAATCTCGATGGTAGAGGGAGCATGCGATGCTTGATCACATCAACCTTGGAAACACTTCCAACACATATCGTCATCTCACCTTTAGCTAGTCTCCATTTATTCCGTAGCTCTTTTATTTCGAGTTACTAACACTTAGCAACCGAACTGGTATCTTAATACCCTGGTGCTACTAGGATTACGAGTAAAGTACACATTTAATATAATGTATATCCAATATACTTCTATCGACCTTGACAGCTGAGGGAGTCCTGGACTAGGGGGTGTCCGGACAGCCGGACTATCATTATCCGCCGGACTCCAAGACTACGAAGATACAAGATTGAAGACTCCGTCCCGTGTCCGTATGGGACTTTGAAAGTGCAACTAATCCCCGGGTGGTTTTGGTAATTAATAACAACATATATATCATTGAACTAATTGTTTCTTGAGAATATTTCAGAAAGTTCAGTGATATGGGTATGGCAATGACTGATGATGTGGACCCCTCAAAATGCTAAGGAAAACATTGGCAAAAGCTCAAGACTCCATTTTTGGTTTAGTGATCCAAGATCACATTGAGTCCATAGGAAAGCCAATACTATTAAAAGGGGATGAGGTTATGATGATGATCTGGTTGCTCAAAGTGCTTAGTGATCTATCTCCCAAACTATCGACAATCTTTCATTCCAACATATACTCATAAGTAATCTCGGTCCCACCGATTCCATAAACTCAGTCACACCAAGATGAACCACCTCACCATATAGCCAAACCCTAGAAATTTCGGATTTTCCGATTCCAAACTCGGTCTCACGAAACTAGTGTTGCCAACCTTCAGAACATTCAGAATCATATCGGTGTCACCGAGATGATAAAGTCGGTCCCACCGAGAATGGCAAACCCTAGTCTTTGGAAGAATCGGACTAACCGAGATTGTATTTTCGGTCCCACGAAAATCCCAACGCTCACAAGATTTGAACTTTCGGTCTCACCGAGTTGTCAACTTCGGTCCGACCGAGATTGGTCAAATGTGTGTAACAGTTGGATTTTGTGTGGAGGCTATAAATACCCTCCACCTCCTCTTCATTCGTGGAGAGAGCCATCGAAAGAACTACCACTCCTACCTTACATTTCGAGAAGAAAACTACCTACCCTTGTGTTGAGATCAAGTTGCTCCACTCCTACCATATGAAACTTGATTTCTAGCCTTCCCAAGTTGCTTTCCACTCAATCCTTTCTTCCACCACAGCCAAATCGGTGAGGAGAGTTGAGTGTTGGGGAGATTATCATTTGAAGCACAAGAGCAAGGAGTTCATCATCACCAACACCATCTATTACCTTTTGGAGGTGGTGCCTCCTAGATTGGTTAGGTGTCGCTTGGGAGCCTCCGTCAAGATGTGGAGTTGAACCAAGAAGTTTGTAAGGGCAAGGAGATCGCCTACTTCGTGAAGATCTACCCCGAGTAAGGCTAGTCCTCCGTGGGCGTATGCCATGATGGCATAGACAAGGTTGCTTCTTCGTGGACCCTTCGTGGGTGGAGCCCTCCGTGGACTCTCGCAGCCGTTACCCTCCGTGGGTTGAAGTCTCCATCAACGTGGATTGACGATAGCACCACCTATCGGAACAACGAGAAAAATCTCCGTGTCTCCAAATTGCGTTTGCTCTTCTCCACCTCTATTTACTACATGTGCAATTTACTTTCCGCTGCCATTGCTCTAGAATTGCATGTGTAGGGTGATACTTGACTTGGTCATCATTGTGAACTTGCTAAAATTTGTCCTAATCAAAAGGCTAAACTTTTAAATTGTCAAGTAGTCTAATCACCCCCTCTAGACATACTTCCGATCCTACAAGTGGTATCGAGCTTTGGTCTCCATTGGATTGGTTTCCATTGCATTGACTCCATAAGCTTGGTTTCACAACCTAGGAGAGTATGGCGTCTAGTGAGGGTAATTTTCAGAGAGGTCCTTACTTTGATGGTTCAAATTTTGCTAGTTGGAAGCACAAAATGAAAATGCATATTCTTGGACATAACCCCGCCGCATGGGGCATTATTTGTGTTGGCTTGCAAGGTGAGTTCTTGAGGAAGGAAAAGTTCGGATCGTGAAGCTACTGCGAATGAGTTGCGGATGTTCTGAACAATGCTCAAGCTTGTGACATTCTCTTCAATGCTTTGTGTCGAGGAGTTCAACAAGATCAGCCGTCTTGAGAATGCAAAAGAGATTTGGGATACTTTGGTGAAATGCACGAAGGTACCGAGTCCGTGAAGGAATCAAAGCTAGATGTTCTTCAAGGTCAACTTGACAAGTTCAAGATGAAGGAAGGTGAAGGAGTCGCTGAAATGTACTCTAGGCTTGCTCTCATCACCAATGAGATTGCCGGCTTAGGAAGCGAAGAAATGACCGACCGATTCATCATCAAGAAGATTCTCAGAGCTTTGGATGGAAAGTATGACACCGTGTGCACTTTGATCCAAATGATGCCAAACTACAAGAATCTCAAGCCTACCGAAGTCATTGGAAGAATTGTTGCTCATGAGATGACACTTAAAGACAAGGAAGAGCTTCACAACAAGTCAAGTGGTGCTTACAAAGCTACAGTTGAAGCTCCCACAACCTCAAGTGACAAGCTGGTTTCCAATGAAGAGATAAGCCTAATGGTGAAGAACTTCAACAAATTCTACAAGAGTAGAAGCAAGGAAAGAAGCTCAAAGTCTAGATCATATGATGAAAAGAGATCTTCTAGTCGTGATCGAAGCTGCTACAATTGTGGAAGACCGGACACTACTCAAATGAGTGTTCGACTCCCCACAAGAGAAGAGAAGAATCTCCAAGAAGAAGAAGCTCAAGAGAAGAGTCACCTCGAAAGAGAGAAGGAGTAGAGATGATCGTTATGAGCGAAGATCCTCTCGGAGAAGCAAGGATTAGGAAAGGAAAGACAAGTCATCAAGGAGCTACACAAGAAGAAAACATCAAGCTCATGTTGGTGAATGGGTCTCCGGCTCCGACTCCGACAATCACTCCAAAGAAGCTATCACTCCAACTCCGAATCTGATCAAGATGAAGGTGTTGCGGTCTTGCTCTCGTATCCTCCAACTCCAACTCCTATGACTTGTTTGATTCACCAAATGAGGGAATTGGAAGATGCTTCATGGCTAAAGGCCCCAAGGTATCACACCCTGAATTCATTGACTTTGATAGTGATGAGGATGACTTGCTTGGTGAAGATGAGCTTTTACATGACAAATCTAGTGAGCTTAGTAATGATGAACATGCTAGTAGTCTTTATAGTCGAGAAGAGTCGAATGACAATGCTATGAAGGAAATTGAGCGTCTAACTAAAGAACTAAGCACTCTTAAGTTAGCTCATGAAACAACTCAAGAAGATCATAGAGAGCTCCTAAGATCTCATGAGAAGCTACGCTCGAGAAGCTCAATCTAGAGCAAGAACATGAGTTTCTAAAAGCTATCAATGACGATCTTGAAAGAAGAGTTCTTCATATCTTGCCAAACGACTTCTCTTGTCTAATTTCTTGCCACCTATTAAAACTAAGCATGACAAGCATAAGAAAAATTCTTCATCTAGCAGTAACAATAACCATGCTAAATCAAATGTTGTTACTTCTAGAAATTCTCTTGATTCCACTAACAATGTTTCAAGCCAAGTTTCACTTGAGCAAGAAAATAGTTTATTGAAAGGGATTATAGAGAAAGGTGTCTACAAGAGCCTTGCCGAAGCAAGAACTTTGAGGAAATTGTTCTTAAGCAAGGAAGGCAGGAAGAATCAAGGAATTGGTTTTGAGCGAAAGTTCAACGCCGAGGGTGTTGAATGGGAAGAAGGTCAATATCCCACTCCAAAGTTTGTTTCTCAAAAGGAGAAGTATGATCCTACTTCTTCCAATGTGGAACAAGCTCAAGATGACCTTCCACCACAAGACCACAAGCTAAAAGGCAAGGACAAGCTTCAAGAGGAGATTGATGCATTCATTGAAGCACCCAAGGCCATGGTCAAGTGGGTTCCCAAGGAAACTTCAAGTTCTACTTCGTCAAGCTCAACTACTACCCCAAGGATTCCCATCAAGATGATGTGGATCCTGAAGAAGAAGAACTAGAGAGTTCTTGAGGGTGACTCCGCCAACATACTTCACTCACATTCATTTTGGCAAGAACTTGTGCAATCAACTTCCACATCTTGCACTAGTTCATGGAGTCACAAACCCTCTTGTTGGTAAGTCAAGGGACAAGGTAATCATTGCTTTCATGGACATCATCTTTGTGTACTTCAATCTATGTCCATGGATATCCTTGTTTGTTCCTTGTGGGACTAACCCATGTAGGTATTGAAAGTTCCCGAATCCAAGGATTGCTCCCAACTCTTGATGATCTTCATCAACATTGAGCATCCACATCTTCAACATCTACATGAAGTCTTCTCGACAACCCAAGGTTAGTTTGACCCTTTAAAGGGGTTCTCACATCAAGGGGAGCTTTGCTCTAAAGATTTGAGCTAAAGCATCTTCAAATGATGTGAACACATTAATGCTTTATGTAAAAGTGTAACCCCACTTGTGCTTAAACGATGAGTATGACCTATGATCAAATGTTCTCATTTGACTCCTAAGTCAATATACTCATATATAGATGACCTAGTCATCGCCAAATTGTGTGCTAGTTGCTAGAGTTTTGTTTGTGCATGTTTGACACATATTTCATTTGCTATCTTATTGTGTGAGCATGTTGGATGCATAATTTTATCCATTCGAGGACATCCATTTGTTGCTTTGGTCTTTTGGATTTTTCTTTTTGACCAAATGGATGGACAAGAATGCCTAAGTTCCTCCCCTAGCTATCTATGCTTTCTTGTCTCAAATTCTATTCATGCTTATATCACAAACTTTGATCAAGTCTTTTTGGACAGACCGAGTGAGGAGCACTTGAGCCACCGATCCGTCAAAAGCTTAAACTCCAAAACCTTCTAAGTACTTTCGGTCAAACCAATCTACTCAAATCGGACAGACCGAAATCACTTGGATTGATCTAGGTTTTCACCTCGGTGAAACCGAGTTGCAAATTTTGGCGTGACCGATGTGAGTAATCTTGCGATTAACCATCTCGGTGCCACCGAAGTTTTCAACTCGGTCCCACCGACAACTGAAGGGTATATATACCGAGGGCAGCGTTGATTATTCCTTCAAAACGTCTCGCCCCAAACCCTTAGCTGCCGTCGCCGTGGTCTCCGGATCGTCTCCACCGTCGCTTCAGGCGCCCTCCGCTGGTCTCCGTCGCCGTCAGCGGTCAATCTCATCGCGCCGTTGCAGCCGAGAGAAACTCCACCAAGTTAGGGTGAGTTTGATCCTCTCGTCTTCAACCTCTCGATTCAATGCACGATTGGTTTGCCTAACTTCTTGCCACGTTTGAAATCTTCCTATCCAGCAGATTAGTTCTTAGAACGAAATTGAGTGAAAGTTTTAGGGTTAGGTTTCCGCGAACACATCTCGGTGTGACCGATTCTACATTCTCGGATCGACCGATTTGGCCTCTGGCCATTGCCTTTGCACCTTCGGTCCAACCGAGTTGTGCAAATCGGTAAGACCGAAATGAGGATTTAGTGAAACCCTAGTGTTCTCGGCTAGACGAAACCCATTTCGTCCAACCGAAAGTGGTGTGAATGGTTCTATTTAGACACTCGGATTCACGAATTAGACTCGGTCGAC